>OZ025275.1:6898888-7346388 GCA_964019165.1 Mastigias papua | reverse complement strand
AAGAAAATTCAAAGACTCCCAGATGCCAAAAGCAGAAATCGCAAGAGCACTTTTCAAAGTTAATGGAAGGAACTGGACATAGGGAATAGATGTAGTTATTATATTTACGACCCAAGCGAACTATTGAAAGAGATGGCCTAATAGACCTTGGATTCTGTTCTCAAAAACTTGCGATACTAGCAGCTGTATCTGGAAATTGAAACGAATCGAACGAACAAACGATCTGATGGAGAGGAGAAACTGACTATCCTTTATCCGTGCTAGTGTAACGATAGACTTTTGAAGCAACACTTAGAGTCATTGAACATAAGTCATCTCGTTCAAGAACAGCTCCATCCATAGGTATAAAAGAAACACTGGAAAAACAGAGGTCAGAAACGGAAAAAGATTGGAAACAAAAGCTAAGGTTTCTTGACACTAATGAAAACAAGCAAAGGTCAGTATGGTAAAAATATGGGAAGTCAACAATAGTCAAAGCTGATCAACTATACGTGATCCGTGATCTCCATTTTGTTGCACGGTTTAAACTTAAGAGTCAAAGCCGGGAAAGAGAAAGATGACAACATCACAACTCAAAAAGCAATCGCAAAAGGTGCTCGTCACAGGGCAGTGTTGGTCACAGATCTTATCAGACGGCATCGATGGACAACGGTAACAAAGCAATAGATCTATTCAGAAAAAGACAAACTGAACTGAAATTAACCACTGATATGCTGATGACACTGCACAGGGGTCTACAACCAATTATCGCATAGATCATAACAAAGTTACTATACATGGAAAAATTGGATAGAGAAGCCTAAAGATAAACGAGTAAAAACCAAAAATACTCCATTGACCATAAGGGAGATGAAGCAAGGAAAAATGCGAAGTTCTGGGAATTATATATCAGATACAGAAGACAACAGAAGGAAGATACCTTAGGAATATTATTAATAAATCTAGCATTTCTATGGAAGATATGGGAAATCGAGGCTTTAAGTAAGGCTCGCTACAAGATCAAACGTACATCAAACCTCCATCACATTTCACGTTTATAGCCAAGAAAAGATCTTAACAGTTTTCCAGGATTGTCTAAGCGATAAAAAACTTACATCGTTCATCGTGTAGCACTTAAATCTCATGATAGTTGACTTTCTACGAAGACAGTTATGAACTGAAACAGAAAGCTTTGATTCTATTACCGTAATGTCTCTTTTAAGCCTCCCTCTCAGTTAAGCCCCCTCTCCAACAAGCTACTCCCTAAAAATTGCGTTATGCCAAATATAATTTAGGTCATAACGAGCATAAACTTTATGGTATTCATGGTGCTCTTTGGTACGGCAACAAACCAAATCAAAATCAAGTTCAAACGTCTATTTGCTGCAAACGGAAATGATAATAACTAATGAAGATGACAATGTTGTTGATGAAGATTCCTGAAATATACACATTATATCACCAAAGAAAATCTGTTCATATTTCAAAAACTTACTAAAACCCCCTCTCAATTAAGCCCCCTCTCCAACAAGCCCCCTCTAAAGTACTTGAAAACAATAAGCCCCCGGGGGATAAAAAGAGAATTTACGGTATGCTTCTTAGTGATAGCATGAAGACCAAGTTTCAGGACACGAATCAAAGGATAGCAAGAAATGAATCGGAAATAGAGCTAGCTACAAAGCCGACATCAAGGGTAAAGACTGTATTAGAAGAGGGCTTTTCAACGGGTAAAAATTGGATTAGCTGTGAGCTTCTCAAAGGGTAAAGATTGCTTTCAAGATAAGCATCCCACGAGACTCTGCTTCGTGCAATTGTTGTTTACATTATGTACATATTGCCAAGTTGTCATTGAACAAGAATCTGAGATACGCAGCTTTGTTAATAACAGCACCGCTTATGCGCGTGGCCACAATAACATAGCATTTACAACCAAAGTGGAGAACGATAAAACGTTTCTCTTTAGAGTGGTTGCTTATACATAGCAAAGTAGCAAACCTCGGGATTTCCAAGTAATACTCTTAAACAGGAGTAAAAAGAGGATTGTCCTTTGACAGACACTGTAAAACTCGTAAGACTACCAACAGAAAACAAGCTCAAATTAGACAATCACAACTAAAATATGCGCCAGAAATTAATGATTGATATTTACAAATCGATCAGTGAACTAAGCTTTTTAGATCTGTAAGGGATCTAAAAGATGAATGAGATGAAATACAGATTACGAACCAAAGATCTCTTTAACTCCCAAGGACAAAGAAGAAATGCTATGTCCTACAATCTATCTTTCAAAGCAAGCTTTCATGAGCATTCTCAGTAACAGTATACGGACAGTTTAAACTCTTCTATCCACTCTTGACTCGACCCTTACAGGTCTTTGTTGAAGACTGGCAACATTAATTCTATGCTTTTGTGGACTTCTGCAATTACATTTTCTGTTCGGTTGTTAACATGTCACTACTCTTTCTCTTTTCTGGGGGGGGGGGGGGACAACAATATTATCATCATTTTGCTGATTATGTTAGTAAGGCTATCAATGAAGATGATTATATTGAACAAAGTGCCCTTTGCAAATACATCCCCCTTTGCAAATACTGCCCCCCCTGGCCTTTTATTCCTACCTGTATCCCTGGTCAGTATTGTAGCTAAACTGCAAAACAGGTGATACATGACAAAACCCCCTTACCAATCTTTTGTTGTGTTCAACTTCTTTTTTCATTATGTTCATCAAAGCTTCCTGCTTCTTTTTTGTTTCTTCAATTTTTTGCTCAACCACAGTTGGTTTTTTCGGCCTGACAACTTTAGAGAGATTTGATATCTGGCGCATCTGTTTTTGCCACATCATCCTCGCAGTGATAGGAGACAGATACAGCTGAGGAAATTCCTCCTCCATCAATGGAATTATGTCTTCCTCATCCACTATAACTAACGATTCAAAACGATTTCAATAAGTACAAAACATCTGATAGCAAAGCTGTGCAAATATTAAATTACTGCTAATAACTTGAGACTGTCACTAAAAGCACTGGTTTCACTATCTGCAAAACTTAACATAAGAGGAATTCAGTCTAAAAACGCTCGACTCAGCTCCTTGAGGAAATGAGCCCACGACTCAACAGTATTAAAATTTTGATTTACCAACAGAATTAATTGCTCCTATCAGAATGTATAACAACACAAGGGAGTATTTGAATGACAGATCTGGAAGTAAAGTACTGTATGATATAAAGCTAGTGAGCAATCGCAACTTAACTACATCATATGAGTTACCCAAAGTTAAAATACATATAAAAAATAATAGATTAATAATTAACTACTAAAAATCATGAATAGAAACTGCTTGTACAGTATGTGTGCTTAATTGAGCAATATTTCATGCACCTGTCATTTCACTTTAAGCAAACCATTTCCTGAAGAAAATTCGAAATCTGATAGTAGGATCAAGATTTGAATACAATGAACTACAACTGCACGCGAAATTTGCCCAAAAAAGAAACCTGAAAATAAAATTAGAAAAGGAAACTCTGAAAGAAATAGGAACGATGCACCATGTCCTGCCGCTCAACTCAAATACTGTTATTATCAAGATCAGTTATAAACATCATGCCATATAGAATAAGAGAGAAATAGAACTTACGCCGCCCTTTTCTTCTATTTCTCGGGATAGGGCTACAAGAAGCACTTCTTTTTCTTTGCTTGCTGATTTCTCTCTGAACAACACGCGAGCGCTGACCATAAACCTTTGCGAGTCTACTAGCGCCTTTGTTGGATGTTACACTTTGCAAGGCCTGAAAAGAATAATATGCCAGAAGACATAGATAAAAATCATCGTGTGAGGAATACAAGGAAAGTTACTATGAAAAAACTATGGCTCTGTGACTTTTATAAATAAAATAAAATCAAAGACAAGCTAAATAACAATCAAGCATATTCACTCCTCAAAAGCCCGTGCCGTGATTTGATATTCAACGGGAGGAAAGAAATGAAACACTATCCACTACAAACGTTGGTCTAGCAATCTGCATAGCATGAAACACAAGAAAAACCAATGAAAAATATTAACAGTATACATAAAGAGGTTGACGGTAATAATGTGACATAGATTTGTCATATATTGAATAGCAAATACCGGGCAAAAACTTGCGAGGTGAACCAAATACATTTTAAATTTACGTTGAATAAATGTTGTTAATTGGCTTTAGTACCAACCTCTCGGAGGGTAGTAATGACATGATTATACTGATACAATTAACTATCATATGAAAATAACACAATAAATCGTATAGTACGTCCTCAAGGAGAGCTTTCTTTAGTAGTAATGCGAGAGCGGTTTATAAAGATCTCCCCTTCAGACTCTCCAGTTTCTTGTGAAACAGAGCATATAAGAAACCAAAGTTGCGCTTAATATTGATAGTAACGCACCTAATCATGCGAAAATATATTAATTTCTCACACTAGAGAATATTTGATGAGAAAACCCCCTTTAATGTAATATGAGGATCAAAAGCTCTTGACTGCAATAGACTACCTAAAGGTGCATCTACTCCTTTCTGAGTGCGAAATTGAATCAGCAATGCAAATTTCTTGAAGTCCTTTCAGAAACAATAACTCCAATCTGAAGTTTATAAAATAACTTTCAAATCACCTATCAGTATCTTTTATTCAGTAGAAATTAATCTAATATGCGATCAACACTAATACGGTCTTTTGTTTAACTTCACATCCCTGCTTGAATCTGATGAGTGCAAGTTAAATCAAGCATAAATCTCGGAAAAAAGATACATTCTTGAGTAGGTCTAATCATTTTTAAAATTCTAATGATAAGGAGCAGGACAAGAAACTTTGAACCTCATTCGGTAAAAAAATAAGGAACCCCTTCCATCCTCACTCAGGCCGAAGATTCCCTACAAAAAGAGCGTTTATCAGTAACGAATGCTAACACATCAAGACACATTTTACTCTGAAAGTCTTACTGCGAGTAGTACAGAAATTATTCATCATTCGACTGCTGCAACCTTTTACTACTATTTGGCTTCACCTAATAGTGTTACCAACTAATAGCTACTACACGTTTTATAAGAAACCTCTTTATAGCACACTGCAGTGGTTAAAGTTTTTTCATCAGCTTTTCAAACTCTGTTTCACTACCTTAGCATACCAGTTGCAATGCCCTTTCTCGGGTGAGATTTAATTTTGAATTTAACACCCTATCATGGAACATCTACACAAGGGGGTAATAATTAAACTGTGACTTAATGAAAGAGCTCATTACAATTTCTAGTTTGACAGGATTGATATGGGCAGACAAGCGAGCAAGTGCGTGGAGCTTTTAGTTGGCCTTTTTGCAAAAATCTTCAATATGCTTTCTGAACCTTAGTTTCTTATCAAAAATTATCCCTAGTAGTTTTTCATAATCACTTTCATCGATCGTCGAAGTTCCAATTGTAACTGTTGCTTTGGAGCGTTTATCACCAAATATCATAAGGTGATACTTGTCATTATTTAGTTTCAAATAATTGTCAGAAAACCATTTTGTAACCAAAGTAATGTCTGTTTCTGATTATCTAACAATAGTCTCAAGAGCTGGATGGCATGTAGAGATAGATGCATCATCAGCATAGTAACAGATGTTGGTGCAACTAACAAACAAGAAAATATCATTTATAAATGCATTAAATAGTAAAGGCCTCAGAACTGACCCCTGAGGAACTCCAAATTTAACTTCTTTCCAAGCACCGAAAGTATTGTTCATCTTCACCCTCAGATGTCTCCTAAAGTGATAACTTTTCATGAGTTGAAGTGCATCCAGATTAAGTCCTAGGCATTCAATTTCGCAATTAGAAGATCATGGTGCACACTATCCAATGCTTTTGAAAGATCCATGAAAAGTGCCCCGGCAAGCCCTTAACTATCAATGCTATTCTTACAACGCTGTAGGAGATTCAATAAGACATGTTGTGTACTGTACCCTTGTCTAAACCCTCCTAAGAGTGATGAGAAGAACTGTCCCACATATTCATACAATTGATTGTATAAAAGCCGTTCAAACAATTTCAAAATTGCATATAGGAGGCGTATTGGTCTATAATTTTTCTTGCACATATTATCACCCTTCCTAAAAAGCGAGGATGCATCAGCATTTTTCAGATCACTTGAGAAACACCTCCTTCGATCAGTTTTTTGAGCAGCTCAACAAGAAGGAAACAAAACAGATCAGCGTTAGTTTTTAATATCTTTGGAGGGGTTGATTTCTGTGGTGAAGCTTTTCTAGGGTCTAAATTTTTCAACTGTTCCAATACCTCTCAGACTGTAGCTTTCCTATATGGAAACTTTATGGTGCTGTTGACAGATCCCTTTATTTTGAGGATACTAGAATGTGATTCAAAATACTTTATAACCCTTGAGCACGGGTTCTCATTAAGATCATTCAAAGAATCTTCAATATTTGCACAGGAGACACCCAGGGTTTGTGTCATATTCACAAAATAATCATGCATAATCTCAGCAACTATACCCTCATTTGATTCTACAGCATTATTTTCAAATAGTGTAATACAAGAACTACTTTGAATCTTATTTGAAAACAAAGGTTTCACAGATTTCCAAAACTTCTTGCTAACACAGAGATTCCTCAGCCTTTTATAAGCCACCCGGTTTTCACTTGTTCACACTTTATTAAAATTGTTTTCCAAACTGGTGTGTTTCATGATTGCCTTTCTGAGTTCCCAAGTCATAAAACGAGGAAGTTCTGGAATTGGTTGGAGAGGATCAGAGCTTGATAAGAAATATTTCGTTGGACACATCACCAGCGAAGACATTCTCATATATCTGATGGAATACTAGTCCCCTTCTAAAATTTACGTAAAAATTCTGGCCCCCACTCCAGTACTTCAGAAGAAACTCCATACTCTTTCCTCAAAATGCTTTATAGTTTTTACTCCCCCCTTCCTCTGAGTGTGCAGAATTCTGGTCCCCCTCCTAGATGTCTTCCACCCCTCCCCTAGAAGAACTACTGACCAGTCCTTTAGTAGTATATATATGTATGAACTGCAAGCTTTTAAAGGCCTACGAAAGCTTTAAGTAACTTTCATTTGTTAATATTAGTTTATTGTACTGATTCTGCAAGTAATTTTGTTTTCTTCTTTAATTTTGTAGTGAAATTACTTTCTGAACTGTATGCAGCGGAATTAAAAATAAACTTAACTGAACTGAACTCTTGGTCTATTATTGAATTCTTAGTTTTCATGATGATAGTATCAAAATTACCTCAAAATTTCCATAGCAAGAATTTTGAGTTCTGATGTTTAGCGCAATTTTTGCTCAGAAGAGGAAAACACGTTGCATGGCACCACAGTGACACACAGGCATACAGGTATAAGAGAAGCATAAGGCAGGAGTACATAGATTAACAACGGAAATATATATATATATATAAATATATATATATATATATATATATATATATATATATATATATATATATATATATATATATATATATATATATATATATATATATATATATATATATATATATATATATATATATGAGCTGGAAATCGCAGCTTTGATATAAACTTGACAATCAGGACGACGACAAAAAGAGAAATCATTTTAATTTTAGACAAATCATGACTATTCCAGTGGTTACCGAAAATGTAACCACTGGAATAGTCATGATTTGTCTAAAATTAAAGTGATTTCACTTTTTGTCGTCGTCCTGATTGCCAAGTTTATATATATATATATACACGAAATTTAGACCAAAGTGATAATGGGTGTCCATGAAAACTGGAGGACTTTTAACTCTGTGAGAACTTATCCACTGTCTTCAGTACCAAAATCATTAGAATACTTCTGGAAAACAATCCCCTTACAAAAATGTGCATTAGCACCACAGAGTATAAAGTAAGTAATAGCAATATAAGCCGCAAGTTATGAAGCTAGATATAGACATCAAGAACACCTCAATCTGGACAATCCCGTGTGGTCTAGTGGTTAGGATTCGGCGCTCTCACCGCCGCGGCCGGGGTTCGATTCCCCGCACGGGAGCCTATTTTGTTCTCAATCAAAACCTTTTCATTCGCTTTCCAATTCATGACACAGTGCAAATGCCAGTGTTTTTATGCGCTGTACTGTGAACAACTGTTAAGGGTTATAACGTGTTAACAAACCTTTTTCGGCAGGCAATATCTCTTCTCAGGATCTTTATGTCTCAGCCCGTGCTTCTTTTGCGCATTTACTAAATCATCGGAATATCTGATTTTGACTGAGTCAATTTTTTCCTTATTTTCTTTCTCTTCTTTTTTCAATGACTTTATAAGCCTTTCTAAACGTTCATCTCTGCTCTCTGATATGAAATCTTTAAACTGAACCCTTTTCTTAACTTTCCGTCTAGTGGTTGCATTACCATCATCATTGTCTAAATAAGAAAATATACAAATTAACGCACAGCTACCTCAAACGATAAAAAACGCGTCGGCAAAATGGAGTCTTGAATTGTAAAAGGAAGGGAATCAGTTGATGAGGTTCTATAACTTATTCCTATGACTTCTTTCGTAATGAAAGAAGGTTGTCCTTTGTAGAACAACTCATTTGAACACAATGAATTGAAAAAATGACAGAAACAGTACATTCAAAATCAAATATCGCGCACAATATATTCAATTCCTCAGGGGTCCAACAAATTACACATATTTGGGGTTAGGGTGGGGTATTTGGAGTCTCATTGAAGAAATAGCAGCTTAGGGGCAGCGGTGACACCACTTAGGGGAAAAATAGAACCAATCATATCATACCAAAAATATTTCCCGCAGGTTGGCGTTTTCGCCCTTTCTCCAAGTATGATTCTTCAGTTTTATCTGGATGCGCGTGAGTACGATGTGCCACAAAATCATAGTCTAGTGGTATTTAAAAACAATGTGTATTAGTGACATACACAGATAAGGAATGTGCGTAGTGCATGGGTAGAAGCCTATTCTAGCAAGCTGCCAAAATCTAAGATACACAAAGAAATATTATACGTATGAATCTTATGTGAACATATAGTGCAGATATGAAATATCCCTTAAGCATCCTGCCCTGTAAACAATCTCAAACTGAGAATCACAAAACGACAAATCCAAGACAGGAATCTTGCTCGTATCGTTTACTTTCGTGAAGTTATAGTTTCATACAGCTGGATTATCCATTGATAAAAATATGTTTGATTCCAAACATCATATGCCAAAACTTCACCGACTTCTATCAGATATAACCCTGAGTCTGTCAAAGAACATATACGTTCACACGGAACTGCTAATATTGTATGAACACAGTAAACACATCCATTGTTGATCTGTACTATAGTTTGGTAACACATAAAGGAGGCTAGTCAGTGAGGTAGTCACCACTATTTGAGCTTGGAGATCAAAACTGATGACATAAAAATGAGAATAATAAAAATATAATTAAAAATGAGATATTCTACATCACATGAAAGTATACATACAAAAATATAAATACAGTTGAAATTTGCTACAGCAGGCTAAGCAAAAGTCAGCTTATGTTGATGTCGACCTGCATATAATACATAATAAATAAAGCTAACATGATGATATACAAAAGTTAAAGTTGTCCAATAGATACGAAGTTCCCAAAGCGACAGCGATAATCCAACTGAATGAAGTAGCTTCCAGTCTTGGAGAAGTACCTTAACACTTCAAGTAATCCACAGTAACTCAACCAGTTTACTGAATACTAGTAGAAAACTGGTTTTCTAAAGACTTTGTGTTCCTACATTCAACTATCCTCCATAGCTGTAGCGAGTTCCTCTTTTAATAGATTGGTGTCCCTACACACCAGAGTGAAACGCCCTCTTCTTGATCTTCCTTAATGGGTGCTTTGCTAGTGAAGTAGTTAATGCAGCAGTTTTTTCTCTTCTTCGCAAATTTACGAATCACAGCTATTCGTACATCTGTGTATAATATCAGTTATGCTGTCAAGTTGCAATATATGTATATATATATATATATATATATATATATATATATATATATATATATATATATATATATATATATATATATATATATATATATATATATATATATATATATATATATATATATATATATATATATATATTGCAACTTGACAGCATAATTGATATTATACATAGCCGAATTAAGAGAATATAGTACGCTTGGCTCTGAACAAGGCATTATAGCCGAAACATAGAGAAGGCCCTAGATGCTTTGAGGGACTCACGGTGGAATGACCATAAGATTCCACCACTATTCTTTTATGTCTGGATGGCGCAATTGATAAGCACAGGAGTCTTCTGATCTAAACATCGCGGGTGCGAATTCGCACTGGGGCCAAAAAAAATTTTCCAATTGTGGTAGCCCACTCATGACTTAGTATATATATATATATATATATATATATATATATATATATATATATATATATATATATATATATATATATATATATATATATATATATATATATATATATATATATATATATATATAGACCCTCAAGAAAAAATTCCAACTTTTAAAACGTTTCGGCACAAGCCTTCATCAGTTATAACATTCCAGGTACATACAGCGCATATATAACGATAAAAACAAAGGGACAATATCTAATTAACTTACGACAATAGAACACTTTACACAATGAAACTGGACTTACAATGGATAGCATTTGAAATTGAATGGAAGGGAAATTATATTTAACATAAGAGAAAAGGGTGTTGGAGAAGCTGATACCTACCGTCCCAGCGGGGTATAGAGAAAACCATGCGAGAACAAAGTGGGTGTGAAGTAACATAAAATGAAAAGGAAACCCAATATGACCTAGAAAGGACGATATTGAGAGGAGAGAGATATCGTACGAAAAGGTGCGACATAAATAATTTAATAGACAAGCATAACTGAATAAAAGTAGAAACCATAACATAAAATTAAAAGAGCAGGATAAATAGTGAATACATATAGAATAAACCAGCCAACTCAAATAAATAGTAATCCTATGTGTCTACTTCCTTAACATTAAGACCCCGGGGTGTGAAAGTGTCCAGCTTATGTTGCCAGAAACTTTCACGTGTCCTATCCCTCCCAATAAGTCTATCAATTATAGTGACACGAATGTCTTCCACGAACCCATGATGTCCTTCCTCAGAAAAATGTCTGAAAAAGTCCATCTGGGGAACTGAAGACCCTGACCTAAACTTACGATAACACGCCTTATAATTATTAAACCTAAGCCTAAAAGGCGTGTTAGTGCTACCCACATACTGAACACCACACACAACACAGTCAAACAAATACACAACACCCGACGAATCACAGTTAAACGAAAAGTTAATCTTATACTCCTTACTAGTTGCGTGGGAATAGAAACTATCACTTTCAGACATAGATTTACACACTTGACATCTGGACTTTTCACAACGAGTACAACCCTTGTGAAAAGTCCAGATGTCAAGTGTGTAAATCTATGTCTGAAAGTGATAGTTTCTATTCCCACGCAACTAGTAAGGAGTATAAGATTAACTTTTCGTTTAACTGTGATTCGTCGGGTGTTGTGTATTTGTTTGACTGTGTTGTGTGTGGTGTTCAGTATGTGGGTAGCACTAACACGCCTTTTAGGCTTAGGTTTAATAATTATAAGGCGTGTTATCGTAAGTTTAGGTCAGGGTCTTCAGTTCCCCAGATGGACTTTTTCAGACATTTTTCTGAGGAAGGACATCATGGGTTCGTGGAAGACATTCGTGTCACTATAATTGATAGACTTATTGGGAGGGATAGGACACGTGAAAGTTTCTGGCAACATAAGCTGGACACTTTCACACCCCGGGGTCTTAATGTTAAGGAAGTAGACACATAGGATTACTATTTATTTGAGTTGGCTGGTTTATTCTATATGTATTCACTATTTATCCTGCTCTTTTAATTTTATGTTATGGTTTCTACTTTTATTCAGTTATGCTTGTCTATTAAATTATTTATGTCGCACCTTTTCGTACGATATCTCTCTCCTCTCAATATCGTCCTTTCTAGGTCATATTGGGTTTCCTTTTCATTTTATGTTACTTCACACCCACTTTGTTCTCGCATGGTTTTCTCTATACCCCGCTGGGACGGTAGGTATCAGCTTCTCCAACACCCTTTTCTCTTATGTTAAATATAATTTCCCTTCCATTCAATTTCAAATGCTATCCATTGTAAGTCCAGTTTCATTGTGTAAAGTGTTCTATTGTCGTAAGTTAATTATATATTGTTCCTTTGTTTTTATCGTTATATATGCGCTGTATGTACCTGGAATGGTATAACTGATGAAGGCTTGTGCCGAAACGTTTTAAAAGTTGGAATTTTTTCTTGAGGGTCTATTTATGTATTTAAAAATTTCTTTATGATTGGAGCTATTTGAGTGTATATATATATATATATATATATATATATATATATATATATATATATATATATATATATATATATATATATATATATATATATATATATATATATATCCAGTCCGGAATAGATGTCCCCCGGCTGTTTACTTTTTCACAAAATGCATACCAGGACATTCTTATTGCAACCCCCCGATTATTAATTTTGAGCAAAGAGGATATTTTCCCAATAAGATCCAGAACTGTCCGGCAAAAGTAACTCGTGCTGACTGTTTGTTGAGTTGAAAAAACGTTTGCGTGAAATGCGTAGTTGCTGCAAGAAGCACTGAAAACACAACTGATAGTTGTGCCGATGATGATTACATTATGAACGAGGACTATAGACACATTTTTAGTATGTTAGAAAATATGTTATAAACATAATAAGTTATTTCTCGAAAAGATAAAGCTTTCTATCCAATGTAGATGTTGCTCTTCTATCAACTTCCAAGGGGGAATCTTGTACGTATCCCTTCTGCCTAGTATAACTTCAGTCAAGTTGTCCTTGCTGTCTGTCTAAGTCAAATTGTCAGGCCTATATAAAAGTACACTCTCTACTGTTGGCCTGGAGAATCTGACATTCAGTTTTCCGCTCAGCGTTGACATTTATATTAAATGCAGGTTACTTAGCCAATGTCTACGCCCTTCCAGCTAGAGTAGTCATTTCTTTCTATGAAGTACTAATCCACTAACTGAGATATCTAAATCATCAAAAAGTTTTAGGCATTCTCCATACAGCATTTTTCTGTCACTTTCTCATTCATACGTTGGATAACAACTAACAAGCTGGCAAAGTAAATAGAGTAAAACAAAAACATTCCTATTGCGTAGTAAGAATCCATCATAATTCTACAAAAGCATAGAAATCAGTGCCATAAAGGACTCAGGGAAAGCTGAATGAAGAGCATCATTAAGCTATCAAAGATAACAGTTTAATGATGACACCGAAAGATAACTATGGGACCATGCATGTGCATCTCCCTTGTACATAGTAAGTTGTCATGCGTGCGACGAAATGCATTAGAGGTATATGCTACAGAAGAAAGCTAAATCCAGTCAACAAGACTCATCCAATAATGAAATAAAGTAAATCCTACAGTAAAGATCAAGCAGAGCCAACGTGAGTCTTTGATTCTACCTTCATCCTCACTGTGAATGGTTATAAAGACTTACATGATGTTTCGTAAACAAAACCATAAGGGGTATTACTGCAACTCTAAGCCAATGGCATGATTTTTTCATGTCTTTGTTTTGAAAGCTATACCTGCTGTGTTTCACAGGACAGGCTAACATCAAATTATAACAACATATATCTGCATTTAAATGCCTATTGTAAAAACAATTTCTGTTTTAAATGCAAGGATAGAAGACCCGTTATCTCCGTTGTCCAATATCTACATCCTGTTTGGGTTCAAACGAAATTCAGTTTCTATTGCTCGCAGTTTTGCTTAATATGCAAATGAAGCACATTCGATCACCAGAATCACTCATTTCGTGCGGAAGGAGGGAAACACCGGAAGAAGCATTCTCAATTCGCACTCAATCTGACAAGTTCTAAAATGCATCGCCACTCATTTTTGCTATCAGAACATTCCGTCAGAACAAAGAGTCGACAAGGCTTGGGAAATCTCAGGACTGACTTAAAAAAAGTGCATCTGACATAAAAATTACTCTATGATTATATTTGTATTGTATCCTCTGCTTCATAATATTACTGCAACTCTCCTTGTAGAGACAAATATTAAGAACTAATGAGTAAACAGAACATACCGAATTCGCTGTCACTGTATATCGAATCATTATCTGGTAAATTGTGGTTTGACAATGGTGAACGTCTCCAATTATCTACTACTGCCAAGTTGTCTTTGTGTGACTTAATACCCGGTCTATATACATCTGAGGACTGCACTCTGTCATTGTCTAGTGCTTTTACCGCCGATCTAACCTTCTAAATAACAGAAAGAGCCTTCAGAATAACAAAAAGACAAAGTAAAGAATAAGAGATAGTGCATATGAAATGTAACAAATTTTTAAACAAGATTATGGAAGTATAGATATCTGAGTTCTTATAGAATTCTATTGCTGCGTAAGCAAGTAAGCCAAAAATTACAACAGTTCTAAAATATTGATATGAAATTGCAAAAGAAGTATGGGCAAATTGGCAAGGAATTTCAAGGTACTGGGATATTAATGGTGCTTCATCAGACATATGCAGATGTAGAATCCCTCTCAGATATAGAATCCCTCTTAGAGCCCCCGTCCAAAATAAAAAAACATTCTTCCTTTCTTTTTTTCTATCCTTCTTACATAATTATCAAACTCTGAATATGGAAAACCTGAACGTGATTTATTCAGTGAGAACAAATTGATTACATAGACAAAATTGGAATGATAAGAGCATTGCACACCTCAAGCTTCACATTAAGTTCTTCTAAAGCATCTGGTCTGGAAGTATCTTTCGCATCCTCCTGTTTTTTATCATTTAATAAGTCATTCAGCTCTGAAATTGATGATCGGTCTGATTCCAGTCTATTGCTCTTCGAATTCTCTTTTGTAATTTCTAGCTTCCTTGTCGCTGGTTTGGATGCACTGCTCGTCTCCAAACCAGATACTGATGTATTAACAGATCGCATTCGAGGTGGTCCACCTTCCTCATGTAATGCTGCTCCTACGGAGCAGAAAGGAAATCACTATTAAAAACTAACGGCAAAATACCAACTCTTTTAAAAATTGAAGACGAATCACATAGTCCTATGAAAAAAGTTATTAAAAGTGAAAAATAAGTAGCAATATATTACAGCATATGACACTTACTTCTCATACTAATATCTAATTTTGTATTTTCATTTCTGTCGTGCTGAATGAAATTTTTGCTGGTGGCTTTTTCTTCTCTCAATGGGCGCTTACCCTTACCTTCAGCTGATGTTCCATCATGCCAGCTTGTTTTGCTGGACTTTGGTGGTGAAACTCTTCCCAATGCTGAAGTTGGTAGCTTGGGGTGAGACTTAGTTGGAGGTTGGGCAGTGTAATGGTGATAATGATGATGCGTATGCTGATGCCTGATAGAGGATGCATCACTTGAATCTTCTGTCTCCTTGTTAGCCTCGAATGGCAATGGGTGACGTGGTCTCTTGCCGATATCTTTGTAGGGATTTTCTGCTGTCTTTCCCTTTAACTCCTCTACATTCAAGATACTGGGCCAGTCAGCAGATGACATGGAACCTTCAGGAGTAGCCTTAAAATAAAAGTAACTAAATACCGACAACTAAGAGCGGGACAATCTACAACAAAATTTGCAGAAATTTGTAGAAAAATAATCTATAATAGGTCCAAAAAATAAACGTACAAAATGGTGTCTTTTATAAACAATATACAGGAAATCCTAGCATCATATAAGCCCTGCTTACACTACACAACTAACCTAGGTTCGCCCTAGGTTAAAACTAATCTAGGTTAGTTTTTTGTAATGTAAACGCGAACTAACCTAGGTTCGCCCCAGGTTAGGTCAACCCACTTTTAGAGGTGGGTTCGCCCTAGGTCGAACCCAGGTTAGTTTTGTTAAAGTGTAGTGTAAACGCAAACCTGGGGCGAACCTGGGTTAGTTTCTCCTCTACGCATGCCTAGTAATAAATTTGTCAGGTAAGTTTCAACACAACGGATGAATTCATTTGATGCTTATCAAATTTCTGTCTTATACCTGTCATTTAAATATGATTGATACAAACAAACATTGATATAGTTGCTACTTGGGAAGAAAATGGAGATTTGGCATTAATCGTGATCCTAGGTGCTCATCTTAGCTATAGTTGTTCTTCTTATCTCAAAGTGAGTTACTATGGTCATCAATTCCCACATAAGCACCAATCTGCCTAATTGAATGCTCAGAATTTATTTGTTTACAAAGTTTCTGCACATGCGTTGATGAAAACTAACTTGGGTTCGCCCCAGAATGTGTTTACACTACAAAATCTCGTGCACTAGTATAAACGCGGCTTCAACTAACCTGGGTTAGTTTTAACCTGGGGCGAACCCAGGTTAGTTTGTGTAGTGTAAACAGGGCTATAGAGTTGACAAGACAAGTACCTACAGTTTTATCGCCTAATATTAACTTGAAACAGCAACCAATTCTGAAAAAATGCAACATTCTATGCAGAACTCTTCATAAAAGTAATAACTGAGTATCACCACATTTGGATATATGAAAATATCAGATGAGTGAGGTGAATTGAGGATATGCCTCTTGGAACATCCAATTCAATTGAAATTCTCTGTTAACTGCCTTACAAGCAATTCATTCTAGCTTAGGTATGGTAACTGTGGAGCAATCCACCTGTGAAATATCAGCTTCTATCGACAAAAATGACTTTAGGTGGTGACATTCAGTTAATGAGATCAAGAAGAGAACATAAAAATATAAGCGATACATACGGGTCTCTGATACTTCTGTTTTGATATGCTGGTAAAAAGCACTGGGTCAGTCTTCCTTAAGGAGCTGCTGTGATGTGGACTCTTTTCATTTGTTGTCTTACTTAATCTTGCTGTTGTGGCACTTCGTGCACGAATTTCACTCCTTCTTCTGTGAAAAAAAAATTATAATAAGCACCTAAGAGGCTATACTACGCTCATTTGAAATAGAGTTTTCTCTTAAATTTATTTGTCTATTCATTTGACGAACGTCGTCTCTACATTTGTATGAAGATAAATATGCAAGAACCGCTTTAAACACAAAACAAACGTGAAAAATAACGGAAAACCAAACTTACTTGTCGCTTTTATCTAGAGTTTCTGCTTCTTTTGTAAGAATCTCTGTGGAATTCGAACTTGAGGAGGATACATATGCAAATGGATGAATCTCAAAAGTCCTTTGATCATTTACCATTACACTTCCGCTTTTTGCATTAGCGCTACGGCTGTTATAAAGGCTATCTTGTGTAAAATCATTAGAAGACACAGTCTGCAAAACGTTAGAAAAGTATGCAGGTAAAATCATCATTTTATTGAATTTCAATAAACACGGGCAAAAATTGCTTCAAAACAAGTCATTTTCGTATGCGTAATATCAATAAAGTAAAATAAGTTATATCAAGCATTTCAAAATACAGAGCAAGGTAATGACATACATTTACACTGAGATGACTATCCTGTGGAAATACTGTCAGATATCTGAGTGAGACTTTCTCATTTGAAGTTTCCTGTTAAGAAGTCTTTGCTTGTAACAGTTAAAAATGAGTTGTATCACTAACAAATATAGTGAGCAATGATTCATTGTCATGCTGAAATCATTATTAGGCAACAATTGGTCAAGAACAATGTTAGAATGACACCAAAAACTTCGCTAAATACATTTATGAAGGCTATTACTCTCATAAGTGCTCAATTGATAAAATGAAATCGAAGACAGAGCCCCGCCGTATTTTGACAACCATGTACCGTAAATTCGGCATCAATTTTACTTGACTTGAAATGAATGAATTAAAAGTTGAATTTCATTCCTTAAAACATAAATATTGCATAAGTAACAATAAAAAACCAGTCTATGTCCATTAAAATAATTCAAGATGTGCAAAAATCAGACCAAATTTGAGCAACATTCTTACAAGATATCAAACATAAGGCAATATATCTGCAAGAGCCAGGTTCTCCTGCAATGAAAAGAAACAAGCTATAGGATACAATAGGTAGGCAAATCTGCCTCTCCTCATATTACTAACCTCGGTGTCCGAGTCACGGGTTACAGCTTCAGTTGATACCAAGTAGTTCTCAATGCTATTTGACAAATCCTCTTTATATTTTGCTTTGTTCTCTGCATTAGCAGCCCCGAATTCCTCTCGAAAAACACCGGACAGTACCTCATGATCACCTGGTAGTAAGTTAGAGTCACCCTCATCACCTCGCTCTGCATAAAAGCAAAAAAATATGATGTGCACAGAAGATTTAAGAAAGGAAATACCATGCATAACGTCCCTATAGAGAGCAAGGATACTATGAACGTATAACAAAAATTTACACTGCGGAACTTTGGTTTCCGAGCGTGATTCGTTCCAAAAAAACGGTAGAAAACCGATCTGTTCTCGATGCTGCACGCGATCGGCTAGATCTGCTTCCATCATTTCAAATTAACTGTTCGAACTCCGATAATCTTTTCGAAAAGCGAGTCATATTTGTCTAGAAATGTCTGTTCAAATTCCGATCTGTTCGACCTCATAGTCGTTCGACCGAGACTTCACTGCACTAGTAAAAGGGAGAGTGCAGACACAAGTTGAAACGGGATGAAGAAAAGAAAAGGATGCCAAATAATAAATACAAGAAAGGTCCCCAGAAGAGAAACATGGTATCTGAGGTCAGTGATTTGGGTATGACAATGGTCATGGTGTATTGTTGTGCATTAAACTGGATTAAACTGGATTAAACTGGATTAAACTGCAATAAACTACATTAAACTGCATAAAACTGCATTAAATTACAATAAACTGCATAAAACTGCACTAAACTACATTAAACTGCATAAAACTGCATTAAACTACAATAAACTGCATAAAACTGCATTAAACTACAATAAACTGCATAAAACTGCATTAAACTACAATAAACTGCATAAAACTGCATAAAACTGCATTAAACTACATTAAACTACATTAAACTGCATAAAACTGCATAAAACTGCATTAAACTACAATAAACTGCATAAAACTGCATAAAACTGCATTAAACTACATTAAACGGGAGATGCAATTAGTGGAAACAAATAACGAGACTTAGATTATTATACCCTTGATTGCCCAGTTTTTCTCAGCACATTGTAATAGAAACAAAGAAGCATCAAATATAAGTTGTTGTTAAATAGAAAAAATATTTAACCAAAAGGAGGGTGAAAAGACCTTATGCAGAACAATCATGATTATTGGCAATGGTACTAGTTGAATGTGTCCAGATACTAGAATTAACTACCCATTACAAATGGCAATTTCAAATAATGGATGATGTCCCATTATTGCATATAAAAATTCTCAGATTGAAAATGCTGAAACGTTGCAAATATCAATGAGTAAATACTGATTCATGATCTGAGATTGGTAACAGACCCAAGATATCACTATGGTTGATATCACAGAAACGTCATCAGATCAGTGTGAAGTATTAATTCTCAAAAGTCTATGATTTTCAAATGCAACGTTGCAACACAGAATAGATCTGTGGTTGTAATATTCAAAAAGCAACCAGCATCAAGAGTGATGTTCAAAAATAAGGTTTGCATAATTCAAAAGCCAGAGTTCAATGTTTGGCCAGTTGAGATGTTATCAAATGTAGTTGATGGTTTAAAGAAGAAGGCAGTTCTCTCCATGATAGAAATATGTGTACATAACAGTAACAGAATCCAGCAACTTTGGGTAAACTTCAAGAGCTTCACTTACCTTATTGGCCCTTTGTATACTGGCCCTAAAGTTTTTAGTGTTAGCCCTTTCTACATCTACCCTTACAATGCCAGGGGAGAAATTTGGTCTATTATCACTTACACCATTCAAAAAAGTACAAACTTGAGAATATAATAGGGCACTTAATTACACATTTCTAGCAGATTTTATTTTGTTAAAATTTCTAGTCATCGATTTTAAGAACTTCATCACTTGTCTGAGCGTTGTCTTCTACAGCAAAGATTGTCAATGCCTCCTTTTTATTTCACTTGTTTGGTAAAGAGTTGGTTCTTATTTGGGTTCATTCTCCAGCAACCATGTTCAAAGATTTCTCTAACCAGTGAATGATGGCATTTACCTATTCCAACAACAAAGCCCATTTCAAGCATTCCCTTGATAATCCAGTCAAAAATATTCCTACATATGCTGAGGGACAACCTGAAAGGAGTTGTACAGGATTAATAAGAGCCCTTGGTCTATGACCTTGTTCACATTAATTTGCACAGTATATAATCTACTTTGCCTCTACCTCAATGTTAAACAGTATTCATGAAAAAATAAATAAAATATCATACCATGCTGCTTTAAGATCTCTTCCTCTTCTTCTTTTTGCAATTCTTCAAAAATGTACTCAAATAATCCCATAAAGATTTCTAGCAAGTTGGCAATAGACACTACATTGCAATCCACAATATCATTTGCTTGAATGTGAGATAAATCAGTCTCTAAAATTTCACTTGAAAGACTTTCAATTATAAGCTGACAGTTTCTAACTTTATCCTCTTTCCTGTGAGCATTCTTTACTACTCCTGAAAAAGCATCAATTGATCAGTCCCAAAATATATAGAAAATTGCTTGAATTATACCTAAATGTGTTAACAATGCTTTTTCAATGATCAGACTTAGACCCTGTTTACATGGGAGCCAAGCAGAACAGTTCCACATGGAACAGTTGCAAATGGTTCCAGAGTGCTCGCATTTAAATGAGGATTGAGGAACAGTTCCGAATGGCTCCAGAAGTTGCTATAGTGAAGGATGTGTGCAGTAATTTGCTTTGTTATAATTGGTGCCAAAATCAACCAAGTGCATCATTTTATGACACTTCAGTTCATCATGGCAGCAAAAGACACTAAGAAACTTTTCATCTGGATGGAAGAGGGGACTGCAATACTATCAAATTCATCTTGGAAGCAAAGGAATCATCTATCATTAGCCTCTTCCCCAAATTAACACAGCCTCATTTCCTATCCATCTGGTTCTGACGACCATTTACACTGGAGCCAAATGGAATGGTTCCAGACAGAACTGCATCTGCAGTGGAGCCAAAAGAGCATGGATAGCAGTTCCAAACTGGAATGGTTCTGATAGTTCTCATGTAAAGGCAAGGCCTATCCGTACCATGGTTCCATTTGGAACAGTTCTGTTTGGCTCCCATGTAAACAGGATCTAAATGGGCAAAACAACCCTGTTCACTACCAAGTTATAATTTAAGCTAAAAAAATTTCCTCGGCTCACCATAAATCTTTCCTATCCTTCCATGTCAAGAGGATAAGGGTCTCAACTTACTACAAACATGTTTTGTCACATACCTTTTGAGGCAAACAATTTAACAATACATTTTCAATGTTCCTAATGCAGGCCTCTCCGGGAAAAAATACCAGGTGGGCTATAAAAAGCCCTTGCCCATTTGGCTGCGTGGGCTATTTAGCCCTTTCAGAACTGTTGATTAGTTTTTACATTTGAGTATTGGCAAAGGCAAAAATACATTACTTTGCCAATTCTTTAAACACTATTCACCTTAAGAAGGCATTTTTGTGTGTACTACTACCTTAAAAGTTTGCATTACAACGGTAATCATGCTATGGGTTGTTCCTTTCATGCGAAAACATTTCCTATTCCATTGAAAGTTTTAAGAGGGTGCTATATAAGGAAACGAAAATATCCTATTTATAATGCCATTTTATAAACACAGACGTTATCTACAAACACCCTGATATTTAATGGTAAGTAGTTCAAACGTTGGGAAGCTAAGCTCCGCGATTAAATGAGAATGTTGCTTGTAAAAACTGCACGGACGGAAAAAAGCCCTCGCAAATTCATTTTGCGTGGGATTTGCGCAGGCGCGGGCTATAGCCCGTGTCTCTGGGAAAGGTCTGCTAATGATGGTACATTGGAATTGCTATTTGAATGGGAAACAACTAAAATGCCAATAGTAGATGAGAAACAACCTCAAACCAATGTGTGATGCAGATGTACACACAATGAATCAAGTAAAGATAGCTTTAATATTTTTTACCATATCATTTGACAATAGCTGCTTTGTGATAACATATAAGTACCCCCACTTAACTGAGAAGGCTCCTGCACTGGGCTGATGGTTTGGGGTCATACACATCTGCCTAATACTTTTCCTGACTTTTTCCTGAAAATGAAGGTGTTTTTCCTTGCTACATATCAGAAATACGTAATCTTTTTCCTGACCAACTGCTGTTACAAATGATGTAAGCAACTGATCCATCTTTTAAAACTAATTGTGTACATTTTTTCAATTTGGGGAAGAAATGGAGGCTCTCTGCTGAACTGGAACAAAAGCATCACAAATTGTGCAGTGTGTAAAGTTGTCTATAGGTACCAAAGAATTCATCTGCATGGATGACAAAAATTCCTGACTTTTCCTGACTTTCTCCAAGTTTCAATAAAATTTCCTGACCTTTCCTGACTGTCCTTAAAAACACATTTTCTCCCTGCTTTTTCATGATTGTATGAATCCTGGTGGTAAATAGTTTGCTTTGTGTTTAACCTCCCTCGTAGGTATGACACATATCAACAAGACTATAGACAGCTTCATGGTATACACACTATATATGGCATCCGTTACTTAGTTCTCCAAATTAAAAATGAGCAAACATGGGATTTAAACATGAATGGAGCTTTCAAAGCACTAGCCAACTGCAGCACCAAATACTACCTATGTGCATAACAAAGTGGCATAAAGGCCAATTTATAGTTGGTATCACGCTTATATCATGCTGCCCATCATCACCAGCAACACTTCAAAGTACAGAACTGATAATGAGGAGGCAGTGCAATATGTCAATCCAAGGGATCCCATTTCATGAAATCCACATGATACAAGAAATAATAGAGTTGAAGTCAATTCAACTTTGCAGAGTTTTATCATGCAAAATGGATCTACAGACAGCACAAATAGAGGTTCCTGCAGAGGCATGATCACAGTGAAGTGAGCTGTATATTTTGACAGACTTTAAATGAAATGGAATGTTGTATCATGCATACTCAACTGAACTATAAATCAGTCTTAAATCTAATGAAATGAAGATAGATGATTCTCTACCCCGATGGAATACAGGAACAGAAGGACACTGCTGTTTACTCATTATAGGCAGTAAGAAAAACTATGATAAAGCTAATTACCATGTGGAACTTCACCAGTGATAACCTCATATAGAGTCAAAAAGTAACTATCACCACAATCCTCGATACAACTTATTTTCTTCTTGATGCCAAATCTTTCCAAGAGACTGTTTGCAATTTCAACTAAAACAAGAAAGTTGGCTAATGAAAACCTTAGCAAAGATTAGTATGGCAAATACTATGCTTGCCATAGCATCACCAGCACGATTTTATGTATTAAAAGGTTCTCTAGCAAGGCTTTTAGTTTGAAATGATTTTGCTGTAGTAATTGTGAGTTTAGTAGCGTGTGTACATGTTGTGGAAAGTCTGCGCCGTGTCTTTTGGCACTCACATTGATGTGCAAAACATTATATTATGCAAGTTGAATTAAAAGGTATGATCAACTGTTGGTAATGTTGAAAATTTCAGCTGCACCTCTTTTATTCTGTTTGATGATGATCGCTTCTCATAACACTTGAAGGTATATGGCAAAAAGAAAGTTCAACACAATTAAACGTACCATTAAGCACTAAAGTCAACGCAGAATACCTACAATTTTGGAGAGTCACAGTGCATGGTAACCAAAATTTTCATGCGGTCATGACCAAAAGTTAGCATTACACAGTGTGGTCTAGAAAATTTTACTTAAAATAGGCACTGACAGGACCCTACAATCTACTGGTCTAGTCTTGGTCAGGATAGTTAACATAGCTACAAATAACTGGAAGAATATGCAATCGTTCATACTTGTCACGTTATCATCTATTTGCATCTGCTGAGCTCTAGCATCTGTACTCATTCTGAATGGCAATATGCACTAAAATGCAACAAATAACTTTAGACAAGTTCTTTGCAGCTCTCCTCTCAGCCAGGTATCTTATCCTACGATGGCGGGTAAAATTAACATGTTGTTGTTGTTGTTGTTGATGATGTTTGCTGTCATGAAAACTTCGGCATTTTGAAGTTTCGTACAAAAACTTCGGCGAAAAGCCTTTCGGACAAAAAGTTGACTGTTTCCGACAAAATTTCGGCCTGTTTTCTAACTTTTAGGCACCTATTGGAATGATACTCTTGCTCCCTGTCTACCATAAGAAACTAAAACAATGTTAAGTAAGCAGTAAGTAAGCAAAACAAATGAAAAAAGTCCACATCACAGCAGCTCCTAAAGGAAGACCGACCCAGTGCTTTTTACCAGCATATCAAAACAGAGAGCCGTATGTATCGCTTATATTTTTATGCCCTCTTCGTAAATTACTTCAAGAATGACTTTAATTAGCTCGTTTTGTTACTCTTGACTATGTCTACCTAAGTTTTAACATTCGATCTTCCAATCTAATTCGTTCGGATACAGATCAAACTTTGTTTGAACGTGTTTGTATGATGTGGTCTCCATTTGGAACTACACGTCTGGCGTTGTAGAATTAGAAATCATGAAGCAACATAAAAGGCAAAATATTAAATCTTGAAGCGGTCAATCATTTAGTACGTACTCACCAAAACTGCTAAAAATTGACCCCCCTCTCGCGTACGTACTCTCGGTTACTTGACCCACCCCCATTTCTAACGGAAAGTTTCTAGCTGTCCAAAACTATAAAGAAAGGCCTTTTTAAGCATTCGTGAGACAGTACAAATTGTATTTTATGAAAAGTCGATGAAAGATTTCTTCTAAAACTTTGGTGGAGGGTACGATGAAGTCTTTTTGCAAATGAAAAGATTGCAGGATACCAGCAGAAAAGGCGCATATCTTTTTATTTTGCGTACGTACTATAAAAAGTCAATCCCCCCTCCCCCTTCGTGCGTACGTACTAAATGAATAACTCCTCGTCTATCATGAACACACAGTCGATTTATGCTAGTTCTAATGATCTATTATAAATTATTTCATCCAGGCCTGTCTCATTATAAGCAAGTGCAAATACAGTAGGCTTTCAATATAACGAACCTCGAGGGGAAGTGAAAAATAGATCTATATATCGAAAGTTCGTCAAATCGACAATTGAAAGTTTTTGCGCTAATAATAAATTGTGTCTAAGAGTTGTTAAATCATATATTTAAATTCCCTACTCAGTTAATTAAAAATAATAAAAGTTGGTTTTTGTTTTTTCATTATCTAGCTAAAGCAGGATAAAAGATTGCTGCATCAGATACAGCAATGAATAAAATTTCTCGATCCCTCCTACTTTTGGTAAAACATTCTCAGCAGAAAGAGAATCCAGTAATCATAAAGAGAAATACGCTGTCTATGTAAAGAAACACCCATGCCTATTTGGACATGTGCCTCATGGCATAACTGAAACGAATACAGCATAAGTGAAGTTGAAATTTCAGGGAACATAGTCAAAATAGGTGACGACTAGGGAATTAGAGTGCCTTGTAAACTGAAGTTACCAAGAAGCAAGCTTGCAAAGATTTACCAAAAGTGCTTAAAAATTAAAACAAAGCAATAATATTTCATATGTTGTACTTTTTTACATTCTGTTCCTCAAGCTCAACTATACTGTGCTTGAACATTGCTTTGTAAACAATTTGAAACTACAATACTTAAAATTTCAATTTGCTTTCTGTGGTGTTTAGTGCCGTGACTTCGTTATATCGAGGTATTATGGGTAGGCGGGAGAGAAAATTTGGTTCGTAAAACATAGAGTTTGCTGTAACGAAGGTTCCTTATATAGAGAGGATTTACAAGACTTTTGTTAGAGTAAAACGAAAGGAAATACTTAAGTGTGTAAAATCGAGATGTACGGTATATCTGGGGCTCGCAATATCGAGAGTCTACTGTATCAACAAAGCTATGGAGTCCCGTCACTCTACCATTAATCCCACCGGAATCCGGTGACCGGATCTAAAAACTGTGGCACAAAAGACCCACACTGGCCACTACTGTTATAATTGGCTCCTCAATGTATTGCTGGATTCATTGTTCCGATCATGTGTGTCTGGGTAGGAATCAGCTTGAGAAAACTTCTTAAAAGTGTTCGTTTTCCTCACTATTCTAATCGCTCACACACGTCTTTGGGTACTGCTCTCTTTGGTCGATCTAAGGATCCCAAGGGCCAGAGGAGAGCCTGTCTGCTACCAATACTGATTCTTTACTGACCGTATCTGCATTTTCCAAATTATGATCATTTTGCAAAAGGGCTATGCAGAAGTGTATGCAGCTTGCAGTTCAATGGTTAAGTGGCAGACAGTACAAATGCAATAAAACAACATTGTCATATAATAGCGCTTTATTTACCAGTTATCAGTTCAGAACTGAAAGCGTTCAAGTTAAGTAGAATATTGCAAATCAGAGTAAAAATCGACAGAAGCTTGAAATATCAAAGTATCTTCAATTGTAATGTATGGATGCAGCAGTCAAGGTGGTCAAAAGCTAAAACGGAATACACAAGCAAAGAACAGCATGAAAAAGCTATACGAAATTGAACTGCTACCAGAGCCGACCTTGTCAGGGAGCCATTGAATGGAATGAGCTGTGCTTAGTGGCAACTTCACACCAGTTATCTTGAGAACCTACAATGACAAATGAGTAAACTTATTCACAATGACAACCATAGCATTAATATAAAACTGACCAAAAATACTGAATTATGTCCTATAATGACAATAGCATCCTAAAACCAACGAGAAAGAATATATACGACTCATAGAAACGTTGAGTACAACAAATTGAGAGCTGGATGGTTTGGGACAATATTAAACAATTACAAAGGGAACTAGGCCAATCTATAATAATCAAATAATCTAATCAAGAGTAGCCAAGAAAGATCACATGAAAGTAAAGACAGAGAAACCACATAGCAAAGACCACAGTAAAAAAGGAAAACTCAGATAGCAATTGGTGACCGAATATTAACATAACAATAACTGCATTACGATTAAAATCCTAGGGCGGATTCCACGTAACTTACGCTCGATATCTCCGGCGGATAGTCAATTATTTCTTTGGCGTATTGGCGCCAATCAAAGATGACAGAATGCATTGCCCCAAGGTAACTTATTTCAGCGACAATTGACTGAACTTGTACTGTTACGGCTGTCGATTCACACGAAAGCCATTTACAAACAATCAAAGGTTTCGTTATGATGATTATAAATGATTATTCAAGAGTACAAAAGTTAAAGATAGTTAGATTTATTCCTGGGGAATGTAGAAAATGTCATGCATTAAGAAAGGAACGTGATAAGCTATAAGACCACTAACAGGTTGTGTCATAAAAACGTTTCAGATAAATGGTTTCCCATATCATATTTTTTCTACGTACAATATGAGAAATTCTCAGAATCTACAGATCCCTAGATACAGGGCAGAACTTTTCAACTAGTTTTCAGTATGCATCCTTGAAAGCCTGTAATGATATACCTTCCAGAATCCGTGAGCTACCAACCTTGAATCGTTTTAAACAATAACTAAATATGCATTTAAAGGGCTAGACTCATTTTAAAGCATAACTCCTTGGAACAACAACAGATTATGAATTTAGGATTTTAGGCTGTTTGGTAAATATTAAGCTATTAGACTTTAAATCTGTAAGTAAGTTTTATATTTTATTTGTTGAAGGGTCATTTTCGTGTATAAATAATGCCAAATGAAAATGACTGACTTAATTAAATATGACTGTTGTACTGCAGTCAATTTCAATTATTAAATACGACAGATTTGGTCGAATTTAATCGGGGAATATGACTCGATTATACTTCTGCGTTTAACACCGTATTTAACGTGTGTGGGATAAAATTGATAAATTGTGTACAATCAGTATTCTATTAATATAGCAACAGAGCAGTCGGGCCAAAATGCGTCAAAGCGCCAAGCAGAGTTTCACCAAGGTGGCTACAACGGCTACAAGCTAATGCGACCTTCAAATGAACTCCTCTTTAGGCAGTTTTCATAAAAGCTCTAGACTCTTGTTCTGAACAATGTTTAATACGGAGGAGGAAGCACTTGAAGTACTCAGTGTAAAACAATTAAATGTGCCATACTAAAATATGGCGTTTGAAACGAAGCAGTTTTCATGTTCAAGAAACTCTCAACATAATTCAATGGAAAACAAGTTGGTATACACGTATTTTTGTAAGAATACAGATGTACAAGAAACTGGCACTACAAAGTCAAAACTTCTAAAGAAACTAGTGGGCTATATTAAAATGATAATAAACTGAACTGAACTGAACTATATTGCTTCAACCCTACGAAACTGGTCTGTTGTATATTTAAGAAACTGAATATTCAAAACATATAATTTCCTTGTAACACCTTCCCCTAAAGGAGAGGTCATTAGCTATGGCCGGGGTGGGGACTGAGGAGAAAGTATTAATTATGTGCTCTCAAAAAATTTTTTTCCCACCATTCGCTTAAGTCACCGAAGCAAAACAGTAAAACGAGGCTGAACCTATGCTTAAATATGGTACATATTTTTACACTACCCCATGTGTTCAAAATTTACTCTTATACCCAACCAAACACAGCTTATTTTGTTCAGTTACCTCACAATGGTATCTTCAGTCCCCACCCCGGTCATAAATAATGACCGCTCCCTAAAGGCACAAGAGTCAAGTAATGAGATTTCTCTTGCGATATCTAGCGTTTACTCAAATCATCAATAACTCTAATTATCAAATCTACTTCAAGATCATTATCTCTTGCCGCACCACTTTGAATGCCCGAAGCCTTAAAGAGACTTTTAAACCCTGAATGCCCGAAAATTTAAGAAACCTTTAGCGAACCCTCTCACTAGCTTCCTACAAAAATACCTGCAATCAAATACCGTACAGAAATAGTTCTAAGGTACAGAGAAGCGTGTCTAAGCTATAATGATAAAGCAATTTAATCTAGAGTAGCCAAGAAAGACCATGCTAAAATTCAGGGAAAGGAAAGCGACACATGTAATGATACATGCAACAAATTGTAACGCTTTCCCTGTCAAAATTTCTGCCAATATTTTAAATAATATTTGTATTCATATTACTTGTTACAAAATATACAGTATAACAAATATGCTCACAACTAAACAAGAAGCTCTGCCAAAAATCCTCTAAACACATGGATCTACACATACTTGTACGACAGCTTTGTCAAGCACATAAATCAGAAACAGCTACCAAATATCATCATGGGTCTACAACTAGCAATACGCTGCTGGAAGGTTTTAGCTCTTCCTACAAAATGAATACAACTGGCACTATATTACATCAAATTTCTATTTAGGTGGCTATAAATACAGAAAAAACTTACCCTATTCTTATCTACGACACCTTTTGCTCCTTTGATAAGTTTTCCATGATTAAGTACAGAAAGGAAGACTTTTCCTGGTGAAGAGTTTGTCCCCAAAATATTCAAGTATTCTATATTATATTTCCCTGCATCAGCGTAACCGTTTCTATTGACAGTGGTGAGAAGAGAGCCCTGAAAATAAACATCACTGAACAAATTAATACAAATGGAAATATGGCCGGTAAGAAATAACTGGTATAAGCTTTTGATATCATAAAAGGAATGGAAAAAACGATAGTCTTACGTCTAATGCGCCTGAGGAATAAAAAACTATTAACACGATCCCCCAAAATTACTCCTCCTTACAAATGTAAACAATACTCAGTATGAGAGAGGAAATCATTAAGAAATAGGATCGTATTTTATTCTACTAAAGTTTTTATTATTGCCCTTCAATAGACCTAACCGAATGAAGTAGCTAACAAAATAAGTCATAAAGAAGTTGCTTAGCTCCAGCTATTCCTTTTCCATTTAAGGAGTCATTCGAGAGTTGCTTACAAACACACAGATCATTGACCTCCAAAATTTATTTCAACTGCCCAAAAATTTTCGCTTTTACCAAAGAGGGCCTTTGATAAACACTTGTGAAGCAATTAGTTTCAAGAATTGAGAGATTACTTAAGGTCCACATTGATCAAAATACGAAAATTGTAGAACAGTTTCACACTTGACACCTGAAATTTACGTCATTCCACAACATTAAAATAACAAATCACTGCTAAAGAGTATTATTCTACTTGCATTCGTTGCATTGAAGAGGATGTACTGGAATTTCCCGGTCTTGATTGTATCTAAATTTATGAAGGATGAAAAATAGTGGTTAGCAAGCGTGACAAACAGAAATTACTCCCGCCTTCATGAGAAAACCACTTAAAAGTTTAAGAATTGAGGAATACAGTATAATCCGGATATAACGTACTTTAAGGGACCAACTGGTCTGGTACGTTATAACCGAAGTACGTTATAGCCGAAGTAAAAGGAATATAAAAGACTTAGTAAAGTATAGAATGATATATGCTTTTGGGCCGTTTCTGTAGCTTTTAAAGATCGAAATACTAAAACTAGAGGCTCGGATAAGCATCATAACATGGAAAGGTATTGAAAGACTAACACAGAATTTAATAGTGGGGCAGTTTTAATAAGGGGCCCCCGATCGATAGCGGGGCAAGGGGACCAACAGGATCAAAAGGATACCAACTAGAATAGGCACCTCTTTGGGACCTAAGACACCTCTTTGGAACATTTTCGTTCCATCGTTTAGCAAGGGCTCTATTTCTCGCAATCATACAAATATTTCTCTCCTCCAATCATATATTGCTTATTTATGTAGCGTACTGTATCTCCGTTGTACCATATCAATGCCTGAAAAAGATTCTTTTGCATTTCAAAAAAGGGCACTTTTGCCCCCCCTGTTCCCTCAAATAACAGGCAGGAGGGGCGCTTGCTCCCATCTGTCCCACTCTGCCCCCTCTCCAGCGTCCCTGGATTTAGTTGCTATGTTCATAACTAATGTTTATCTCCTGTAAGGTCTAAACAAGTCAGTAAAATGCTTCTAAACAGTCTTTTTAATCCAGTGTTATGTACATCTGCATAAAATGTGTGGTTGCTTGGTACACGAGTAGTATGCTTGCTTAAAACAGCTATTTCAGGTAATAGTAACAGTTTTGATGATTTTTACGACTGATTCGGAAAGGCAAAAACAAAAGCCGCAAGCAAGAACGTTATAACCGAATATATTTGTCTCGAGGGGCCAAAAGAGGGTACGTTATAACCGAAAGTACGTAATAAACGGGTAAGTTATAACCGGAGTATTTTTATAAGGGTTTGTATGAGCCTTTTGCCAGGACCGGCAACTATAGTACGTTATATCCGAAGGTACGTTATAACCGAGTACGTTATAACGGGATTATACTGTATAAGTCTAAAAATCAATTTAAAAACCACGGATGTCAGTTGGGCCATAGTTGGATAGTCATTCAATCTGCCCCGCAGCAATTGGGTACCTGTTGCGAACACTAGAAAAATAAAGGCGGCGAAGACTTTTCACCCCATCACCCCACCACCCCACCTCATTATGTCCAAGGTGCAAGATACTGTAAGTGTCTTCCCTTAACAGATACCTCCTAACTTATGAAAGCTAATATGGGACAAAAGTTTAGCATCTCGGGAGCGAGACTTACAGAAAAACTAACAACAGTATATTCTCAGGTTGATGGGAACTTTCAATGCTAGGATAAAATAAAACGGCCCCTACATCGTGCCAAGCATATATTCTAGTAGAACCTAAACTCTGTAATAAACAAATCAATTCACAAAAACCTCTGAAAAAGATTCTGCTACCAGATTTTTAGCGCTTTAACAAGGGAAAATATTGAATTCTCTTTAAATAAATATAACTAAGGAGAGTGCCAAGGCTTATGGACTACACCTGAGTTGTGGTAACAGAGCAATTCAGTATATTTAGGAAAACTTTACTAGGGTGCCTATTGACAATAAATCACCAAGTAAACGCTCCTCTCAGTCAGCAGAATCATTCATTAGTCAGAAGAATCTAGACCTTTCCGAAAATATCGTGTAATATTCTACATAATATCAACACATAATATTTTACATAATATCAATTGAAATGTTATAAGAGCGAAGTAGTACCCTTACCAGCAGTATCACCATCGTCCCAAAACAATGATCCCTTGGCTTTCAGATTGTCATCCAGGGCAACGATAAGACTCATCGCATTTCTTCGACTATAGGTAAATGGGATTATGTCACAAGGTAATTGAAACTTTTTAGCAGAACTCCCGTAGTTCTATTGGACTAATGTATATGAAAGATTAAGTACAAAAGGTATTGACAAAAACCGTGCATTTATCAGTACATGGAATGAAGCAACAGCAGGAGTTCTTTAACATGAGCACTGTGCGTGCAAGTGTAAAAGCAGCGCACTGAGCACATTGCAATCTGAAATGTATCGGAGCAGTTTTATTTACCTAGTAGTCCCCTCTATACCAAAGACAATCAACAATATAATATTGGGTTACTGGAACGAGGTTCCCTTGTACAGTTCGAGTGAACAGGAAAATGTGATCTAGTCTCAATGGGGGAAGGCTTACTGGGGGCAAGATTACGGGGCCTTCGTAGTGGGGTGTTCCGTGGACACTCTTCCAAAATGGCCTAGTAGAATATATGCATCCAAATCTTTCACACCTAGCAGTGTAAAACAACAATACTTCCAAGTATCCCAGTACACTATTTGCTTCTTAGGTGATTTCAACTCTTCACGACCAGTTGAAATGCTGAAAAACAGTTTCTTCATCTCCAGTGTGGGAGTGGCATATTCCATTATACACAACAAAGTGAACCTTAAACCGTTGAAATATATAACATAATATCCAAGATACAAACACTTTCATGCCGAGTATAGTAGGAAGAAGCCAAAGTTCGTAAACAAAACACAACACGTTATTTGTGTTCTTGCTCAACAATGTTCTTGCAATGACACAGACCTATAGAAATTATTTCATTTACAAGATAGAGACCCGGTATATCTTTATGTTTGTGATTCAAACATAATGACGTTCTACACTATTTAATTATTTACTATGAGTGAAAGTGCAATCCATCAAAAGATAACACAAATAACGTGTGTGTTTTTATCTCCTAAAGATTCAATGATCAAATAAACACGTAATACCAGTTCAAGGAGCATTGACCGCAAACAAAAACCCAAAACACAAATTTACACACAACACGCCTCAATGCTGTCCAACTTAGCACAAAGATAGTTATTTATGTGTAAGGTGTTTGACTACATAACATGACGATAAAAGGATTTACACAGAGCAGCATGTAGATGCGTAACCAGTAGTGTAGTAGTAGGAGGGAGGGAGTGAGGGAGGGAGTGAGGGAGGGAGTGAGGGAGGGAGTGAGGGAGTGAGGGAGGGAGTGAGGGAGGGAGTGAGGGATGGATGGATAGATGGAGGTCTGGGGCGCAACGGCGAAATTTTCTGGACCACGCCCTTCAGATTCACAACTGCAAGGAATGTCCCCTTTAAAACATTTTTCTCTAATATTTAGTCTACATTAGCTATGGCAAACTGTCAAGAATTTTACACATGCATTCACTAACATATACTGTAGAATTTTAACCAAATGACTTTGACTAGCAACTCCATTCTTCCAGTATCAACAAATAAGCCTGGATCGTTCTGAAGCAGGTCTTTACCTATCTGTTCTACAGTATAACTTTGCAGCAGAGACAGGAAGGGAAAAAGATTTATACTAATTTAACGATCTTTCTTTATTTGCAAACTGTTCTATCGAAAATGGTAGCTTAATGAAGAAGTAACATCACCACCACTGCTGATGACTATAAGATTTTCCGGTTGTTCTTTAGTCACTCACTCAAGTTTCCAGTCATTTTTCCTCGTAGGGGTCATTTATTCAGTGTGCACGCATCAAAATGGCGAACATATGATCCCTCCCACCCCCTCGCAGGCACATGTAGGCCTATTAGGAATAACCTTATTGCCTACGTACCTCTACTCATTTGACCACTTCCCATCTCTAATGTGAAATTTTTCAATATCGTCTACACAAATTATACCATTAATTCATTAATACCTGACCGACGATCCCAAATGATTTGTAAATAAATAGACTTAAGGCGGATCGCTCAATTGTTTTACTAACACCACTAGTGGTGTGAGAAACACTTTCGTCGATAGAAAAATAGAATCTTCTTGCAAATGAGAACATTATAGAATACATGTAGAAAAAGCGATTAGTTTTCATTTTGAGTATGTACTCGTAAGTGTTAGCCCCCTCCTCCCTCGCACGCAAAAGTAAACTTTTGCATGACCTCCTCCCTCTTCGTGCATACGTTCTAAATGAATGACCCGGTAGGTAACTACATATAACTTTTACTTTGCTGTGTAATCTTCCGCAAGATGCTGTCGTCACAAAGAGAGTTGCAGCGATCGGGATGATTTTATGAAAATTTTGAGCTATCCTTTGCACTTTTTCCCTTCTATCTTACTAGATATTTCTGTTGCCTCACATGCTATTACAAGCTGCTTCTCATGAAAAATTTAAGACGTAAGTTCTATAGACGTTGCTGTAACTGTAACCTGAGTCAAGTACACAGAATATTTCAAACCTGAACATAGTATTGTTGGCAGGGTCTTGCGCTGGCAAAATGGTGCCTCCTCTAACGTGCAGATGAATAAGATGATCCTTTGTTACAGCCAAAGATACCTGAGAACCTCTTTGCTTCTTGTCGATTTCTTTTCCCTAGAATAACATTGAATATCAGGAAAATTGTTCTCAACATCTTCGATGAACAATACTATAAACATCATCTGGAGTGCTTCAATAAACAACAGCAATCAGAAACTATCTAATCATCCACATGGTCTATCGGAGAGAACCTCCATCATAATTTAGAGATATGAAAAGAACAACTGAGCAAGAAGACGCAGATTGTAATAACTTACGGTGTGATAATCATACCATCTACTGTTTGGAAAGTACACCATTATGGAAACGTTCTGACTCTGGAATCGAAAGGCAGTTCTTAATACTTTGTTATTACATAAGACAAATACTTTGAGTAATTTTTCACGTCAAAAGAAGTCGTCAAGCTATCATGGAGGATGAAATGCTTCATTGGGGAAGAACACTACTGTCTAGATATATGGATAAATACTTCCAAACCTCACTAATGGCTTTAAACTTACTTGCTCTCTACAACTCCAAAAAAGACTCCAAACACCTAACATGGCCATTTGAAACTTATTCAAAAGATCTGTCTCCAACTTTTCAAGACTAAATTATTGTTCGAACAAGAGGGAGCATTCTTTTAACATAGTGAAAAGTCCGTCCATCACTCGTCCGTCACTCGTGACAGTACGACAGCTGGTCGGTACCCGACGATTCATACTGTGACGAGTATCGGACGAGAAAAACTTTTCAGTATGCTAAAAAAGTTTCCCATTTTTCGAGTTGCAGTAAAGTTCTGTAGTACCAACAAACTATTCACAAATATCAAAATGTTACTACATTCTTTATATTGCAAATAATTCTCTACTACCTAATGTAGTAGACATGGAATCAAAAGGTAGAAAGTATTCCTACTTGTTCCCTCTGCTCCTTCCCCCCTTCCTTCACATCCGCAATTTTTCCCTGTTTCCAAGCAAAAAACCATGAAGCAGCATAAATTCCTACTTTTGAAGACTGAACATTCTACTGAAAGACCAACTTACTTGTCTGAGAATCGGGGAGATCAAAAGAGAATTTCCCCACATGAACTGCTCATCAACGTTCCATGTCCTCTTGTCAGAAACAAACTCGAAAAGCAATGGCCTAACGATTGGAGCGCCAGTCGAATGAGCATCGTAAAATAATGTGTACAGATATGGTAGCAGTTTGTATCTTATTCGCAAAACATCTCTCGACCGATTTGCAAACTGTTGGCCGAAAACCGCAGGGTCTTGTTCCTGTAGAAGAGGAAATGAAGAAAATGCTGTTTATATCTCTTTACTACATCCATTCTTATACCTAAAGGGAACTAAGGACTTAAAATACATATAAACGATGAACCATTTGATGTGGTAGGAAATTTTAGATGCTACAATAGTGGACAAAAGTCCTTGGGACACTTAGAAGAAACAGATAAAAAACCATTTTCCTCTACATATTGTCATAGTTGCTACAAACATGCACCCCCCTTCCCCCTATAACAATGTTGATTCGTTTGTGGTACATTTGACGTTGGCGTGCACGCGAAATTTTCCCATTATCACAGGTACTTCTCCAGAAAACCAACATTGTTTCAGGGGGAGAGGGGAATGAAAGTTTGTTGCAGACTGCAAAAAGTGCAAAGTGTCCCAGGACTTTTGTCGGGTATTGTCTGGTATTGAAATTTTTCAAAACACATTATACCTGCAATGTGTTGGTTGGTCAAGGGGTAATCGATGGTGCTGAAAACGATGGTGATATTTAAAATTCTGTAAGTCATCTCTGTGACGTCATGTCACGTGGGTGTATATCATTCTGACCCTCCGGCAGTGCTCCTACCCAAATCGGTATTAGGACATAATTTTTATCTTCCAAAAACAATGTAATCGACGAAACGAGCCTCACGAGACTTATCTTGAAAATATAGGAACAGTTCGAGCAACATAGCTTGCAAAAACGCTCTAAATACCGGCTTTACTTGAACTTTGCCAGAACTTGCAAACGAGGCCAAGACAGACGTTAGCACATGTACTAACGGTAGTATTGCTATGGTTACGCAGATGCAGTCCGTAACTTATTAATTTCACCATTCGTTCTTATTCAAATTCCTAAAATATATTCTGCTTATGTAATTTGGCAACTTTTTCTATACAAGAGGCGTTATATGTGCACTGCTTTTATGGCTGGTGTGTTAACTGGCTATGCATTACAGTTCAAAATGTACCCAAGAAACACCCCCATTGAAAACATTCGCTATTGATTACGTATGCCTGTCTGCATGGCGAAATTTCAGGAATACTTCCGTTATCAGCAAAACAGACAGAACAGACGGCAGGGATATTCAAAGTCTCCTTGGTGTTACACAATTACTAGTTAGCTAAAAAGAACAACGATCAAACGTACATTCACACTAGTAATCTAAATGGCTTCACTAGATAACAACAACAATTTATTGATGCACTAGAGATAGAGACAATAATGAATGATGCCAACCGCCAATATGTTCGTCAGATTCACATGTCTGGTGAAGAGACAGTCACTCTATGTGGCTGTTGTTTTGCTCATTGGCAGTTTATTGTTACATTTTGTCACTTCAGATCAATGCTGTAATTGCCCCTCCCTCTGTCCTTTTTGTACCTACGCTTTTGTATGCAGATTGACAACAACGGAATGCGATGAGTATCCCGCAGTGTGTTGTTGCTATGCATTCCACAGTTTACACGGTTTACACCCACAGTTTACACTTGCAAAAAGCTCTGTATTTCTGCATACGCTTAGTATTTAATTTGTGTAAAATACGTAAAAGATGTACACAATATGTGTACACCCATCAACAATATTCAAGTTTATAGAAAACGTAGTAGTGGTATGAAAATTGGCACTTTTCCACGGTTTACACTTTCGAAGGTATTAAGAGTTAGGTCATGTGATTCTTTATGCAAAAAAGTGTAAACCGTGGAGTTTTTCCTCATTATTTCCTTACCAGTATACTAAACAATTCATGAAAAATCATTAAAGCATGTACATAGATAGTGTACACCTGGCATGCTGGTCACCTTTTTGCTTTCGTCAAGGGAAGCACCCTTTTTCGCCTGATTTTCAAGTGTAAACTGTGAGTGTAAACCGTGTAAACTGTCGCTAGTGCATATTGTTGTTGTTGTTCAGTCTGATTTGCATTGACGGACGCTGAGCCGTGTAATGTATTGCATGTATTGTATTCCGCAGAACGTAGTTTGTCCACTTTATTTTGTCAAATAATCATTTCCCGCATCTTTCCATAATTCAAACTGACTGTTAAGGTGGTCAAGGGGGCTAGAAGTGATAACAGGTTGTACAGCATACCATATATTATCACCATCGAATTTACTTGTGTGCTCATTATCTGGGTCCCCGAAGATGGGGAGGCCTTGCCCCTCCCCTCATAGCCTGTCTGGCCTCTTCAGAGGGCCTGAATCTGGTCTGTCATGACTTAAAATTTCTGAGAAAACGACCCTTCTCCCTTCTAGTTAGTGGTGGAGGCTCACAACTCTTTTTCTGGATGGTTTTGACTCCATACACTGTTTGCCTATGCGTTTACTCTAGATTTAGAGATCCTACACCGAGTTGTGATTTCACTATGCGGCAAGTTAAACTCCTTTCGCCACAAATTAACAACTTCATTCTTCTCATCAGTAATTTTTGCTTCTCTCGTCATCTCATTTCAATCTCTGTGTACCCTTATGGTACACTTTTGTGGCCATCTGCAGCCGCCTATGACAGTTGTTCAATTCCTGCAGTCAAGCTCACGATTACGAGGCTACGTCTTTAATACGATGTTAAGCGCAAACTACTGCTCATAATTCTTCTGCGTTTTTGCTATATAGAAGCTAGAGCCTCATATTTTTATGAGCATGACGTACAGTTGCACTCGTGTGTACAAATGTACTGTTTATATGCACCTTCAAGAGACAAGCCCAATAAATTTACCCTGTGACGTCAGCATGACGTCATAGGGTAAAGATACGTAAAAACTGTTGTTACTATCGTAATCAGCACCCCCGAAAACCCTATGATCGCCCATGATTGCAGCCAAATAGCTTTTATCTTTCAAATTTGATACCAGACAATAGTGGACAAAAGTCCTTGGGACACTTAGAAGAAACAGATAAAAAACCATTTTCCTCTACATATTGTCATAGTTGCTACAAACATGCACCCCCCTTCCCCCTATAACAATGTTGATTCGTTTGTGGTACATTTGACGTTGGCGTGCACGCGAAATTTTCCCATTATCACAGGTACTTCTCCAGAAAACCAACATTGTTTCAGGGGGAGAGGGGAATGAAAGTTTGTTGCAGACTGCAAAAAGTGCAAAGTGTCCCAGGACTTTTGTCGGGTATTGTCTGGTATTGAAATTTTTCAAAACACATTATACCTGCAATGTGTTGGTTGGTCAAGGGGTAATCGATGGTGCTGAAAACGATGGTGATATTTAAAATTCTGTAAGTCATCTCTGTGACGTCATGTCACGTGGGTGTATATCATTCTGACCCTCCGGCAGTGCTCCTACCCAAATCGGTATTAGGACATAATTTTTATCTTCCAAAAACAATGTAATCGACGAAACGAGCCTCACGAGACTTATCTTGAAAATATAGGAACAGTTCGAGCAACATAGCTTGCAAAAACGCTCTAAATACCGGCTTTACTTGAACTTTGCCAGAACTTGCAAACGAGGCCAAGACAGACGTTAGCACATGTACTAACGGTAGTATTGCTATGGTTACGCAGATGCAGTCCGTAACTTATTAATTTCACCATTCGTTCTTATTCAAATTCCTAAAATATATTCTGCTTATGTAATTTGGCAACTTTTTCTATACAAGAGGCGTTATATGTGCACTGCTTTTATGGCTGGTGTGTTAACTGGCTATGCATTACAGTTCAAAATGTACCCAAGAAACACCCCCATTGAAAACATTCGCTATTGATTACGTATGCCTGTCTGCATGGCGAAATTTCAGGAATACTTCCGTTATCAGCAAAACAGACAGAACAGACGGCAGGGATATTCAAAGTCTCCTTGGTGTTACACAATTACTAGTTAGCTAAAAAGAACAACGATCAAACGTACATTCACACTAGTAATCTAAATGGCTTCACTAGATAACAACAACAATTTATTGATGCACTAGAGATAGAGACAATAATGAATGATGCCAACCGCCAATATGTTCGTCAGATTCACATGTCTGGTGAAGAGACAGTCACTCTATGTGGCTGTTGTTTTGCTCATTGGCAGTTTATTGTTACATTTTGTCACTTCAGATCAATGCTGTAATTGCCCCTCCCTCTGTCCTTTTTGTACCTACGCTTTTGTATGCAGATTGACAACAACGGAATGCGATGAGTATCCCGCAGTGTGTTGTTGCTATGCATTCCACAGTTTACACGGTTTACACCCACAGTTTACACTTGCAAAAAGCTCTGTATTTCTGCATACGCTTAGTATTTAATTTGTGTAAAATACGTAAAAGATGTACACAATATGTGTACACCCATCAACAATATTCAAGTTTATAGAAAACGTAGTAGTGGTATGAAAATTGGCACTTTTCCACGGTTTACACTTTCGAAGGTATTAAGAGTTAGGTCATGTGATTCTTTATGCAAAAAAGTGTAAACCGTGGAGTTTTTCCTCATTATTTCCTTACCAGTATACTAAACAATTCATGAAAAATCATTAAAGCATGTACATAGATAGTGTACACCTGGCATGCTGGTCACCTTTTTGCTTTCGTCAAGGGAAGCACCCTTTTTCGCCTGATTTTCAAGTGTAAACTGTGAGTGTAAACCGTGTAAACTGTCGCTAGTGCATATTGTTGTTGTTGTTCAGTCTGATTTGCATTGACGGACGCTGAGCCGTGTAATGTATTGCATGTATTGTATTCCGCAGAACGTAGTTTGTCCACTTTATTTTGTCAAATAATCATTTCCCGCATCTTTCCATAATTCAAACTGACTGTTAAGGTGGTCAAGGGGGCTAGAAGTGATAACAGGTTGTACAGCATACCATATATTATCACCATCGAATTTACTTGTGTGCTCATTATCTGGGTCCCCGAAGATGGGGAGGCCTTGCCCCTCCCCTCATAGCCTGTCTGGCCTCTTCAGAGGGCCTGAATCTGGTCTGTCATGACTTAAAATTTCTGAGAAAACGACCCTTCTCCCTTCTAGTTAGTGGTGGAGGCTCACAACTCTTTTTCTGGATGGTTTTGACTCCATACACTGTTTGCCTATGCGTTTACTCTAGATTTAGAGATCCTACACCGAGTTGTGATTTCACTATGCGGCAAGTTAAACTCCTTTCGCCACAAATTAACAACTTCATTCTTCTCATCAGTAATTTTTGCTTCTCTCGTCATCTCATTTCAATCTCTGTGTACCCTTATGGTACACTTTTGTGGCCATCTGCAGCCGCCTATGACAGTTGTTCAATTCCTGCAGTCAAGCTCACGATTACGAGGCTACGTCTTTAATACGATGTTAAGCGCAAACTACTGCTCATAATTCTTCTGCGTTTTTGCTATATAGAAGCTAGAGCCTCATATTTTTATGAGCATGACGTACAGTTGCACTCGTGTGTACAAATGTACTGTTTATATGCACCTTCAAGAGACAAGCCCAATAAATTTACCCTGTGACGTCAGCATGACGTCATAGGGTAAAGATACGTAAAAACTGTTGTTACTATCGTAATCAGCACCCCCGAAAACCCTATGATCGCCCATGATTGCAGCCAAATAGCTTTTATCTTTCAAATTTGATACCAGACAATAGTGGACAAAAGTCCTTGGGACACTTAGAAGAAACAGATAAAAAACCATTTTCCTCTACATATTGTCATAGTTGCTACAAACATGCACCCCCCTTCCCCCTATAACAATGTTGATTCGTTTGTGGTACATTTGACGTTGGCGTGCACGCGAAATTTTCCCATTATCACAGGTACTTCTCCAGAAAACCAACATTGTTTCAGGGGGAGAGGGGAATGAAAGTTTGTTGCAGACTGCAAAAAGTGCAAAGTGTCCCAGGACTTTTGTCGGGTATTGTCTGGTATTGAAATTTTTCAAAACACATTATACCTGCAATGTGTTGGTTGGTCAAGGGGTAATCGATGGTGCTGAAAACGATGGTGATATTTAAAATTCTGTAAGTCATCTCTGTGACGTCATGTCACGTGGGTGTATATCATTCTGACCCTCCGGCAGTGCTCCTACCCAAATCGGTATTAGGACATAATTTTTATCTTCCAAAAACAATGTAATCGACGAAACGAGCCTCACGAGACTTATCTTGAAAATATAGGAACAGTTCGAGCAACATAGCTTGCAAAAACGCTCTAAATACCGGCTTTACTTGAACTTTGCCAGAACTTGCAAACGAGGCCAAGACAGACGTTAGCACATGTACTAACGGTAGTATTGCTATGGTTACGCAGATGCAGTCCGTAACTTATTAATTTCACCATTCGTTCTTATTCAAATTCCTAAAATATATTCTGCTTATGTAATTTGGCAACTTTTTCTATACAAGAGGCGTTATATGTGCACTGCTTTTATGGCTGGTGTGTTAACTGGCTATGCATTACAGTTCAAAATGTACCCAAGAAACACCCCCATTGAAAACATTCGCTATTGATTACGTATGCCTGTCTGCATGGCGAAATTTCAGGAATACTTCCGTTATCAGCAAAACAGACAGAACAGACGGCAGGGATATTCAAAGTCTCCTTGGTGTTACACAATTACTAGTTAGCTAAAAAGAACAACGATCAAACGTACATTCACACTAGTAATCTAAATGGCTTCACTAGATAACAACAACAATTTATTGATGCACTAGAGATAGAGACAATAATGAATGATGCCAACCGCCAATATGTTCGTCAGATTCACATGTCTGGTGAAGAGACAGTCACTCTATGTGGCTGTTGTTTTGCTCATTGGCAGTTTATTGTTACATTTTGTCACTTCAGATCAATGCTGTAATTGCCCCTCCCTCTGTCCTTTTTGTACCTACGCTTTTGTATGCAGATTGACAACAACGGAATGCGATGAGTATCCCGCAGTGTGTTGTTGCTATGCATTCCACAGTTTACACGGTTTACACCCACAGTTTACACTTGCAAAAAGCTCTGTATTTCTGCATACGCTTAGTATTTAATTTGTGTAAAATACGTAAAAGATGTACACAATATGTGTACACCCATCAACAATATTCAAGTTTATAGAAAACGTAGTAGTGGTATGAAAATTGGCACTTTTCCACGGTTTACACTTTCGAAGGTATTAAGAGTTAGGTCATGTGATTCTTTATGCAAAAAAGTGTAAACCGTGGAGTTTTTCCTCATTATTTCCTTACCAGTATACTAAACAATTCATGAAAAATCATTAAAGCATGTACATAGATAGTGTACACCTGGCATGCTGGTCACCTTTTTGCTTTCGTCAAGGGAAGCACCCTTTTTCGCCTGATTTTCAAGTGTAAACTGTGAGTGTAAACCGTGTAAACTGTCGCTAGTGCATATTGTTGTTGTTGTTCAGTCTGATTTGCATTGACGGACGCTGAGCCGTGTAATGTATTGCATGTATTGTATTCCGCAGAACGTAGTTTGTCCACTTTATTTTGTCAAATAATCATTTCCCGCATCTTTCCATAATTCAAACTGACTGTTAAGGTGGTCAAGGGGGCTAGAAGTGATAACAGGTTGTACAGCATACCATATATTATCACCATCGAATTTACTTGTGTGCTCATTATCTGGGTCCCCGAAGATGGGGAGGCCTTGCCCCTCCCCTCATAGCCTGTCTGGCCTCTTCAGAGGGCCTGAATCTGGTCTGTCATGACTTAAAATTTCTGAGAAAACGACCCTTCTCCCTTCTAGTTAGTGGTGGAGGCTCACAACTCTTTTTCTGGATGGTTTTGACTCCATACACTGTTTGCCTATGCGTTTACTCTAGATTTAGAGATCCTACACCGAGTTGTGATTTCACTATGCGGCAAGTTAAACTCCTTTCGCCACAAATTAACAACTTCATTCTTCTCATCAGTAATTTTTGCTTCTCTCGTCATCTCATTTCAATCTCTGTGTACCCTTATGGTACACTTTTGTGGCCATCTGCAGCCGCCTATGACAGTTGTTCAATTCCTGCAGTCAAGCTCACGATTACGAGGCTACGTCTTTAATACGATGTTAAGCGCAAACTACTGCTCATAATTCTTCTGCGTTTTTGCTATATAGAAGCTAGAGCCTCATATTTTTATGAGCATGACGTACAGTTGCACTCGTGTGTACAAATGTACTGTTTATATGCACCTTCAAGAGACAAGCCCAATAAATTTACCCTGTGACGTCAGCATGACGTCATAGGGTAAAGATACGTAAAAACTGTTGTTACTATCGTAATCAGCACCCCCGAAAACCCTATGATCGCCCATGATTGCAGCCAAATAGCTTTTATCTTTCAAATTTGATACCAGACAATAGTGGACAAAAGTCCTTGGGACACTTAGAAGAAACAGATAAAAAACCATTTTCCTCTACATATTGTCATAGTTGCTACAAACATGCACCCCCCTTCCCCCTATAACAATGTTGATTCGTTTGTGGTACATTTGACGTTGGCGTGCACGCGAAATTTTCCCATTATCACAGGTACTTCTCCAGAAAACCAACATTGTTTCAGGGGGAGAGGGGAATGAAAGTTTGTTGCAGACTGCAAAAAGTGCAAAGTGTCCCAGGACTTTTGTCGGGTATTGTCTGGTATTGAAATTTTTCAAAACACATTATACCTGCAATGTGTTGGTTGGTCAAGGGGTAATCGATGGTGCTGAAAACGATGGTGATATTTAAAATTCTGTAAGTCATCTCTGTGACGTCATGTCACGTGGGTGTATATCATTCTGACCCTCCGGCAGTGCTCCTACCCAAATCGGTATTAGGACATAATTTTTATCTTCCAAAAACAATGTAATCGACGAAACGAGCCTCACGAGACTTATCTTGAAAATATAGGAACAGTTCGAGCAACATAGCTTGCAAAAACGCTCTAAATACCGGCTTTACTTGAACTTTGCCAGAACTTGCAAACGAGGCCAAGACAGACGTTAGCACATGTACTAACGGTAGTATTGCTATGGTTACGCAGATGCAGTCCGTAACTTATTAATTTCACCATTCGTTCTTATTCAAATTCCTAAAATATATTCTGCTTATGTAATTTGGCAACTTTTTCTATACAAGAGGCGTTATATGTGCACTGCTTTTATGGCTGGTGTGTTAACTGGCTATGCATTACAGTTCAAAATGTACCCAAGAAACACCCCCATTGAAAACATTCGCTATTGATTACGTATGCCTGTCTGCATGGCGAAATTTCAGGAATACTTCCGTTATCAGCAAAACAGACAGAACAGACGGCAGGGATATTCAAAGTCTCCTTGGTGTTACACAATTACTAGTTAGCTAAAAAGAACAACGATCAAACGTACATTCACACTAGTAATCTAAATGGCTTCACTAGATAACAACAACAATTTATTGATGCACTAGAGATAGAGACAATAATGAATGATGCCAACCGCCAATATGTTCGTCAGATTCACATGTCTGGTGAAGAGACAGTCACTCTATGTGGCTGTTGTTTTGCTCATTGGCAGTTTATTGTTACATTTTGTCACTTCAGATCAATGCTGTAATTGCCCCTCCCTCTGTCCTTTTTGTACCTACGCTTTTGTATGCAGATTGACAACAACGGAATGCGATGAGTATCCCGCAGTGTGTTGTTGCTATGCATTCCACAGTTTACACGGTTTACACCCACAGTTTACACTTGCAAAAAGCTCTGTATTTCTGCATACGCTTAGTATTTAATTTGTGTAAAATACGTAAAAGATGTACACAATATGTGTACACCCATCAACAATATTCAAGTTTATAGAAAACGTAGTAGTGGTATGAAAATTGGCACTTTTCCACGGTTTACACTTTCGAAGGTATTAAGAGTTAGGTCATGTGATTCTTTATGCAAAAAAGTGTAAACCGTGGAGTTTTTCCTCATTATTTCCTTACCAGTATACTAAACAATTCATGAAAAATCATTAAAGCATGTACATAGATAGTGTACACCTGGCATGCTGGTCACCTTTTTGCTTTCGTCAAGGGAAGCACCCTTTTTCGCCTGATTTTCAAGTGTAAACTGTGAGTGTAAACCGTGTAAACTGTCGCTAGTGCATATTGTTGTTGTTGTTCAGTCTGATTTGCATTGACGGACGCTGAGCCGTGTAATGTATTGCATGTATTGTATTCCGCAGAACGTAGTTTGTCCACTTTATTTTGTCAAATAATCATTTCCCGCATCTTTCCATAATTCAAACTGACTGTTAAGGTGGTCAAGGGGGCTAGAAGTGATAACAGGTTGTACAGCATACCATATATTATCACCATCGAATTTACTTGTGTGCTCATTATCTGGGTCCCCGAAGATGGGGAGGCCTTGCCCCTCCCCTCATAGCCTGTCTGGCCTCTTCAGAGGGCCTGAATCTGGTCTGTCATGACTTAAAATTTCTGAGAAAACGACCCTTCTCCCTTCTAGTTAGTGGTGGAGGCTCACAACTCTTTTTCTGGATGGTTTTGACTCCATACACTGTTTGCCTATGCGTTTACTCTAGATTTAGAGATCCTACACCGAGTTGTGATTTCACTATGCGGCAAGTTAAACTCCTTTCGCCACAAATTAACAACTTCATTCTTCTCATCAGTAATTTTTGCTTCTCTCGTCATCTCATTTCAATCTCTGTGTACCCTTATGGTACACTTTTGTGGCCATCTGCAGCCGCCTATGACAGTTGTTCAATTCCTGCAGTCAAGCTCACGATTACGAGGCTACGTCTTTAATACGATGTTAAGCGCAAACTACTGCTCATAATTCTTCTGCGTTTTTGCTATATAGAAGCTAGAGCCTCATATTTTTATGAGCATGACGTACAGTTGCACTCGTGTGTACAAATGTACTGTTTATATGCACCTTCAAGAGACAAGCCCAATAAATTTACCCTGTGACGTCAGCATGACGTCATAGGGTAAAGATACGTAAAAACTGTTGTTACTATCGTAATCAGCACCCCCGAAAACCCTATGATCGCCCATGATTGCAGCCAAATAGCTTTTATCTTTCAAATTTGATACCAGACAATAGTGGACAAAAGTCCTTGGGACACTTAGAAGAAACAGATAAAAAACCATTTTCCTCTACATATTGTCATAGTTGCTACAAACATGCACCCCCCTTCCCCCTATAACAATGTTGATTCGTTTGTGGTACATTTGACGTTGGCGTGCACGCGAAATTTTCCCATTATCACAGGTACTTCTCCAGAAAACCAACATTGTTTCAGGGGGAGAGGGGAATGAAAGTTTGTTGCAGACTGCAAAAAGTGCAAAGTGTCCCAGGACTTTTGTCGGGTATTGTCTGGTATTGAAATTTTTCAAAACACATTATACCTGCAATGTGTTGGTTGGTCAAGGGGTAATCGATGGTGCTGAAAACGATGGTGATATTTAAAATTCTGTAAGTCATCTCTGTGACGTCATGTCACGTGGGTGTATATCATTCTGACCCTCCGGCAGTGCTCCTACCCAAATCGGTATTAGGACATAATTTTTATCTTCCAAAAACAATGTAATCGACGAAACGAGCCTCACGAGACTTATCTTGAAAATATAGGAACAGTTCGAGCAACATAGCTTGCAAAAACGCTCTAAATACCGGCTTTACTTGAACTTTGCCAGAACTTGCAAACGAGGCCAAGACAGACGTTAGCACATGTACTAACGGTAGTATTGCTATGGTTACGCAGATGCAGTCCGTAACTTATTAATTTCACCATTCGTTCTTATTCAAATTCCTAAAATATATTCTGCTTATGTAATTTGGCAACTTTTTCTATACAAGAGGCGTTATATGTGCACTGCTTTTATGGCTGGTGTGTTAACTGGCTATGCATTACAGTTCAAAATGTACCCAAGAAACACCCCCATTGAAAACATTCGCTATTGATTACGTATGCCTGTCTGCATGGCGAAATTTCAGGAATACTTCCGTTATCAGCAAAACAGACAGAACAGACGGCAGGGATATTCAAAGTCTCCTTGGTGTTACACAATTACTAGTTAGCTAAAAAGAACAACGATCAAACGTACATTCACACTAGTAATCTAAATGGCTTCACTAGATAACAACAACAATTTATTGATGCACTAGAGATAGAGACAATAATGAATGATGCCAACCGCCAATATGTTCGTCAGATTCACATGTCTGGTGAAGAGACAGTCACTCTATGTGGCTGTTGTTTTGCTCATTGGCAGTTTATTGTTACATTTTGTCACTTCAGATCAATGCTGTAATTGCCCCTCCCTCTGTCCTTTTTGTACCTACGCTTTTGTATGCAGATTGACAACAACGGAATGCGATGAGTATCCCGCAGTGTGTTGTTGCTATGCATTCCACAGTTTACACGGTTTACACCCACAGTTTACACTTGCAAAAAGCTCTGTATTTCTGCATACGCTTAGTATTTAATTTGTGTAAAATACGTAAAAGATGTACACAATATGTGTACACCCATCAACAATATTCAAGTTTATAGAAAACGTAGTAGTGGTATGAAAATTGGCACTTTTCCACGGTTTACACTTTCGAAGGTATTAAGAGTTAGGTCATGTGATTCTTTATGCAAAAAAGTGTAAACCGTGGAGTTTTTCCTCATTATTTCCTTACCAGTATACTAAACAATTCATGAAAAATCATTAAAGCATGTACATAGATAGTGTACACCTGGCATGCTGGTCACCTTTTTGCTTTCGTCAAGGGAAGCACCCTTTTTCGCCTGATTTTCAAGTGTAAACTGTGAGTGTAAACCGTGTAAACTGTCGCTAGTGCATATTGTTGTTGTTGTTCAGTCTGATTTGCATTGACGGACGCTGAGCCGTGTAATGTATTGCATGTATTGTATTCCGCAGAACGTAGTTTGTCCACTTTATTTTGTCAAATAATCATTTCCCGCATCTTTCCATAATTCAAACTGACTGTTAAGGTGGTCAAGGGGGCTAGAAGTGATAACAGGTTGTACAGCATACCATATATTATCACCATCGAATTTACTTGTGTGCTCATTATCTGGGTCCCCGAAGATGGGGAGGCCTTGCCCCTCCCCTCATAGCCTGTCTGGCCTCTTCAGAGGGCCTGAATCTGGTCTGTCATGACTTAAAATTTCTGAGAAAACGACCCTTCTCCCTTCTAGTTAGTGGTGGAGGCTCACAACTCTTTTTCTGGATGGTTTTGACTCCATACACTGTTTGCCTATGCGTTTACTCTAGATTTAGAGATCCTACACCGAGTTGTGATTTCACTATGCGGCAAGTTAAACTCCTTTCGCCACAAATTAACAACTTCATTCTTCTCATCAGTAATTTTTGCTTCTCTCGTCATCTCATTTCAATCTCTGTGTACCCTTATGGTACACTTTTGTGGCCATCTGCAGCCGCCTATGACAGTTGTTCAATTCCTGCAGTCAAGCTCACGATTACGAGGCTACGTCTTTAATACGATGTTAAGCGCAAACTACTGCTCATAATTCTTCTGCGTTTTTGCTATATAGAAGCTAGAGCCTCATATTTTTATGAGCATGACGTACAGTTGCACTCGTGTGTACAAATGTACTGTTTATATGCACCTTCAAGAGACAAGCCCAATAAATTTACCCTGTGACGTCAGCATGACGTCATAGGGTAAAGATACGTAAAAACTGTTGTTACTATCGTAATCAGCACCCCCGAAAACCCTATGATCGCCCATGATTGCAGCCAAATAGCTTTTATCTTTCAAATTTGATACCAGACAATAGCGGACAAAAGTCCTTGGGACACTTAGAAGAAACAGATAAAAAACCATTTTCCTCTACATATTGTCATAGTTGCTACAAACATGCACCCCCCTTCCCCCTATAACAATGTTGATTCGTTTGTGGTACATTTGACGTTGGCGTGCACGCGAAATTTTCCCATTATCACAGGTACTTCTCCAGAAAACCAACATTGTTTCAGGGGGAGAGGGGAATGAAAGTTTGTTGCAGACTGCAAAAAGTGCAAAGTGTCCCAGGACTTTTGTCGGGTATTGTCTGGTATTGAAATTTTTCAAAACACATTATACCTGCAATGTGTTGGTTGGTCAAGGGGTAATCGATGGTGCTGAAAACGATGGTGATATTTAAAATTCTGTAAGTCATCTCTGTGACGTCATGTCACGTGGGTGTATATCATTCTGACCCTCCGGCAGTGCTCCTACCCAAATCGGTATTAGGACATAATTTTTATCTTCCAAAAACAATGTAATCGACGAAACGAGCCTCACGAGACTTATCTTGAAAATATAGGAACAGTTCGAGCAACATAGCTTGCAAAAACGCTCTAAATACCGGCTTTACTTGAACTTTGCCAGAACTTGCAAACGAGGCCAAGACAGACGTTAGCACATGTACTAACGGTAGTATTGCTATGGTTACGCAGATGCAGTCCGTAACTTATTAATTTCACCATTCGTTCTTATTCAAATTCCTAAAATATATTCTGCTTATGTAATTTGGCAACTTTTTCTATACAAGAGGCGTTATATGTGCACTGCTTTTATGGCTGGTGTGTTAACTGGCTATGCATTACAGTTCAAAATGTACCCAAGAAACACCCCCATTGAAAACATTCGCTATTGATTACGTATGCCTGTCTGCATGGCGAAATTTCAGGAATACTTCCGTTATCAGCAAAACAGACAGAACAGACGGCAGGGATATTCAAAGTCTCCTTGGTGTTACACAATTACTAGTTAGCTAAAAAGAACAACGATCAAACGTACATTCACACTAGTAATCTAAATGGCTTCACTAGATAACAACAACAATTTATTGATGCACTAGAGATAGAGACAATAATGAATGATGCCAACCGCCAATATGTTCGTCAGATTCACATGTCTGGTGAAGAGACAGTCACTCTATGTGGCTGTTGTTTTGCTCATTGGCAGTTTATTGTTACATTTTGTCACTTCAGATCAATGCTGTAATTGCCCCTCCCTCTGTCCTTTTTGTACCTACGCTTTTGTATGCAGATTGACAACAACGGAATGCGATGAGTATCCCGCAGTGTGTTGTTGCTATGCATTCCACAGTTTACACGGTTTACACCCACAGTTTACACTTGCAAAAAGCTCTGTATTTCTGCATACGCTTAGTATTTAATTTGTGTAAAATACGTAAAAGATGTACACAATATGTGTACACCCATCAACAATATTCAAGTTTATAGAAAACGTAGTAGTGGTATGAAAATTGGCACTTTTCCACGGTTTACACTTTCGAAGGTATTAAGAGTTAGGTCATGTGATTCTTTATGCAAAAAAGTGTAAACCGTGGAGTTTTTCCTCATTATTTCCTTACCAGTATACTAAACAATTCATGAAAAATCATTAAAGCATGTACATAGATAGTGTACACCTGGCATGCTGGTCACCTTTTTGCTTTCGTCAAGGGAAGCACCCTTTTTCGCCTGATTTTCAAGTGTAAACTGTGAGTGTAAACCGTGTAAACTGTCGCTAGTGCATATTGTTGTTGTTGTTCAGTCTGATTTGCATTGACGGACGCTGAGCCGTGTAATGTATTGCATGTATTGTATTCCGCAGAACGTAGTTTGTCCACTTTATTTTGTCAAATAATCATTTCCCGCATCTTTCCATAATTCAAACTGACTGTTAAGGTGGTCAAGGGGGCTAGAAGTGATAACAGGTTGTACAGCATACCATATATTATCACCATCGAATTTACTTGTGTGCTCATTATCTGGGTCCCCGAAGATGGGGAGGCCTTGCCCCTCCCCTCATAGCCTGTCTGGCCTCTTCAGAGGGCCTGAATCTGGTCTGTCATGACTTAAAATTTCTGAGAAAACGACCCTTCTCCCTTCTAGTTAGTGGTGGAGGCTCACAACTCTTTTTCTGGATGGTTTTGACTCCATACACTGTTTGCCTATGCGTTTACTCTAGATTTAGAGATCCTACACCGAGTTGTGATTTCACTATGCGGCAAGTTAAACTCCTTTCGCCACAAATTAACAACTTCATTCTTCTCATCAGTAATTTTTGCTTCTCTCGTCATCTCATTTCAATCTCTGTGTACCCTTATGGTACACTTTTGTGGCCATCTGCAGCCGCCTATGACAGTTGTTCAATTCCTGCAGTCAAGCTCACGATTACGAGGCTACGTCTTTAATACGATGTTAAGCGCAAACTACTGCTCATAATTCTTCTGCGTTTTTGCTATATAGAAGCTAGAGCCTCATATTTTTATGAGCATGACGTACAGTTGCACTCGTGTGTACAAATGTACTGTTTATATGCACCTTCAAGAGACAAGCCCAATAAATTTACCCTGTGACGTCAGCATGACGTCATAGGGTAAAGATACGTAAAAACTGTTGTTACTATCGTAATCAGCACCCCCGAAAACCCTATGATCGCCCATGATTGCAGCCAAATAGCTTTTATCTTTCAAATTTGATACCAGACAATAGTGGACAAAAGTCCTTGGGACACTTAGAAGAAACAGATAAAAAACCATTTTCCTCTACATATTGTCATAGTTGCTACAAACATGCACCCCCCTTCCCCCTATAACAATGTTGATTCGTTTGTGGTACATTTGACGTTGGCGTGCACGCGAAATTTTCCCATTATCACAGGTACTTCTCCAGAAAACCAACATTGTTTCAGGGGGAGAGGGGAATGAAAGTTTGTTGCAGACTGCAAAAAGTGCAAAGTGTCCCAGGACTTTTGTCGGGTATTGTCTGGTATTGAAATTTTTCAAAACACATTATACCTGCAATGTGTTGGTTGGTCAAGGGGTAATCGATGGTGCTGAAAACGATGGTGATATTTAAAATTCTGTAAGTCATCTCTGTGACGTCATGTCACGTGGGTGTATATCATTCTGACCCTCCGGCAGTGCTCCTACCCAAATCGGTATTAGGACATAATTTTTATCTTCCAAAAACAATGTAATCGACGAAACGAGCCTCACGAGACTTATCTTGAAAATATAGGAACAGTTCGAGCAACATAGCTTGCAAAAACGCTCTAAATACCGGCTTTACTTGAACTTTGCCAGAACTTGCAAACGAGGCCAAGACAGACGTTAGCACATGTACTAACGGTAGTATTGCTATGGTTACGCAGATGCAGTCCGTAACTTATTAATTTCACCATTCGTTCTTATTCAAATTCCTAAAATATATTCTGCTTATGTAATTTGGCAACTTTTTCTATACAAGAGGCGTTATATGTGCACTGCTTTTATGGCTGGTGTGTTAACTGGCTATGCATTACAGTTCAAAATGTACCCAAGAAACACCCCCATTGAAAACATTCGCTATTGATTACGTATGCCTGTCTGCATGGCGAAATTTCAGGAATACTTCCGTTATCAGCAAAACAGACAGAACAGACGGCAGGGATATTCAAAGTCTCCTTGGTGTTACACAATTACTAGTTAGCTAAAAAGAACAACGATCAAACGTACATTCACACTAGTAATCTAAATGGCTTCACTAGATAACAACAACAATTTATTGATGCACTAGAGATAGAGACAATAATGAATGATGCCAACCGCCAATATGTTCGTCAGATTCACATGTCTGGTGAAGAGACAGTCACTCTATGTGGCTGTTGTTTTGCTCATTGGCAGTTTATTGTTACATTTTGTCACTTCAGATCAATGCTGTAATTGCCCCTCCCTCTGTCCTTTTTGTACCTACGCTTTTGTATGCAGATTGACAACAACGGAATGCGATGAGTATCCCGCAGTGTGTTGTTGCTATGCATTCCACAGTTTACACGGTTTACACCCACAGTTTACACTTGCAAAAAGCTCTGTATTTCTGCATACGCTTAGTATTTAATTTGTGTAAAATACGTAAAAGATGTACACAATATGTGTACACCCATCAACAATATTCAAGTTTATAGAAAACGTAGTAGTGGTATGAAAATTGGCACTTTTCCACGGTTTACACTTTCGAAGGTATTAAGAGTTAGGTCATGTGATTCTTTATGCAAAAAAGTGTAAACCGTGGAGTTTTTCCTCATTATTTCCTTACCAGTATACTAAACAATTCATGAAAAATCATTAAAGCATGTACATAGATAGTGTACACCTGGCATGCTGGTCACCTTTTTGCTTTCGTCAAGGGAAGCACCCTTTTTCGCCTGATTTTCAAGTGTAAACTGTGAGTGTAAACCGTGTAAACTGTCGCTAGTGCATATTGTTGTTGTTGTTCAGTCTGATTTGCATTGACGGACGCTGAGCCGTGTAATGTATTGCATGTATTGTATTCCGCAGAACGTAGTTTGTCCACTTTATTTTGTCAAATAATCATTTCCCGCATCTTTCCATAATTCAAACTGACTGTTAAGGTGGTCAAGGGGGCTAGAAGTGATAACAGGTTGTACAGCATACCATATATTATCACCATCGAATTTACTTGTGTGCTCATTATCTGGGTCCCCGAAGATGGGGAGGCCTTGCCCCTCCCCTCATAGCCTGTCTGGCCTCTTCAGAGGGCCTGAATCTGGTCTGTCATGACTTAAAATTTCTGAGAAAACGACCCTTCTCCCTTCTAGTTAGTGGTGGAGGCTCACAACTCTTTTTCTGGATGGTTTTGACTCCATACACTGTTTGCCTATGCGTTTACTCTAGATTTAGAGATCCTACACCGAGTTGTGATTTCACTATGCGGCAAGTTAAACTCCTTTCGCCACAAATTAACAACTTCATTCTTCTCATCAGTAATTTTTGCTTCTCTCGTCATCTCATTTCAATCTCTGTGTACCCTTATGGTACACTTTTGTGGCCATCTGCAGCCGCCTATGACAGTTGTTCAATTCCTGCAGTCAAGCTCACGATTACGAGGCTACGTCTTTAATACGATGTTAAGCGCAAACTACTGCTCATAATTCTTCTGCGTTTTTGCTATATAGAAGCTAGAGCCTCATATTTTTATGAGCATGACGTACAGTTGCACTCGTGTGTACAAATGTACTGTTTATATGCACCTTCAAGAGACAAGCCCAATAAATTTACCCTGTGACGTCAGCATGACGTCATAGGGTAAAGATACGTAAAAACTGTTGTTACTATCGTAATCAGCACCCCCGAAAACCCTATGATCGCCCATGATTGCAGCCAAATAGCTTTTATCTTTCAAATTTGATACCAGACAATAGTGGACAAAAGTCCTTGGGACACTTAGAAGAAACAGATAAAAAACCATTTTCCTCTACATATTGTCATAGTTGCTACAAACATGCACCCCCCTTCCCCCTATAACAATGTTGATTCGTTTGTGGTACATTTGACGTTGGCGTGCACGCGAAATTTTCCCATTATCACAGGTACTTCTCCAGAAAACCAACATTGTTTCAGGGGGAGAGGGGAATGAAAGTTTGTTGCAGACTGCAAAAAGTGCAAAGTGTCCCAGGACTTTTGTCGGGTATTGTCTGGTATTGAAATTTTTCAAAACACATTATACCTGCAATGTGTTGGTTGGTCAAGGGGTAATCGATGGTGCTGAAAACGATGGTGATATTTAAAATTCTGTAAGTCATCTCTGTGACGTCATGTCACGTGGGTGTATATCATTCTGACCCTCCGGCAGTGCTCCTACCCAAATCGGTATTAGGACATAATTTTTATCTTCCAAAAACAATGTAATCGACGAAACGAGCCTCACGAGACTTATCTTGAAAATATAGGAACAGTTCGAGCAACATAGCTTGCAAAAACGCTCTAAATACCGGCTTTACTTGAACTTTGCCAGAACTTGCAAACGAGGCCAAGACAGACGTTAGCACATGTACTAACGGTAGTATTGCTATGGTTACGCAGATGCAGTCCGTAACTTATTAATTTCACCATTCGTTCTTATTCAAATTCCTAAAATATATTCTGCTTATGTAATTTGGCAACTTTTTCTATACAAGAGGCGTTATATGTGCACTGCTTTTATGGCTGGTGTGTTAACTGGCTATGCATTACAGTTCAAAATGTACCCAAGAAACACCCCCATTGAAAACATTCGCTATTGATTACGTATGCCTGTCTGCATGGCGAAATTTCAGGAATACTTCCGTTATCAGCAAAACAGACAGAACAGACGGCAGGGATATTCAAAGTCTCCTTGGTGTTACACAATTACTAGTTAGCTAAAAAGAACAACGATCAAACGTACATTCACACTAGTAATCTAAATGGCTTCACTAGATAACAACAACAATTTATTGATGCACTAGAGATAGAGACAATAATGAATGATGCCAACCGCCAATATGTTCGTCAGATTCACATGTCTGGTGAAGAGACAGTCACTCTATGTGGCTGTTGTTTTGCTCATTGGCAGTTTATTGTTACATTTTGTCACTTCAGATCAATGCTGTAATTGCCCCTCCCTCTGTCCTTTTTGTACCTACGCTTTTGTATGCAGATTGACAACAACGGAATGCGATGAGTATCCCGCAGTGTGTTGTTGCTATGCATTCCACAGTTTACACGGTTTACACCCACAGTTTACACTTGCAAAAAGCTCTGTATTTCTGCATACGCTTAGTATTTAATTTGTGTAAAATACGTAAAAGATGTACACAATATGTGTACACCCATCAACAATATTCAAGTTTATAGAAAACGTAGTAGTGGTATGAAAATTGGCACTTTTCCACGGTTTACACTTTCGAAGGTATTAAGAGTTAGGTCATGTGATTCTTTATGCAAAAAAGTGTAAACCGTGGAGTTTTTCCTCATTATTTCCTTACCAGTATACTAAACAATTCATGAAAAATCATTAAAGCATGTACATAGATAGTGTACACCTGGCATGCTGGTCACCTTTTTGCTTTCGTCAAGGGAAGCACCCTTTTTCGCCTGATTTTCAAGTGTAAACTGTGAGTGTAAACCGTGTAAACTGTCGCTAGTGCATATTGTTGTTGTTGTTCAGTCTGATTTGCATTGACGGACGCTGAGCCGTGTAATGTATTGCATGTATTGTATTCCGCAGAACGTAGTTTGTCCACTTTATTTTGTCAAATAATCATTTCCCGCATCTTTCCATAATTCAAACTGACTGTTAAGGTGGTCAAGGGGGCTAGAAGTGATAACAGGTTGTACAGCATACCATATATTATCACCATCGAATTTACTTGTGTGCTCATTATCTGGGTCCCCGAAGATGGGGAGGCCTTGCCCCTCCCCTCATAGCCTGTCTGGCCTCTTCAGAGGGCCTGAATCTGGTCTGTCATGACTTAAAATTTCTGAGAAAACGACCCTTCTCCCTTCTAGTTAGTGGTGGAGGCTCACAACTCTTTTTCTGGATGGTTTTGACTCCATACACTGTTTGCCTATGCGTTTACTCTAGATTTAGAGATCCTACACCGAGTTGTGATTTCACTATGCGGCAAGTTAAACTCCTTTCGCCACAAATTAACAACTTCATTCTTCTCATCAGTAATTTTTGCTTCTCTCGTCATCTCATTTCAATCTCTGTGTACCCTTATGGTACACTTTTGTGGCCATCTGCAGCCGCCTATGACAGTTGTTCAATTCCTGCAGTCAAGCTCACGATTACGAGGCTACGTCTTTAATACGATGTTAAGCGCAAACTACTGCTCATAATTCTTCTGCGTTTTTGCTATATAGAAGCTAGAGCCTCATATTTTTATGAGCATGACGTACAGTTGCACTCGTGTGTACAAATGTACTGTTTATATGCACCTTCAAGAGACAAGCCCAATAAATTTACCCTGTGACGTCAGCATGACGTCATAGGGTAAAGATACGTAAAAACTGTTGTTACTATCGTAATCAGCACCCCCGAAAACCCTATGATCGCCCATGATTGCAGCCAAATAGCTTTTATCTTTCAAATTTGATACCAGACAATAGTGGACAAAAGTCCTTGGGACACTTAGAAGAAACAGATAAAAAACCATTTTCCTCTACATATTGTCATAGTTGCTACAAACATGCACCCCCCTTCCCCCTATAACAATGTTGATTCGTTTGTGGTACATTTGACGTTGGCGTGCACGCGAAATTTTCCCATTATCACAGGTACTTCTCCAGAAAACCAACATTGTTTCAGGGGGAGAGGGGAATGAAAGTTTGTTGCAGACTGCAAAAAGTGCAAAGTGTCCCAGGACTTTTGTCGGGTATTGTAGGTTTAAATGAATTCACAGGCCAGAAAGAATCCAAGAATCAAATCATAGCGATATTTTTCAAATTGTAGGCCGAATGTATTGTTCTGGATTAACAAAAATCCATTTTCAATTCCATATAAATATACATTAACTCTTTAGAATACAAAAATATATGTCACAGAAAAATCTACCCTATTTTGACTAACATTATTTTGATAAACACTGTAAAATTCCTTTGCATTGCAATTAGAATGTTAACAAAATTTCTACAAAAAGATGCGTTTCCGATCCGATGCAACACATGTGTAAAATGATGATTGGAAAAACAGTAATGGTGAAATTCTGCTCATGTCAAGAAACAAACATTTTTAGATTGCAAAGCAACGATGAATGTGATGATCGAATCAAGATAACTCCAACCTTGAAGCCTTTGCCGTTATGATTTCTACTAAAAGGGTAAAACGCTCCAAGAGCCATCCACCTGTCACAAAGCTCAGAAGTTGTATCATCGAAAAAACCACAAATGTCAGCACCAATCTAAAGAAAAAGTCAAATTTTGTAAAAAACCAAGCATAACAGATTATATAGCTACTTTACAAAAAATGCCAGACTACCATTAAAAATTCACCAAGTAATATTGGGTTCAAAGATCTACCAAAACGTTGTCGTCAATGAAGACATACCAAGCAAAGATCACGTACAATTTATATTGAAGAAGCCAGTAAAGAACGGTCTAAACGTGAAATTCTCAGAAAATAAGCTTGAAACAGTCTGATAGTGCTACAGTGATCTCTAACAACCGAAACGAATGAACAACAGTATCTACCAGTGGAATGAAAAAGAGGTTCGGCGTACTTTCTTATTGAACATGAGGCAACTGGGGGTATCAATCATAACGCAATTAAGTTCAGTTTTGTATATTTGAAAATTCCACTATATACAATGAAAAAATGTAATCACATAATCACAATACAAACTAAAAGAATAAATTGCATCAAGAACCAGTAGAATAAACTGTAAATAGCAAAAAGAAGTGAACAAAATGAATTGGATGTAGGAAGCTACTTAAAAGGAGGAACTCCTAAACAAATCGAGGAGGAACTCCCCTATCTTAGTTATTGAATGAGTTCTGGGTGAATCTGAATAGTTTGAGTAGAACACACGTTAACATTTTATATGGAATTGTGCGAGAGAGAAATCAATGTAGTTCAGGAATCAGTTAGTCTTATCCAATAAGTAAATTTTTAATTGTGCTTTGAAGGATGTTTTGAAGGCGCATTTCCAAGTTCTATAGGTAGTGTATTCAAACGTTTGGCACCAAGATAACGTAGGGATTCTAGACCATAATGAAAGCTGTTTTTGAGTCAAGTATAAATCACCTCGACTTGCTTGTCTAGTGGAATGATGATGAAAAGATGAACTGAATACAAAGAAGTTATGGAAGCATTCAGGTGTGAAGTCTTATTAACAGAGTCACACTACATCTTCATTTTGACTGCCTTCTATCTATACCACCGCTGAATAAAATGGTAGTTGCTGAATAACAAAAATACAAGAAAAAGCAGGGTGATATTGATAACAATTGTCAAGTCGCCAATATTTCTCCTTCAGGCTCCGTCGACTGCTGCCACGTTTCTTTTTAACATAAATATCGCCCAAAAATACATTCAGTCCTAAGATCAAAATCTGAAAAGCAACGAAGAACTGCATCGATACTAGAGAACGAGGGTAACATTTAAAATCTATTGACTCCAATGTAGTCTTTGTTGAATAACAAATCATGGTCCTAGATACTATAGAAAATTTCAACTTATTCCTTAAACTGACCCACTAGAAATAGATGCTAGAAGCCCCCAATACAGTAGACGATGAAGACAGCTTCTGTGAATATTTGAGATAAATTCTATAAGCCCTCTTTCGTATAAACACCATCGTAAATGGTCCCGTCCAAAAATCTCAAAAAATAAACTAAGATAGATACTGTTTCTAAAACACATGAAGAGAACTTAAGTAGTAGATAGAAATTACTTTGTACATCGATTAGAATTCATTTAAATTAGACAACGTATCTATATGGGGATGCGACGAAAGACATTGAAATAGTGTCTACCGTTGCCCATCCGTCCTCGTATGCCGTGTGATTGACAAGATATCATATACCACACATCCTCGAATAAGCCCCCCTGGGAGCTTATCTATTTTCGATATTTTGGGTGGGGGCCTTTTCGAGAGGGCATATTCGGGGGCATATAAAATTATTTGACATATGTCACATAAAAAGCTAATTTTCAAAGCTCTTATTCTCCATAATATTAAAAGAATTGTCTAAATCTAAGCATAAGTCTTTATCAAGGTCTTAATCTCATCTGGGGTAGGGGTTTATTCGAGGGAGCCAATTCAAGGATTAAGGGGATATGTGAAACGTAAGCCTGTCTATCATTCACGGTCATTCTATGCTATAAATTGTATATGCTATACCGCAATCATCTCCAATATCAATGCCTCTACACGCTGCCTACGAGCAATTAAATCTACATATAAAAACATTTAAAACAGATACATACATATGGTATTCCAAACAGTCCGAATTCCAGCATTCCTAAAAATTCAGTCCATGGTTAAAAGAGCAAATAATATTTCAATTACGTTGGGGCATTATTCATAATACCAAACTGTCAAAGAAATGCCTAAAACAAATGTTAAAGGTTCAAATGTTAAAGATCCCATGTTAAAGGTTCAAATGTTAGAGGTCCTATGTTAAAGGTTCAAATGTTAGAGGTCCTATGTTAAAGGTTCACTTGATTGTTCATTTGAGGATTTCTGCTCATACGGTGGATTTGCTTGACGTCAACATGATGAAAAGGTACTTACAATTTGAAAACGGTTAATTGCTTTCATGTAATTTTATCATATATATTAGTATATTTAGTCAAATATCTAGGCATCTATACATCTATATTTATATATTAGACATAATTGTATCTGTTCATAACTTGTATATTTAGTAGTAAATAGAGTTCTTCCAAAGCCACGAATTTGTCATAAATATGCTGTTTCCGATTTTTCCACAACAATGCTCGCTATTTGGAAATATTGTGAAAGTGTAAAACCCCAAGTCCCAGTAGCTGCACTTTTAACCCCATGCCCATGTGCTAGCTTCAATACTCTTAGTTTTTGTAGCAGGAATTTCCCTCATTCCCGTTAGTTTATTCCACCCAGAATATTAGAGTTTCTTCCTTTATGCAAGTTACGCAAAATCTTGCACGAATATATTTTCTATTCTGATTTGTGATGAAAATCCCTTAGTTTCAACAACAGTCTATATTTCAAATTAATAAACAACTCTACAACATATGCCAGAATCACAAAATCATTTTAACGCAAAATTAACGCTCAAAAAAATATGGTTTTCGAGTTCTTCTGAGGCAACATTCAGCGTACACAGATCTGAGCATAAAAATGATCAATTACACAGTCAAAGGAAATTCTACTGATATATTGTTCACAGATTGTAATGGCTTGGACAATTTCGAAAACTTCCAAAATAAACCAAACCCCTCCAAAGTGATAAGTGAAATATGAATTATCTGCTGGTGCTATCCGGGAGAATAGGCTATCCGTTTTGTAAAGCCAGCAATTCATTAAGATATCAATCAAGCAATAATAATAAAACAGACCAAAAAATTCCCTTATGCATTTATTACTGATGTGGGCTTATTTCCATTCTACGAAATGGGTTTCTATTCTATGAAATGAGAGAGACGAAGGGAAATCAAATGCAGTTTTATATATTGTTATGCGGTTACCCACCAATTATTGAATATTTCATTTGAGGCCACTTGCTATAATTGTCACCAAGCCAATGTCCAGTAAAAGCACCACTAGATGGGTAGGTTGATCTTGAGATGACAAGCGGGCGCTTTCCTGTCCCTTTTGCTGTTGCTCTATGAATGACAAAGCAGGGATTATTAGGCTACGTTCACAGTACTCCGTTTTCATTTAGATCCACTTTTGCTCCCAAAAAAGAGCTGCTGTTTTTCTTCTCTGTTCACACCATTCCGTTTTCAGACAGAAACGGATATCTGTCGATTGGTGTTCACATTTGTCCTCAAGTTGCGTTTTTTTTCTAGCTCCATTTTCATACAGCTCCGTTTTTATCATCGTTTCCATTTACCTCCGTTTTTGGGGTGGACTAATGAGAACGAAAAGCCAAAAATGGAGCTAAACTGATCCACTTTTTGTTCAAAAACGAAATAGTGTGAACGGAGCTTTAGACGTCATCAAAACTATTAACGCAGTGCATCATTGCGGAGTTGACTCTAAAACAACACCTGCTGTCAGTGTCGGTCAGAAGACAGTCGTCGTTCGAAGCAACAAGTTCCACAATCAACTCAATATCAATGAAAATATAAGTAATAAGACACTCAATTTAATGCTCTGAATAAATTATAAAGAAATGGACATGGGTGGTGCGAAGTATGAACATGTGCTGATTACTTTAACTCCTTTAGTTACCAGCTAGGTATCTATGCACCCATAGAACACCATACATGGCTTTTATTAACGAAACAGGCTTTTCATATAATCAGTTGTATGATTTTAGATTTTGTTGTTGCTGCTCAGTCGCTGTTTCTTTAAGGATCGAATATGGAGAATCTACGAAGTTCTATACCAATGTATGCTGAGTCACCATACCTATTTAACAAAACCTATGCTAAACCAAAAATATGATGCCTATCTTATGCCATCTGGAAGGCCTGCATAATAACCATTAGTATTATTAGTATTAGTAACTACCCAACGTTGCAACATGAAATACAATAGCGTCCCAGAGTGTAAAAGTAAACATCATTGGCCACAATATGCAAATATCGATTCATTTCCTTGCATTACACTGGGATCACAAATTGATAGAACCAGATCCTAAAGATAAAAAAGCTGCTCCTCACATGAACACATGAGTACATAGCTGTTTGAGGTACGAAGTATTTACTATCTAATTTATCCTGCGTATTATTGCAGCGACCCCTTCTGCATTCAGAATGAACCTAATAATTCATTGCAGATTGGATTTATACAGCGAATTTGTGGCGCAGCACATTGAATACTAACAGGCTATTTAGGAGGAAATTTCTGACGAATCCGAAAAGTCAGACTGGCTGGACGGACGCACCGGGCCGAAACGCCTGCCAATCCGAAATATTTAGCTGGCCTGTTGCTTTTGGGTCCCTTCAAATGTGATGTACCGTAGTCCTTAATTATTATCCATTAGATGAGAATTCTTCAAAAATTAAGAGCAGAAAAAATACAAGAGGATCAACATATAGCGCGAGAATAAGAATGAACAAGAAGCTCCCATAATGTAAAGGCTAATCTCATGTACGATTCCGTACGTTGGGGAGCGCCTGATAGAGAGGAAACTTATCCTGAGCCATCGGTATTTTGAGGTAGGGTGACAAGCTCCTTTCCTTGTCGCCTTTACCTTCCCCAGTGTTGCCATCAGGTACCCGTTTTGCTGCTGGGTGGACAGTGAGCGAACATCCCAACTATGGCCCGAGGGTTGGCTCGAACCATCGACGTTTTGCTCAGTAGTCAAGCGCTCTAACCACTTGGCGCTCGCCTATAAGTTGCCATAAGAAAGATAAAATGGTGAGCAAAAACAGGTCAGTCAGTAGAGGCTAATGGCATCTTTGAAGAAAATGCAGTAGAGACTGAGCTTTATGTCGATGTTCTAGAGACATTGTTAGATTTAGCAAGATATTTTCAATCACAGCTACACCTCAAAGCATCTTCAATCAAGAGGCTTTAATTCTTCCAGCATGTAGAATTGTCGATAAAATGATGCCAACAGTCAAAGGGTGCCAGTTGTGAACTTTGCTTACAATAATATAAGCCAGTGAAATTGTGCCAAGGCAACCTTCAAAATTTCATCAAACATAAATGATTGTATTACAGAGGAGCTTTCTTTCAACTAGGTTATAGAAAGGAAACTACCTGGTGGCTAGGCTAAAGATGAACACATACCAGAGCTAATATTACAAATATGATACGAGTTGTTTAATGCATTGAAAGAGGGTTCGCATCTAATATAGATCTCTAAAAGTAACTTTCTTATCTCAACTACGGTTGATTTCAGGAGCTGCAGCAGAGTGACCTTTCCTATCAAGAAACAGAAATCCATACAGACCTAGATAATGATGCTGTGATAGAATTGTATGCCAAAAGATCTGAGGAGCAAATTTACCCGTTAGTGTCCTAGTATTTTCAAGAATAATACTACTCTTGCTACGTGTTATTGTTGATTGCTTCCAGCAGTATTTCAAGAATATTAGAGAGGGTGCACATGGCCTAAGTGTGAAAATAATGTACAATTACACTTATAATCTGCTCAGATAAAGGTTCACAATTCTGGTGCGATTGATTTTTAACTTATTAAGACCAAAGGCCAAGTCTGTGCTTTTATATACTACCATCTCTGATTTCAATTATGTTAAACAGTGCATTACCATTGTGGAATATAGTCAAAAGTACGTCGTCTCAAATGCACATTTCTTCATTTTCCACTAAAAACTAGGAACCAGTCAAAAGTATGTAAGCTCAATATTCATCGATTTTTGACCCACCCTCCCCTTTCATACGCTTCTGTACGTTCTAGAGGTAACAGCCGCCCCCAAGCGTAAGTACTTCTAAGTCATCACCTCCTTGCATAAATATTGGTCTATGCGTAAATATCTATTGCTTATCTCACTATTTCAAATTTCGCGAAACTTAATATATACCCAAGAAATCCAAAATCTAAAATAAAGATGTTTTATGAGTAGAACGATCTTGCATGTAAAATTTTTAGAAGACAATGTTATCTAATTAGGATGCATCGCAGGAAATAAACACTTGAAAACTACATTTCTTTCATACAACTTTTTAGCAACCATCTCCACCCCCATCAGAGCGGTATTGCTATAAAAAGAAATGTGAGTACATATCTAGAAAAAAGTCCCAATGGAAACTTATCTATGACACCAACTGGAAAAATTGAAGGGAGGTTCTCAGTAGTCAAACATTAGAATACATCTATCGCTAGGCTCCCAAAAAGCGACGAAAAATGCCCGGACCTCCTAAGTCACAGCCAGTTCGTCTCTGAATAGGAGTATGCACATTGATCATAATTTTGAATCATTGATGGGAACAACATGCCACTTATTTCAAGGTTCTGATGTTCTCAAAGATTTTCATAATCCTGCGTCCAGGCGCCACTGTCGAGAGCGTAAATACACTGTCGCAGTTCTCCTCCACAATTCCAAACTCCAGACTAAATTGCTTCGGCTGCAACACGTGGTATAAATGAAACACAAAATGCCTTATGAATTTATTGTCATTTAATATGCTGCGGATGTACTATGTAGTATAAGCTAGCAAAAATGACATTTGCACTCGGTTTCAACTATACGCAACCATTGCAACATACTTGTAAGTAGGTTCTGTTTGGCTCCAACCAAACAATGAGTGCATATTGTACTCCAAGTTGCCATCCCAGTGCTTAGCAGTCATGCAAATTGTTTTGTCCTTCAAGTGCGTACCAAAAATAGCTGTAGGCAAATGGATGTGAATTTCAATTCAAGAATGAGAATGAGGGGGGTGGGTGGGTGTATGGGTGAATCTTATTAAGTAACCAACTACACGTTTTTTTTATACGAAGAAAGTTTATAAGAAAATGAGGCTCAAATGGCCAAAATCTTAAGAAAATCCTAAGAAAATCACAAGGCTCAAGTTCAAGAAAATGCTAAGAAAACTACAGTTCATCTTCTTTACATGCCAGAAATTGATATTGGCTCATTTTTGCAAACTCTCGTACAAAGATCGAGACTTATGGTGGTCCAACAAATACAGAGTAGCCTGTTTCAGCCAGTTTTTTCCTTCAGAAGTTAAGAAAATCTTAAGAAAATCTCAGCCTCAAAGTCGTGAAAAGTTAAGAAAATTGAGCCTCAGGAAAAAAAGTGCTTTTCTTATAAAAAAAACGTGTAATTTGAGAAAATCGATAACATGTTGCAAACGCCAGAATCGAATATTCAACCATCTGATATGCAACATCAAACCGTTCTGAATTACGTACACTTATAATAGATTTGAACAAAGGCTCCCCATAACCTAATGACAACCAATCGATTTACGATTTAATGCCAACTAAGCACCTTAAATGTCGCACTTGAAAATTTTCCCGCATCTTCTAACTAACCAGTAGTTCAGCAAGTAATCCACCTTAAGGCTTTTGTCTGAAACTAGCACACAAGGGGAGCTTTGAAGATCTCTCAATACCCCAGATTTAAAAAACATTTGCAAATTTGCAAGATCCAAGTCGCAAATCAGTATGAAAAATACCAAAAATGATATGACTAAAATAATATTACTAATGAGATATCAGCAAATATGACATCATAAAATATACAGTGAGTATTGCACACATCAAATAACGCTTGTTTTAGAATTAATGTATCCTCTACTTTTTATCAAATAAGCCTTAATATCATCTATCGAAGTCTATCATTCACATGCTTAGTCTTATCTAGCAAATAAGCTACGTTTCAATAAATTGACGTAATTTCAGAGGCTAGAATCAGCTTGCAAATGCCGTCTTAAAATCCCCATCTTCAACAATTTATTATCATAAAACCCATGAAATGATGCACAAGACTATAATTTTCGACTCTGACACAATAGATCTCTTACAAAGAGAAAATGTACTATTTCAAGTGGTATGTAAATGCAAATACAAGATAGATGCAATTTAAGAATGACTGTTTTGAGCTACTCATATCTTACTTTTATTCATATCTTACTTTTATCCATAACATCCATATCTTTAAAATATTTTCAAAATAACAGTGGGGCTAACTGAAGTAAATACCTGGCTTATAGGGTGGACTTTCGTAAGGGCTGTTCATGGGGCAGCCATTAACTGAACCATGAACAAAGCTTGCTGGTTCATTCATGTCCTTGAACAAATAACACAGATTTTAACAAAGTCATCATTCAACTCCTCAAATACTTTATATTTTTATCGCACGCTACAAACAGCCATGGCTACTCCTAGTTGATAGATGTTTAAGAAATACCTTCAAAGTAGGCAGTTCAACTTCAGGTGATGAAAGTTCCAAGCTATTTACTAATGCTGGATGATAAGATAAGAAGGTTGAAAAATATGATATTCTACAGTGGAATCCTTGAAAAAAAGAGTAAATGCAAGTTGATTCTAATATTCTATCAGCCATAAGATCTTTTATTTTCTCCTCATTTACAACAACTAAATCTTGGAACATCCAAAAAGCACGAAGGATGGGTTGGTACCCATTTTGATTTCAAGTGCGTAAATATACTTTGAACGCAGAAATAATAGAATTACTACTAGAAACCAAAGTCAAGGCAAGGAACTTAGAATGATATACTCAAGGGAATAACTAGCATCAAAGGACCACTGCCATTAGGAGGAATACCACAAAAACAACAATAAGTTAACGTGAAGAACAATTACAACTGTATATCATACCAGTAAAACTACATAGGCAGGGTAACCAAAGAACATAGTTGTAGTATTGACAAAACTGAGCATCAGACCCTGACACATGAACATTAAACTAGATATGTATTCATGTTATTTTGTTTCGAAACTAGGACAGTATGGCCCAATGAAGTTTTATTCTTTGTAAATTTCCTAACAAAGCTAGAAACACAATAGCCTACTTTAAGGAGAAAAGTAATGGGGGCCAAATAGAAACCCTTTAAGTCTGAAGTCAAATTTCCCTGCATTACTCTTTGAGTTACTTCTTGGATATAAAAGTATTAAGTAAGAAAAAACCATCTACTATTACTTACAATCCATATACCATCGTATTCAATTGTCTTATGAAAATCTGTTACCAGTTTACCCCAATAATCATCTATCTTTGGATGAGTGAAGTCAGGAAACACTGCATAAGAGCGGTAGTGCTTGAAAAGAAGAAGTAATTTTTGATAAGGGCAAAATCTTCACTGAAAAGCTCAGAACAGGAAGTCTTTCGAAAACTTAATTTCAGATGGAAGCTCATAACCAATATGTAAAACATAAGCATCTGGTAGGCCCACATCTAAATTATCAAACTTCCAAAGCCTTCACGTGGTGTCTCTCAAAACAACAAAAAACTACAAGAAAATAAGCCTAATACAATTGTATAAACATTTAATCCATAAAATTCTCTTACGAAAATGAATGCACAAGGCAAACAAGCACATAGGGCAAAAAATACACAAAACAAATAAACATACAAAACAAACAAATACATGAAATGAAAGGATACAAAAGGTAAATGAATAAACAAATCAAATGAATAAATAAGGCAAACAAAATACACACATAACAGCCAACAATAAGAACAAAACAACAACAACAAATCAGTCAGCAACAAACAATCCTATAAGCACAAAGCACCTTATTGTCAAGAGAAATTAATATCACATAAGTTGCTATAGTCCTACAGTCAAATAAGTTGTAGACAATTACGAATTGACTTACTTCCACTTGGTAGGCCCAATCCTTCGTTTCATCTACAGTTATATTGGGTAAATCTGGCCAAACCTTGATAGATACAAAAAAGGACATAGTCTACTTGATTCTATTACTAAACATGACAAACACCAGGTTGCAAATGAAAAGAATGTGCATGGTTTTATGTTTTCCGGTATCTTTTAATTTACTGAATACGCGACTAAGGCTTAAGATATATCCTGTTGGATAAGGGGCAACTCAAAAAGTACGTACGCTTAAAATTCATCGATTTTTGACCCCCTCCCCCTTGTACACTTTTGTACGTTTTGGAGGTACCCCCTCCCCCGAGTGTATGTACTTTTAAGCCATCACCCCCTTCCGCATAAATAATTGACTTTATTGGTTTACCTCACTAGTTTCAAAGTTCGCAAAATTTAATACAAAACAGAGAAATCCAAAAACCAGAATTAAGGTTTTCCATGCTCAGAACGATTTTGCGTGTATAGTGATTGAAAGATAGTTTTATTTACTTAGTATTATTCGCAAGTAATAAGCGTTTGAAAAGTACATGGGCGTACGTAAGTTCTTTGAAGAGACCCCCTTGTACGTTTTCGTAAGCTTCGTTGAGTACGCCTTCTCCCCCCTTAAAAGCGTACGTACTTTTTGCATGGCCCCTAACAAAACAAGTCATACTATATAGTGCACTCCCTCACAATCAGTAAGTAAAACTCTGGTGGCAAACAGGTTTTAACGATTCTGGTTAAAAGTCGCTATTTGGTAGTACTTTTGCACCATTGTTTGAAACGCATTCAAGTTATCGCCATATCTTTGGTGAAAACGGTTTTAGATCTCGTGATCATTTATACGTTTTACACGACGCTGTGCAGTAGAAAAATGCAACGCAGGAAAATCGATCTAAATGTCGTACCTTTCCAAACAAAGCTTGGCCGGTCTGATTGCTTTTGATCCATATGTCCATTTTCTGACCAAGATCGTATGCCTCATATGTTCCTGCAGTCTCGTTTGCACTTATAGCTGGATCCTAGGAGGTGTATACACAACAAAAAATTGCTTTGCTCTGATAGGTTGTATTTCAGGTGACTCTTCACATTTGTTATGTTCCATTTTACGGATTTTGTCACAAATTTATAAACTTATGCGGCTACCAAAATCCTGCGATAAATCTGTTTCCATAAAATTTGATGATAGTTGACTTGAAAACGTTTCCTATGCCCAAACTACGTTACTAAACATCCTTCCTATGACAGCTATGCTGTAATTTGAAGGATAAACCACTGTATATGATAAGCTGAAGGTTTCATCAGAGGTATAATAAACCAAGGTGATTCATACAGGGTGAGTGCTCTGAGAATGGGTGCGTTAGGATTAAATTCTAATGAGAAATAAGGAGTAAGAAATTCCAATGTTGCATTATGAGATTTTGTTGTCGTTAACTTGATAGGCCTACACTTACAACCAAGCCAAAATGCTTCAACATAGCTATTCTTCATTAACACAAAGAACCGTACAGAAGAATGGACGTAAAATTACTTAAGGGTCGAATTGCTGAAGAAAAAAGGATAGATTATGCCCTTTTAGTTTTTTCTGGTAAAATCCTACTAAGTTTGTTGTGCAGAAGTAGGATTCATCAAAGCGGCTAATTTGTTCTCGCCAGATCATGGGGATTCTGAACTTAAGTTTGTTTCGATGTCCCTTAGTCCAGAGTCAACTGATTCATTGCTGGATTTACAGATAATGTGAGGTGCCCACACTTGATTTTGGTCTCCAAGCTTAATTTTAATGTAGGTGTAATAGACTCTCTCCTAAAATTCGTCAACAGCATCGTTTTTCTGTATTCTATGAAGATGAACACAATTTCACTTCAAGTCTTCAGGGCAACATTAGTAATAATGTCTTAAGAAATAACAATATGGTCCTAAAAGATCATATCCTAGAAGCCTTTGTTCCAGGTAATAAGCAATACATAATCTGAGAAGAACAAGCAGCACATATATTAGTTTAAACCTCCTCGATAGTGCATAATTGATTGAAAAAATGATTATAACAATGAACTATAGTTGAGCATAAAGGGAAGGAAAAACCTATCAATACCATAGCTCAGGAAACTTTTATTTCTTATGAATCACCAAAATGGGACTTGGATTTATGTCCTAGCAAAGTGAGAACATTCAACGCGTTCAGTTGGATGAAGCAACGTACTAGTAATTAATATTCTTATAACAAACTGTGTCCTTCAGAATCAAATAGCAATCCGTTTCAACCAACCCTATCACTTCCATCAATTACAACAGAAAGAGTGTAAAGCTATTCAATTGAACAATTGAAAATTACCAGAATAGTTATGTAGCGTATTCCATCCTTCTTCAATTTCCGAACATAATCTGGTAGTCCATTGTATGTCTTGGGATTTATGGTAAAATCTAATTGTCGTTCCATGTAATCAATATCACCAAATTGAACGTCTTGGGGAATGTCATATTTTGACATGCGCTCAACAGTCTCTTTGACTTTAGCCAAGCTATTGTATCCATAGCGACAAAGTTGGAAACCAAGAGACCAGTATGGAGGCATGAACGGGCGACCAATCAGCTGAAAACGATACGAAATACATCAACAGTATCAAGTATGAAGTTCTTATTGATAACTTTCTTTCTGAAGGATGCTCAAGAAAAATTGTCCCAATGAGGTTACTGGTATTTTAAAGCTTTGTTTACTAAAGTTCTGAAGCGATATACATGAAAAAATAAAGATAAGTAGGCCAAGAAAGTCAAATAATTGCATAATCTTATGGTTGGCTACACAGAAGCAACTTAAAATTTGAATCATTCATGAAAGTGTATAGTCCTGGCTCATAATGGCATAACGAGTATGTCAGGATTTTCTATTGCTACTCCTAGATCAATTCGTTGGCTTTCCTTTAGAATCCCTCACTTTTTCACAACAAAGGAAAGGAATCTGTATGTATAAATGCAATAATTTCGTAAAAGATTCTGCAAGTAGAAGACATGGCAGCATTTGAAGAAGACTTCAGAAGTAGTTTGCAAGCCTACACTAATGTGTCACAGGATGAGGAGAACTTCGGACAGGAGTCCGTATATACCACGAGATGTTACCGAGCCCATTGGGGTGCGCCACACTTTTCTATATTGGGATCCATGTGTAAATATTGAGTCACAGTTCTGAGAGACCTCAAATTTGGAGTCTCAAAATTTTGAGAACCTAAATATTGTTACATATTCTGGAACAACTTTCGCAAAATTCCGATGAATATCACAACTTCACATTATCAACCATATTTCAACTTTTTTAGTACCCTAAACAATAAATACCATATATTTTCTAAACAATATTTTCTTTTACAACTTCGTGTTCAATTCTAAGACCCCAAATATCGAATTTTTCTTAAGCTGCAATTCACAGACCCCAGATACGATTTGATTGTACAATCTCAAGCCGAAAATATTGACACAGATTCACCGTATAGAACAGTAGTGAGTACCCCTCTTGGGCTACCGAGGGGATGCAATCTCTCGATTAAACAGAAAAGCTTAGGAAACAAGTTCAAGGGATAATTGTATATTCAAACACAACTGGGGCCAAATGTCTAGGAGAAGATTTCAATTTAAAGGTAGTGTGCCTTGCACAGAGAATACCTTGCTGTTAACACGACTAAAATGCTCATGCATTTGCCATGAGCGACTACGGTTACAAGGCCGGACATAATTCTTATGAATTTATAAATAAAACAACGGTTCTTTGAGACACATTATCTATCTATAACCAGCACTCATTCATGCACTAACGGCTACCTCAATTTGAAACATCAGCCAATGCTAGAATGGTACTGATGACAGCAAAAACAATACTTTGGCCTAAGAGACCTAAGTCATAATTGGCAGAAAACCCCAAAACAGCTAGCGTTCCTTAGAAGTTTACTTTCAATCGTTAAAGAAAGATTGATCAACAAATAAGAGTCATAAACTATACCTGTGTGTATTGATCTATAACATTAGCTGGTGAAGGACCAAGGAAAAAGAAAAAGTCCAAAATGCCACCAATAGTTCTTAAGGTTATGGCTGGAGTTGGCTGTAAAGTTACATCTGCAAAACAAAGAAATGAAAAATTGCACATAAGGTAGAAGGAATAGAGTATGAAACAAATAAAAGCAGAAAACAAGGTACTTAGGTATTACCTCCAAACGACCTGCGTGCAATGAAATCTATAGCATGCTCTGTATAAGCAACTCAAACCAACAATGACAAAAAGCATCCAAAACCGCTTAGTTTCAATAACAACCAAAATGGGTCATCGCAGACCTTCATCATTCAGTGTTCTTGTCTGATAATATCAATATTTTGACAATCAAGAAGTAACCTAATAACAGGGTGTCTGGCAAATCAGGGAAGTCATTTTCCCTGATATTTCCCTGATATTTCCCTGATTTTTCCCTGATTTTTCCCTGATTTCTACCCTGTTCTCCCTGATTCAATATAGGTCCTGAGAAAATACTACACACTACGCCTATCAGAATACAAGGCTAGTTAAGCAAAGTTTCGTCTATTTGAGCAAAATGTGCTGTATTCCATTTGAGCAAAATGTGTCTGCTCATTGTTTCTTTGAAGAAGATCTTCAAACGGGGTTTCATAATCATTGAAAGAATTCGTAGAGCAAGTTTATGGGTTTTGTTAAACTCCCTGCTGGCGGTTTAAACAATGTCTTGATGAAAGCTAGCTTAGGGACGTATCATAAAGTATCTACTACAGGGGGGCGGAGGATATAGGCCGGGGCCACCAAACATTTTCACTCCTTCTTAATGGGCCACAAAAAAGTTTTGCAGATTCTTAATGGGCAAGAAAAATTTTTTGAGTAAATCCAACCAAAAGTATTAGAATTATGATGCTTTCATTGACTAAAAAGGAAAAGTTCAAATTGTCATAAACAGTCAGAATCTGAAAATGAACTTTTACAACTGGCTGCACTTTCTGTGGGTGTCTCCATTTTTCCTTGAAAGCATGAAAATAATGTTCTCTGTTTACTTTTGTCCTTTTCCTCCTTTGCCTTCTTCCTCTTCAAATGCCAAACTGATATGTTAGCTTTCAGACTTTCTAGGTTATCCAATAGCTGTTTCACAAACACTTCTGCTCTCTTGTCAAAATAATTGATTTCCAATGAATGCTTAAGTGCATCAGTGTGAAACCGTACTGACAGCTTTGAGGCACAATCCTTATTGATGTCCTCTTTTGTCACTTGCACCTTTTTTGCTGTTACTTCATCAAAGTTAATGTATGGTGCAACAATGTTGCAAACTTCCTTGCATTTTACAGCAAGTCTTCTTTTTCCTCGTTTCACTCTTCTTCTTGTTTTCTGCTTGCCAGGTCTTTCTGTGCTTTGTTTCTGAGCTCCTTGCAATTGATTCAGGAAACTTCCTTTTCAAGGTAAGGGCATTTGCTGAGATTTTGGTATGGAAATTATTCAGTTCCTTGACTCTTTCTTCAATTACTTCCAGCTACTTGTCATAAAAAACCAACTCATTTATCTTCCAGGACTTCACACTCATTTCTTCATTGAACACACTACTGCGTGAGGCTTCACTGATTTCTTTGATATCTGACAGTTCTTGCAGAAATTTCTCTACCTTGAGCTTTGTATTTTCAACACAACGAACATCACGTACTCTGATGTTTGTAAGTCTAGATGAGTATTTGGCGACATTGATGGCATTGCCATCCTTGTTATTGGGGTCAAGCACTATATCAACCTTGGAAATGATGTTTGAAACACTATCCTTTATTTTGCTTCTTGTAACCCTCTCCGAATTATGCAGAGAAAAAGTATAAATATTGGAGCGTCTTTGAAACACCAGTTGGGGACCGAGAAGTAGACGACTACCAACCAAGACGAAATGCACGGTTGTGGTATGAGAGAGGTGTATTGGAGACAAATGAAGGAATCGAGCAATTCAGCAAAACCTTCATTTGCCCTGTCAAATAAGTGTCAGAATTTGTAAATCACTTGGATAGTATAAGAATACGAAAAGAAAAACGCCAGGATGAGAAAGCAAAATCGGGAAGCCAACAAAGAAAAGGAGTTTGATTGGGTTGATTTGTTTCGGAGTGGCTTGCTAAAGAAACATACAGTAAATGTTCTGGACAAATACCTTCATCAATATCAACTGAAGCATGCTGGAAAGCTTAAAAAGTCCGCAAAGGTAAATTTCATTCAAGGACATATTGCAACAACAATTGTTTCAATGAATGAAGCAGGAGATGATGCTAGAGACAAACCAGCAACAGCAATGGAAGATGATCTTTCAGAAAATGAAAATGATAGCAATTTTGGGGGTGATAGCAGCAGCGCAGAGGATGATGTGATTCGTGCAACAGTCAGTAACGATGGTGACAGTGAAGAAGGAGATGATGGCAGTGGTGGTGAAAGTGAAAATAGTGATAATGACCTTGCTCCTGAGAACATCTTCATAAAAACAAAGAGTGGTAGTGTAACCACAAACTACAACAGAGTTCGCTTTATATAGATAAAAATTTAGCTAAAATAGGTCAGGGTGAACTAGTGTAAATAGTGGGTCAAGATATTTATGGCAACAATTTTAATGACATGATGGAAACATACTTACAAAATGGAACATCTAGATAACTAAATACTATCAGCACGCTGAAAAACAAACCATGAAGTTTTAACACGGGCCACGAAAAACTTTTGCCCTTCACAATGGGCCATGGAGCTTTTCTGTCCCTTTTTATATGGGCTATGAACATTTTTTTGGATAAAGCCACATGTCCTCCGCCCCCCTGTAGTAGATACTTTATGACACGTCCCTTATTTTGCAAATACTCAGAGAAAAGTAGGTCACTCCTAATTGTATTGATAGCTTCAAGCTGAAGAAAAATTCCTAAGAAGGTGCTTGTCAACAAAGAGCTCCAAAAATGGAATCGAACTTTCGAAGGTCGTGTATGAAGAAAATTTTTATGATTTCATACAGCAGAAACTTGGAGAAGCAAATAAAAGTACAGGAGTTATAGAGATTTATTGATCTGTTGCAGGTTCTTTGCGTTTGGAAATGCAGTTTGAATGCATGCCTGAGTTTAGTTTCAGTGCTTTGATACTACAAATTCGTTTTGAAAACTATTTATAATTCAAATTAACATTACCAAAATTGGGCTTCATTGACATCTTTTGAATAATGTCACATTTCCTATGCCATTGTGTTTTGATGCTTCGAATGAATGCTTCGAAAATCCTTTTACGTCAGTAAAGATATATGCTTTCAAACCAATATCTACGACATTCTCTTTCAGAATGCAACAACTAGAATTCATTTTTGGAGATAAATAATTTCCCTGATTTTTCCCTGATTTTCTCCAGATTTAGCGGATTTCCCTGATTTTTCCCTGATTTTCTCCAGATTTAGCGGATTTCCCTGATTTTTCCCTGATTTTCTCCAGATTTAGCGGATTTCCCTGATTTTTCCCTGATATTTTTAAGTCTACTCGCATCTCCCTGATTTTTCCCTGATTTCCCTGATTTCCCTGATTTGGCAGACACCCTGTAATATGATAGTTTCAATCAGAGGAACGCTCTTATCAATAAGATTCAGATGATACGTAATTCGCCAATTCAGTCGCTTAGCCTGAAAGTAATGTCTTGCTTTGGCAAGGCAAATGAGCACACAAGAAGAAAATAAAGGTTAGAAATAATCAAATGAGAACATTACCCATAGCATTGCTATTCAGCAATAGCACGCCATGAGCTTTTCCGTCCTTTTCAAGGCATAAATAGAATGGATGTACGCCATAAAGGTTTCCATTTTCCTATTGAAGATACGAGTAATAACTGACTGAATAGATGCTACAGCAAATGATAATAACTTACCATGTATCATGAATAATCATCAAGAAAAAGTTGAATTGTTGTAAACATCGGTCATAGAAAGTAAGAACCTTGTAGCATTCTCCAAAAACCATCTTCAAAGTATACCTCTGATCACTGTTTCCTAATAAGACTCTGACACAATGCAACCAAAAAGAACAAACTTTAAACTCCAGCAAGTTTATCGCCAAAAGTAATATCAGTAAATATTGTAATTCATCGTCGATGACGTCTGTCTACATTTGCAAGTATGTTGGGTACAAAAAATGCTCTGTAATAGATGAATAAAAATGTAGCGAACAATCAAAAGAAGAACAAATGTTACCGCTGGTGGTTGGTCACGAGAGAACATTCCAAGCTTCTTCCAGTTAAAATCCAGCACAAATGACTTGTGTTCATGTTCACCGAAACCGTAGCACTGAGCAGAATCTAACTTCGCAGATATTTGGAGAAACTGGTCTGACATTACTAAGGCACCAACACTAGTGTCGAATCTGCGGAAGAATACATATTATTTTTACACAAAATGAAAGACCTTCAAGCAAAGAAATTTATTCCACAAGTCCAAGATTCACATCAAAGATAGATAACTGAAAGAGGAACAAGAAAATGTGTGCTGTGAAGAGAGAAAGCACAATGTTTTAATGGATTGATGTTTTTTAGAATGATGAATGTTCGATAGCCTTCTTTTTCCGATACAAAAGGCCGTGGTGGCAAATTCACGGCTTTATTAAGACTTGTAAAAAGTTGTCTAACAGGAAAAAACAAGACAATATCCTTTCTACTGGCATTCGTATCAGTTTACGAGCTGAAATCGACGACATACTTCAAAATACGGAAATCTTCATACAATACAAGGATGTGAATTGCTGAAAAGCACTCCTAATCCATAGCACTTTAACTAAACGAAGTTCCCATAGTTAAAAAAATTACATGCACTTATATAAGAAATAATGTCCCTTTGTGAGCGAATAATGCTAACGACAAAATCTACAGCCAAGAAAGACAACTTTGGGACCCAAGATGAGCAGAAAAGTTACGCCCAATTGAGTTGAGGGATGACTCTTGTATACTGCTGAATAACTTATATGGAATCTATAATAACTTACATTGATCTCATATTTTTCCCATCAACACGATTTACTTTGAAACTGTAACCTCTCGTAGATGCATCCGTAACTTTGTATAACGGACTAGTTACTTTGGCTTGAGCTTTGGAAAAGAGTTTCTGAACAGGCACTTCAAACCTTGCTTTAGTTGCATCTCTTATCTAAAACAAGTAAGTGGCTAAGAGTTCAAGGAAAACACTATCACTCTTTCCACGTGCAGTGCATGGAGCCTCATATTGAAACGCTAAACTGCAGATCCTTAAGCATCACTCCTACAAATAATCAATACTTAAAGTGGTGCAAATGCAATGTGAATTTACAAGGCATAATTAGCCTCTAACATCTGTGAAAACAACTACAATAAATAAATCTTCTCAAAAATAATTCCAAAAACTATACAGATTCTTCTCTCCACACATATTTGGCAACTAACCTAAATCTCAAAATAATCCCTGTCGAAAGAGCCTCCTCCCATTATGAGAGGTTTTCGTAGCATACTTTGAAAAATTCGATTATGCTCCCCTGGTATAAGAGCCCCTTCGAACATGCCTCCGTTATTTGAGCATTTGCGATACTGTAAGACCCCTTTCATCAATAGTACTTCAAATATACCCACCTAGACAGACAGACAGACAGACAGACAGACAGACAGACAGACAGACAGACAGACAGACAGACAGACAGACAGACAGGCAGGCAGACAGGCAGGCAGACAGGCAGACAGGCAAGCAGAGAGGCAGGCAGAGACAGACAGAGACAGAAGACAGATAGATAGAGACAGACAGACAGACAGACACAGACAGACAGACAGACAGACAGACAGCCAGCCAGCAAGAAAGATAAGAGGTAAATACAAAGAGTAATACATACTGTACATATATACTGTACATATTTACACACACACACGCACGTACATACCAGCACACAATGCATATATGTATTCAAAGAAAAGAAGATAGAAAATTCAGCAGCACTTACTGTTATCCTCAAACTTGATTTCGTGTGATGCAATACACTCAGAGAAGCATTCTCTATAGTATTTTTGAAAATTCCATTCCTTGGCAGAACCTTGCTTCGAGATAAGTAAATCTTACCAGTTTCAATTCCTGCACTGCCATTCTGGGCTTCATATCCATAGTTAACCGATGTGTTGTAAATACAAGTAGGTATACCCTAAAAAGAAAACGAGCATGCGATGAATGGCTCACAACCTTTTCACAATCACATCATTTGAATGAAAACTACGTACTGTATGAAATGAACAATGAAAAGTCAAAAATGAGTGCAAAATGCTTTACCAGAATCGCTTAAGAGGCAAACTTTTAAAAGACAAAAGTTAAATTTACAAGATGTATGGGATATCTTCCACATACCTAGTCTAATGCATGTACCATCCTCAAAAAACATGGGTTACTAAATGGAATCCTGAATAGTGAATTAATGATATAAAAAATCCCTAAGATAAAAAATTCCTGCACCTTGGTATGTAAAATTATTTAACTTCTATGATGAATAACTTTAACGTTAAATCAATTTCATAATAAGTATAGCATGGCTAGCAGGAAACAAGCAGGCTAATTTTTCACTCCGGATATTGATGAATAGAATTAATTAGCATTTCTCCTTATCGCACTCAAACGCTTCCCATTGCTGTAAATTTCTCATATTGAATGCCACTTTTGCTTGACGTCGTGTGCTTTCAGCATAAGTCTTTTGTAGCACAAGTTACGCCTTGAATGGCCAAAATATTTGGTTGCAAATAACATTTCAATGGGCTATTCCGATAGAAAGCAAATACCCTTGCCATAGCAATTAGGACCACACCCAAATACGCTCCCTGTGTTGGCATCGCCCAGAGTAGGTGCTTCGGAACAACTATATTTCCAATGTGTACATCCTTACTCTGTCCTCTGGTCTGTCTTCTGACAACCAGGACACTGCCCGCCATGCCCCCCCCCCTTCTGTCTACGGGCCTGTGATAACGCAAACACTGACCAGGACGATCGAACGAATGTCTGCGAACTAAGTTGTTAAAGGAGAATGACAGAGAAATTTCAATTCTTGATATTTGGTGGTAATTTTCGCGCTGAACACGATCGTGGTGTTCGTTTTTGCATTCGTCGTATTCGAGAATTATTCTCGCCTTGTGACGTCATATGTGATCACCGGTTTTTCGCTCGCCCATAGTGGCCTATGTGACGCAGCGAAAATTGTTAAGTTTTCTTGGCAAAATGGTCCACTGCAGCGCGTACAACTATTTGCAGGATAGCAGAAAGCGGCCTGGTGCGGTACAAGCCTCTATTTGCACCAAACCAGAAAAGAGGAATCTTTCAACTTTCCCAAAAACCCTTTGTATCGTCAATTGAGCGGATATGAAATATCCAGAAAGTTGAAACTGTATATCAACTGTATACCATTTGAAAATACACCTCATGTACGTTTGGACTATGCAATAAAATTCCTTGTATTGCACACATGAGGGAAGTTGAAATGAAAAAACCGCCTGATCCTTCAATCAAGATGACACACATACACACCGTCGAACGAAGGGGGACAAATACATGAATTATTTTCAAGTGGGACAAAGGGTTGCGGAGGGAATAGGTTAGGGTTAATGTTAGATTCTGTCATAGGAAAATTATGGTTATCCAACTGAAGTAATAAAACGAAGAACGATCCTCACTTCCGCTTGCCTGATCAGACTTCATTTTCATTTTCCTTTTAAAATTATTTACCCAGGGTACAAATTCAGTTTAAATACTGTTTTACAATTGACCCTGCAAAAACTACTTACAAAAATTAAAAAGTTATATACTACAAAATTTAACATAAAAAGAGCGGAATAAAACTAAATCAAAGACATATAAATATAAATATGCACAATGCACCTCAATATATACAAAAGGATTATTTTTCCTTGAGTTTGAACTTGAAGGCATTGATTGTTGGAGCCATCTTTGTATCCAAATCGAGACTATTCCAGAGACTGGCCCCACGATACGCAAAGGATTTCTGGCCATTACCAATTCTCAACATGGGTATTGCAAGGTCTGTTTTAGAGTTTCTTAACTCTCTCTCTGTAACATCCTTCTGTAACATCCAACTTTGCAAGCGAGGAATTGCCCCCTTGTTCAATAACTTGAGAAATGGCGTTGTCGACCACAGCTGTATTGAGACAGATTGTATTAACGTCGTCGTCATTCCTTATACCAATCATACCTTGATCATCAGCTTTGGCCCTCATTAAATCTCTCTTGTCAGCACAGGCTTTCTCGGCCTGTTGACATTGAGGAGCGTAAGTACCTGAGGACTTAGTAAACTTCAATGACGACACGACGATATTACCACGCGTTCTGACAACTTTGTTTTGCAGGTTGTTTTGCTGTGATATAAGCAATGACTTACCAAAGTGTGCTTCCGAATATCAATGTCGATATCCTCTGTCTCGTCTTCTTGCTCTGACGACCACTTTCGTATGTGTCGGCAATTTTAGCGACTCACAATCAAATGTACGTACCATTTACATGATCGCTCTTTTAGGGCCTATATTATACTTAGGCATAATTCATACGTCGAACTTGTGTTGAGAGCTAAATTCAATTCCTATTGAGTCTAACACAAAAGCGACGAAAATGCGCCTTGGATTCAGACGTTGAGTCTGTGTTAGAATAAGTACGCATCGAAAAGAGAGATACATGAAGTACCTCAACAGCTGCTATATTCCGCTACAGCGCATTCGATTTTTCCCTATATTTCCCTACAGTTGGTTTCTTCAAATTCCGCTACGTTCCCCTACATTTTCGCATATTCAGCTACAATCCCTACAAGTCTACAACAATGTAGTGCCTACAGAATTTATTGACTTATGTTACTTCAAAACAATGCTATGAAAATGCACTCAAGTGCTATGTTAACCTTAACCACACGATAACTAGCATGTAAATGGCAACAGCGAAGGACGACTGAACAAGCAATCATAAAGTTTCGGAAAGAAAGGGAGGATACGATCACAGAGGATGAAAGATATGCTAGGGCTTTCGGGAGTCGTGTTCATTAACCTTAAAAAGGCTTTCGACACTGTAGATCATGAGGTTCTCTGTAGAAAACTCGATCTTTACGGTGTACACCAAAGTGAACTCTCTTGGTTTAAATCCTACCTATCTGATCGTAAACAGTTCTGTAGGGTTAACGGTGATGATTCTACACTTGGGAATATAGAGGTTGGGGTCCCCAAAGGATCTCATCTTGGTCCACTTCTCTTTCTCGTTTACATCAATAATCTCCCACAGGCTGTCCAGGAATCTAACGTATCCATGTATGCTGATGATACCAGTCTGTGCTACCAGTCCCACGATTTGACCCGGCTGAATGAGGCTATTAACAATGATCTCAGGAAATTCGACTCTTGGCTTCAAGGAAATAAACTTTCCTTGAACGTTGCGAAAACCCATTCCATGCTTATTTGTACCAAGCAGAAACATAACTCTCTCAAAAATCAAGATAAAGTTTTGAAATTGAAATGCGCAATAATGAGCTTGAAGTAGTGAAAACAACAAAACACCTTGGTTTGCAAATTGACCAATCTCTGGATTGGAAAGAACAAATCAAAGCAGTTTCTACCAAGGTCTCCAGAGCAGTTGGCTTTCTAAAAGAAGCCAAGTCCTTTCTCTCGAAAGATACTTTGCAATCTCTCTACACGGGTATTGTCGAGCCTCATTTTCGGTATTGCTGTTCTGTTTGGGGCTGCGCTGGTTTGACTGACATCAAGCAACTGCAAAGACTCCAAAGCCGTGCTGCAAGAATTATCACGAACAGCAGCTTCGATGCCCTAGGCAGACCTCTTATCGACAGTCTAGGATGGAAGACCATTGATGAACTAGTGTCAAGTGAATCTAAGATAATGGTCTTCAAGTCCTTGAATGAAATGGCTCCACAATACCTATGTGTTGGAGATTTCTCTCCAATTCTGCTAGTTCGAAAGGTTATCAGTCTATATCGCAGAATGAACTGAAGAAAACAACTCTCACTCCAATGTAAATTTAATCACTCATAATCAATTCGTCAGTTCTACTCCTCGTGGCATGCATACTCTAACTAATACCGAAATCTAAAAAATTAACATAACAATATAATGTACGCTGTACCTACTGTGTATATGCGTGGGTGCGCGGGATTACCCAACACTCCCCCCTCCTTTACTATCTAGGAGTCAAGCACAAGTTGGGTCTTAAGACGCGCATCTTTAGCGGCTATCCTCTGCGAACGTCTGCGCGCGGGCAGTTCTTCCTTCACTTGCTCTCTACTTTTCGCATCCTCTACTACCTCTCTACCTTCCGCTTTGTCCTTCCTTTCTTGAACATTCTTCACAGCACACTCTAAAGGAACTAATTTTTGAACAGGACGATTTAAAAGTTCAATCTTACCTTTTCCAGATCTTCGAACTCGTGCACCACGTACCTCATTATCTTTTCCTCTAATCAGCTCTTCTACAACAGCGATTTTCCATTGTGCTCTTTTTGCGCTATCCTCGTGTACCAAAACAACATCTCCAGGATTGATGTTCACTGACTTGTGGCTGTTCATTTTGTGAGTTTCTCTCAGGTTAATCAAATACTCCCGCCTCCATCTATTCCAAAAATGACTCAATATTCGAGTTAGGTGCAGAAAACGTTTACTAAGAGCTTGCTGACAATCTGTTTCACAATGTTTAAACTTACCTTCTATTCCTGCAGGCAATGATAGCAATCTACGTCCCATTAACAAATGTGATGGAGTTAAAATTTCTCCATCTGCCTCGTCAGAGATATATGAGAGTGGTCTTGAATTCAAAATACATTCCACTTCACAAATCACAGTGCTGAGTTCGTCAAATGAAATACTAGCACTGCCAAGAACCTTTCTAAGGCACCTTTTGACACTCCTAACCATGCGTTCGTAATGCCCCCCTTGCCAAGGACTTAATTCTATGTTGAATTTCCATTGCATTCTTCGAGACTCAAGAAAACTGTTTACACCCTTGTCATTAAAGAACCTTCTTAAAAGCTTAGAACTAGACTTAAAAGTCTTAGCATTATCTGAATTGATGATACTTGGCCAACCTCTCCGTGCACAAAATCGGCGCAAGCAATTCAGGAAGGTCACAGCTGACAGATCTTGCACTAGTTCCAAGTGTAAAGCTCGTGTTACACAACAGACAAATAAGCAAATGTAAACCTTTTTGTATTCACCACGCTTTTCCTTGACGTACAGTGGTCCTGCGAAATCAATACCAACATTGCTAAATGGTGCAGCTTGCGTCACTCTGTAATCTGGCATTGCGGCTGTTGGTGAGGACTGAAATGGCTTAGCTTCTAACTTTCTGCAAATAAAGCAACGTTTCAAAATTTTCTTTACGAATTGTCTACCCTTTGAAATCCAAAATCTTGATCTGAGCTCTGCTAAAGTAGCATTTACCATATAGTGATGAACTCTACGGTGGCAATCTTCCACAATTAATTCTGTAAATCTGTGCTCTTTTGGAAGATAAATGGGGTATTTGGATTCTGAGCTTAAATCTGAGTGTTCTAATCTTCCCATACATACCAGAATGCCTTCCATTTCCGCAATTCCAAGGTGACACATTGTCTTTCTGAACGATGAATTTTGTACAATTGTCGATTGAACTTCCTTTATCCATAGTCTTTCTGCCCTTATAATGTCTATAACACTCAGCCCTTCTACATTCACACTCCTTCCATCTTTCTTTGCTTTAGCATTTTCTACAAATCTCATCACGAATGCTGTAACTCTTAGTAACTTTCTAAGGGTGCCATATCTGTTTATATCTATCACTCTGCTTACCCCTGTTGGATTTCCTGTCATTACAATCATTACATTAGCTTTCTTTTTCTCTCTTTTTACTTTCTCTGAATCTTCCAGTGTCAATCTTGTTGGCCAGCTATCTTTACTCTTTCTTAACCATTGTGGACCATTCCACCATAACTCGCTGCTTTCAAGTTGACTAGCTGTGACCCCTCGTGAGCCTAAATCGGCAGGGTTGTCTTTCCCCCCTACATGTCCCCATTCTTCTTTCTTCGACAATCTCAGAATCTCTCTTACTCTAAATTGTACCCACTGCTTCCATTCGCCGTTGTTAAAAATCCAGTAAAGGGCAGTTTTGCTGTCTACCCAGTACCTGACGCAATCTATTTTAAGTTGGGAACTAAGGGCGTCGCGTACGGTATCTACAAGCACTGAAAGGATTCTTGCCGATAAGAGCTCAAGTCTTGGTATCGTTAATGCTTTTAGTGGTGCAACCCTGGTCTTGGAGCAGAGTAGTGTCGTATGCACCCCATTCACTGTTTCGTATACTAGATACACTACTGCACAGTAGGCTTTACTGCTTGCATCGCCAAAGCCATGGATCTCACACCTACGAATTTCTCCCTCACTCTCATTATAGAACCATCTGGGCAATGTGATTGAGTTCACCCTTGCAAGGTCATCTAACCATGCATTCCACTCTGTACATCTGTTCACCTGAATAGGGTCATCCCAGTCTAGCTTTTCTTTGCATAAATCTTGGAAGAAAACCTTTGCCATGATGGAAATGGGGCTTATAATACCTTGTGGGTCGAAAATGGTGGCTATTGTGCTCAATACGCGCCTCTTAGTTGGTCTCTCTGTAGCAGCATCCTTTCCTACTTTGGCAAGGTCAAATTCTATAGTATCCTTATCATTATCCCAAGACATTCCCAGAATCTTACATTCCCCCCCAGTGCTACTACTTTGCCCCAATATCTCTTTAGTATAAGAGCTCTCATCTGACTTCCCTCGTTGTTTAGTTTCCGCTGTCTCATTCTCACTTTCTTCAATTCTTTCTGCTAACTTGATGCTGTTGGTTTTCCACTTTCTAAGCCTGAAACCTCCTTGCTTTAATCGTTCACTTGCTTTCTGGTAAAGAGTAAAGGCTTCGTCTAAAGTCTTACAGCCTGTAACTAAATCGTCAACATAGAAGGATTCTAACAACTTAGATGTAAAGTTAGGGTCAATTTCCTTGTATCTTTCAAGGTGATGACGTAGCACTGCGTTCAGTAGGAAAGGAGAAGAATTAACTCCAAATACAACCCTCAAAAAGCGAAAAACAACGATCTCTGAATTTTCTGACCAACAATTCTTAAACCATAGAAATCTTAGGCAGTCACGGTCAGCAGGGTGAACCTCAATGTTTAAAAACGCTTTTTCAATGTCTCCTACAAGCACAACCTTGTTCTCCCTGAAACGCAAAAGTATGTTAAAGATGAGGGGCGTTAGAGGTGGCCCTATATGCAGACAATCGTTGAGCGAGGTCCTTGTTTTTCTATCTTTACAGGATGCGTCGTAAACAATCCTTACTTTTGTCGTCTCAGCCTCAGCTCTTACCACAGCCATGTGTGGAAGGTAGAACGTTTTCTCAGCTGGTTCCAATTCTGTTACTTGCTCTATCACTCCAGATTCAGCCTGTTCATTTATAATTTCATTATATTTAGCAAGTGTGGGAGGATCTTTTCTTAGTTTCTTACCAAGGCTCTTCAATCTTATTAGAGAATTTTCATAATTAGTGGGGAGTGCCTTGTGTCCAGCTTTCCATGGAAGGCCTACAGAATATCTTTTTCCTGTAAAAATAATGTTATTAATAACATGTTCATGCACTTCATTTTCTGGCCTAATTCCGATTGTTTCTAAGTCCCACAATTTTTGAAATGTCTCTTCTATCTTGCCTGATTTCGATGGAAATGATGGTAGAAAATTAACATTAATGTTTTCGATAGAATTCAAAGTCATACCTGTCAGTGGACCGGAGAGGACCCAGCCAAGAGTAGTCTTTACAGCAACCGGCTCATTAGGCCCCCCTCGTCTGATTTCGCTCTCTTGAAAATTCCATAAACTGTCTGAACCAATCAAAATGTCTACTTTAAGTGTTTCCTTGTGCCTGCAAATATCTGAGAACCAAATGTAATGCAAATGGGGGTAGGTTTCTTTAACTACTTCAGGGTGTGCATTTGCAATAGAAGATATTTCATCAACTACATAACACTGTATAGTAACTTTCTTCTTTCCATTCACTGGAACCAGACTGACTTCTACCACATCTCTTGTTTTTACCTCTGCATCCGTACTCCCAAAAGGCAGAATCCCTAAGTCCTCTCTCCTCACTGGGCGCAGACCTACTTTCGCAATAACCTCAGCAGTTATAAATGATTTATGGCTACCTGTATCGAATAGCACTCTCACTGTTTCTTTCTTCATTCCTTCCACATTTGCCAAGGCTGTTTGCAGCGCAACATTCCCCCCAGATCCAGTACTTCCCACCCAGGATGTCACGTTAGCATTAAGGGGCGAAGGTGCGCTTGCCTTTGCTAGGGTTTCCTTATTCCCAAGCGCAGCATCGGGCCTATATCTACAAATTGATGTGTGGTGTCTCCCGTTACATACTCTACACTTAAATTTATCTTTATTTCTACATTCAAATGATCGGTGACCTGAGTTTAAGCAAATAAAACACTTTGCATATTTGCGTAGGATACATTTTCGTTCTTCAATGCCTTGTATTTTTTCACAGCTCTCTGCTGCATGATCTTCAAGGCAATAAACGCAGTTGCCCTTGCCGCCATCTTTCACAACGTATAGTGCTGTGGCTGTCCCTCCATGGTACTCTTCTCGCCTGCCATGTCTCGTTTGCTGATTTCCTCCGCCATTCTTCATCAGAGGTACGTAGCTTTCTCTAATGTTCAGCTCCTTTTCCAATGCAGCAAGTAATTCATCCAAGGACCACGAAGAGAGACTTTTTTCACTTCCACGGATCATATTGAATCTGATTGACTCTGGTATCTTTTCCATCAGCTCTGGAACTACTATGCTTGAGTATTTAATCTTGTCCACACCAAGAGCCTCGAGCCCACGAAAGTGCGTCTCTATCTGGTCATGCAGCGTACGTAGGCGATTAACACTTTTCTCATTGAAAACAGGGGGTAGGTGCAAAAGATGGTTGATGTGAGCACGTTGGATCTCCTCTGGTTTTCCGAATCTCTTCTTCAACAGCTCAATAGCCGAATTGTAGCTTGCATCTGTCAAGGGCATGCCTGCTATCACACTCTTCGCTGGCTCTAGGAGAAATGATCTCCAATATTTGAGCTTATCGACACTAGCTAAACTCTCATTTTCATGGATTGCGCTCTTGAAGCCGTCCCAAAACTCCTGAAATTCATGGACTTTTCCAGAAAATTTGCTTAATTCCACTTTTGGGAGCTTGACGTTTATGGATCTTGATCCGCCACTTGATTCTGAACTGAGCGTGGTATCTGAGCTATGCGCCGCTTGCGCAATTAGGCCTTCTTGAGATTCACTCCTTTGACTTGTGGGTAACTGTCTGTTCGCTGTTAATTTCTGCAAGGCATCTTCAAGTACATAGAGAGCACCTGAGATTTTCTCCTTGTACTCCTGAGTATCATCCAATTCTTTATCGATGGCATCTTCATCCGCATCTTTTTCGGTAAAATCGTCCAAAATTACTTTGTCTGATTCCTTCAACTCCTTCGATTTATCCGAAAGTTCTGTTTGAATAAGCTTAAGTTTGCCAATACCTCCGGCATCTACTCCATCGATTCCATTTTTTAGCATGTCTTCGACTCTACCTACAAGCTTTGTGACACTCCTTCTGCACGTTGTACGTGACTTTTTCACTTTGTCAACTTCAGCCATCCTAACGAAATCAACTGTTCCATCCGGCTCGGTGGACCAATTTGTTGGAGATTTCTCTCTAATTCTGCTAGTTCGAAAGGTTATCAGTCTATATCGCAGAATGAACTGAAGAAAACAACTCTCACTCCAATGTAAATTTAATCACTCATAATCAATTCGTCAGTTCTACTCCTAGTGGCATGCATACTCTAACTAATACCGAAATCTAAAAAATTAACATAACAATATAATGTACGCTGTACCTACTGTGTATATGCGTGGGTGCGCGGGATTACCCAACACTATGTGACCTTTTCATCCGAAATTCTACGTGCTCAGTTAAAAGCTTGCGTAACACTGGAACGGATCTGAGATTACCTTTGAAAAAATCAACTATTGGACAAAGGTGTTTCTCTTTCAGAGGTGCAAAACTATGGAATGGTCTAACAGCCGGGTCGAAGCAAGCTACCTCGCTATACACTTTTAAGAAAAGTCTATAAAAACAGTCTTTTTTTGTAACTTATGATCTTTTAAGGTTGTATACAGATCTTCGAAAATTGTAAATAAGATATTAGCGCTTAATTTTTAATTGATTTTATCAGTACTATTGTAATTAGATGTTTGTAATGGAGGGCCTCTTGAAAACCAACTTCTGTTGAAGGGCAACCCTCCTAAAAAGAATGAAATGAAATGAAAAATGCTATTGGCAAGGTCAGATGCAAAGGTCAAGTCACACCTAAAGGATCTGTGTGACTTTGCCTCATTCCTACGTGTATTCTATAGCAATTCCTACAGATAGGAAAAAGGGCGGATCTTAAGAGAACGGACCCCACCAAATGTTTATAAATTATATATCAATTGATAGGTCTCGCCCTCCCAAGTAAGAATCTGCAATATTATTTGCGGAATACTGCAGCATTTAGAAGTTATGACGTTTTTCATAGTAGGGCCTAGCACACGTTTCCGCGAATATTTACAACATTGCAAGTCTAATTTCCACATAATTTATAAACCATATGAAAGCAATCATTATGTACATCAAGAATATGCAATAAAGTCATCCACTTTTAGAGAGGGATGGGAGATATAGAACAATAATCATTCACCCAAGTCACTGCCTCCGCCATTTCACTACAATCATGTTTACGCTGTCTTGTACACAAACCACAGAAAAGTAAACTAGCATTCGTCCTTCCCATTGCCAACAATACGAAGTAAAGAACAAGTGTTTCACAATTTGTAAACATCAGCTCTATCAAAATCGTGGAATATGTCCTTTCTCCGCAGACTTGAATTCCTTCGCTGCCCTTGCAGAAGTTTACCTTTGGCGCCAACGTTTTGAAAAATCACTGCAGGCATCTTTCGGCATTTGTATTTACCCCCTAAATATAGTTGTATCACTTAACACTTGCATCTTGACTAAAAGGAATCAGGCGTAAAGTGATACAACTAGATTTAGGGGGTAAATACAAATGCCGAAAGATGCCTGCAGTGATTTTTCAAAACGTTGGCGCCAAAGGTAAACTTCTGCAAGGGCAGCGAAGGAATTCAAGTCTGCGGAGAAAGGGACATATTCCACGATTTTGATAGAGCTGATGTTTACAAATTGTGAAACACTTGTTCTTTACTTCGTATTGTTGGCAATGGGAAGGACGAATGCTAGTTTACTTCTCTGTGGTTTGTGTACAAGACAGCGTAAACATGATTGTAGTGAAATGGCGGAGGCAGTGACTTGGCAGGGGCGTCGAACACGGGGGGGCCGGGGGGGCACTGGCCCCCCCACTTTTTAGCAGTGGAGCATAAAAGGTAAAAGCATAAAAAATATTGAAACAATAAACTGATTCCTTTTTCACAAGATAGGATCCGGTCCTTACTTTCGTGTTGTCCCAGCATGTCTGACATTTGATATGGACTATTTAATTAGAAGTCCCTCTTTGTCTGAACGGGAGCATGAGGACAGCGAAGAAAACTTGTTCAAACCAGAAAGCCTCTCAAAATTATCTAAAACTCGTTGGACCGTTCGTGCTGATTGCTTTCAGCGAATCATTGATAAATATGCTTCTCTCTATAAACTTTGGCTGTCATGTTTATCACAGTCGCTGAAAACGGATATCAAATCGAGAGTGATTGGATGCAAATCTCAAATAGAAAAATTTGAATTTTACTTCGCTCTACAGCTAAGCCACAAGCTATACGCCTTGACTGACAATTTTTCAAAAACTCTTCAATGGCACAAAATGTCAGCTTTATCAGGGACAAGAAATGCTGAGTTAACCAAGAAAACAATTGAAACCATGCGCAACGATGAAAGTTTTGCTTTGTTTTATGAAACAACGGTTAGAAAGGCTGAAAAGCATGATTTTATCCAGGAGCCAAGCTTGGCTCGAAAGCCGCGTAAAGTACCAAATTATTCAATACTTCAGTACCTGGATGGAAACGCATCAGGTGTGGCAAATTGCACACATGCTACAGCTCAAGACCACTTTCGGAGAATCTACTTTGAAGCCATTGATTGCATGATTTTGGCTCTGAGTGAAAGATTTAGTAAGCCTTGCATTGACGCGTTTGCTAATATGGAAACATTATTACTAAAATCTATTGCTGGAGAGGAGATCAATGATGAATTAGCCTGGATGCATTCAAGGTATACTGATGATGTAGACGTAAGTGCTTTGAAGACTGAGCTTCTAGTTTTAAACAGATTTTCAAGGAAAAAGTCAACCACTTCGATGACATCTTAAAAGCTATGGAAGAAACAACATCAGACACCAGGTTGTTGTTTCCAAATGTTATGATTGTAATTCAACTGCTGCCCATAAACCCCGCCACAAGTGCAACCCCAGAAAGATCATTTTCTGTCGCAAGAAGAATTAAAACCAGGCTGCGATCAAGCATGACACCGCCAAGGTTCAATGCCTTACCTTTCCTGCACACACACAAGGATTTGGTAGATGGTTTGGATGTGATCAGCGTTGCCAATGATTTTGTGTTCGTTGAATAGTGTGAGATACAACAATTTTGGAACTTTTACCAAATCTGATTTGTAGCTATATTTCAGATAGAGTTTTGTGCAAATATTTTCTGAAAGCATTAATTTATAAAGGAATCGTTCCATTTTTGTTACCATAGCGGCAGCATAGGTCTGGTTTAGGCAGATTTGATGCGTTGGAGTAATTGGTATGCTTGTAGGAAAAGATGCATTTATGAGTCAAACCTTGCTTTCGGTACTTTAAATGTCACTGAACGTATTTAATTGAATGCTTTCACCTCATGCATATGGTAAAAGCATCTAACTATTATTAAAATACTAGAATCCTTTGTTATAAAACATGCTACTTTGTAGAAGTTACATGGTAAAGATGTAATGAAATTAGACGTTGAACTTTTATCATTCAACATATTTTTTTAGAACAAGGTACCACAAAAGACCATTTCCTACGTGTTCATATTTCGAAAACTTTAAAATGTGATGCTCTAGCCACCACTAAAAAGCAGAATTCCGAGCTTATCTGCAACCCTGGTGAATCCGATTAATTAGGCCCCCCCACTTTCAAAATCGTTTCGACGCCCCTGCTTGGGTGAGTGATTATTGTTCTATATTTCCCATCCCTCTCTAAAAGTGGATGACTTTATTGCATATTATTGATGTACATAATGATTGCTTTCATATGGTTTATAAATTATGTGGAAATTAGACTTGCAATGTTGTAAATATTCGCGGAAACGTGTGCTAGGCCCTACTATGAAAAACGTCATAACTTCTAAATGCTGCAGTATTCCGCAAATAATATTGCAGATTCTTACTTGGGAGGGCGAGACCTATCGATTGATATATAATTTATAAACATTTGGTGGGGTCCGTTCTCTTAAGATCCGCCGGAAAAAGTCTATTTCTAAAGTCCGAGTAGCAACCAAGCAAATTCGCCAACTAATAACACATTTTCCAATACCTCTAAGCCATTTTCCCCGTAGGTATTCCCTACTTCCTACGATGCTCCACTCTCCCCTACTGTAGGGTAATTTCCCTGCCTATGGGAGCAGTGTTGCAAGAACACTGATCCCATTTGACGTCATAACGGCTGCGTGAAGTACCGCGGGAGAAAACGCAGTCAAAATCGTCCCTTTTCGGAAAAAGCGCGCTTCCCTTAAATTCATCAGCCAATAACGCCTAAACCAAAAAAGGTACACGAACAATTCTTTCAGATCCTGAATCTATGTATTGAGTTTCATGAAATAGGGCTATTGCTAAAAACTCCGCCATTCTCTTTTAAGTGTTTTGAACTTGAATTGCCTTAAGGTGTCGTCCATATGCAAACATTGTCAATACAGTGTTGACCTTAGGGGCTCACTAAAATCCAGACTAAATAATGTGAAAAGATGCCAAAGCCGAGCAAATCGGAAGCTACAATCGTATGGCTGGCTTACCGAATTAGCTCCAGGTGAAGTGACATTCAGCCAGATACAGCCTCTCTCCTTGCATTTGTCTGGCGTTGTTGAGGACTCTGGATAACAATCAAAGCGTTCTTTATCGCTTATTGCATTGCTATGTGCTGCCACCAAAAGAAACAAGATTGTGTTGAGCGCCAACTTCGACATTGCTGCAGTATGAACACTGTCTTCCTGATGAGAACGGAAGTGAGGCTACAACAATAAGCGCCATTTGATATCTACAAGTTTGTGCAGTGTCTGGGTGTCCGAGTCGTCACACCCCCTGGACAGACTTGTCGACAAATCGTGGTACTTCAGCCAGTCCCCACCCAGGAAGGGGTCAACCGCTCTCTGGACTGTAGTGAACGAGGTCATGCATCAGTTAGGGAAATTCGAAGGGAATGTCCAGGAAAGTCCATTCGGTATCAAGTGTTCACTTTAATGGTTTTCTTTTATGGCAAAGAATCGCCTCAAATGCATTAGTCCGTAAATTTCCCCTTAATCGCAACACAAGCTCTGGCACAAGCAACTTGCACAGCCAGAATACGAGCTGATTGATGCTCGAATGTAGCAATCCAATCACAAGCACAGTTGGCTGAAGATTTAAAAATAAACTAATTTTGACAAATGTAAAATACCGACTACCGACGAAACTCCAGTCCAACTGTCACCCAAGAGAGGGATAACGATACGTTTGTGTTATAGTAATGGCGGATACACTTCAAGTTATCTTGGAAAAGTGAAAGCTCTCATCAAAGATGAGGCAATCATGAGCAGAAAAAGAGCACCCCTTGTGAAAAACGTTCATTTTCTTAGGTATATCTTTAGATAAGAAGAAGTGTTAACTCCATGAGGTCTTTTCAAAGTCAGACTTAACGTGCACGATGATGGTGCAGAGTCTGCAGTTGGAAGAATCCGAACATTCATGAGCAGAAAATCTTATTCCAGTAAGTTCTCACCTTTAACTTAGTCAGAATGCAGGGATTCTTATCAAAAATTCATTGTTGTGCCTCTGCTATGACTAGGCATACGTAATACGATGAAGAGTTCCCTCATTGGATATAAAATGGAAAAATGGCACTTTAAGAAAACTAATGCTGGATACAAATATGAAAATTGAGTGTCCCCAGCATTATGCAAGTGAATGAATAATATTGTGACATCTCTAACTCCATTAAAGGTTGATTATGTTCAATATCAATATTCATATTACTAAAGTTGTTCCTGGCACCGTATGTTTTAAATATTACAAAATTTCAATCACGAGAATGCTTTTAAATGAGTTTTATCTCTTATCTTGCAACATGTCTGCTGCACCTGCTATCGTACTTAACATTTTGCTTGAATAACAAAGAACTACCTTTGCACATGACAAGAGAAAAGATGCGTATAGGATTTGTAACATCTCGCAAAAATCAAACGTAAAGATATGCGCATGCGCACTTAGTTGGACATGTAAACCAAAGATGGCGGTACACCCACAATCTGCAGCGAAGGAATCTAGAGGATTCTACGAGGAAGTTACGGCCCCTCCTTCTCATTCAAAACTTTTCGTAGCTATCTGTGTTTATCATATCAAAGATATTGGTGAAACCTTTCGTCTTGTCTTCTCAATTACATCTGCTACACAAAGAAGTAATATATGCAAGGCTTGCAAATGGTCTGTGAGTGTGTGATGAGCAAGAAGAGATGCAGAGTGTGGATAACTATGTGATCAATAGGAAGTCATTGAAAAATGCGCCTGCTTTGCATCCAGATTTGGACTCAAGTGTTCCTTTTTTGTGGGGCAAGTCATTGATCTTGTAGGTCCTTGCATATTGACCACTGTCACAGAATGACCATTGTGTAAAGGCCATGTCCTGTTTCTTGTCTTTTGGGCACTTGCACCTTTTGCAAGTGTAGGCTCCAATTGCCCCTTCTATGTCAGTTGCAAGAGCCAGGAATTTCTAGTGACCACCTAAAAGCCATCCAGTCTCTTAGTTTATATGATCAAATGAGAGTTTTGAATGTATTGATCTCATTTGTGATATCTTGCAGTTCTAGTTGCAAGTCCTCATAGTTTTCTGTTGTTCTGAAAATTGCAATTACATGATTGCTTTCTGACAGTATAGCTGCAATCCCTTCATCAGATTGATAATGACATCAATTACAGTGAGCTCTATTATGAATACATGTATACAAAGATGCATGCACACATCCAATTATTAGTCCCATCCTCAGTCAATTTGGCCCCTATCTTCTTGTATTGTTTCAAAGATCTTAAGGCTACTGTTTCCTATAGACTTCTATAGACCTTTATTGAAAATAAATCATTTCTATTGCCCATTCAATTCTCTCATTTGTTTGTTCAGATCATATTCCATCAGGGGGTGTTTGTATGCTGATGCAAGTTCATGATATGCACTATTGAACATATTGAAGTTATCCTATAGTATCAATAACATATTGACATTGTAACTGGCCACATCTGTTATTCTTTCCTCAGTTAGTGCACATGTAGCAGAGATTCTGTGTTCTCTTAAATGCATTACTTCCCTCAATGAATATTGTTACTTTTTGTATAGTATTAACATGAAAACCTGGAAATAACATGACTATCTGAAAGTCATTTGATAATATTTTGTAAACAATTGCTGGAAGAGTTCCTTGCTCAATTTATGAATGGACAGTGCATAAAACTATTCAATTGTGCATTTAAACACTGAGATGCCCTTTTAAACAGCAAAATTTCTAGCAAATGAATAAGCTGTGCTAACAACAGTAAGGTATATGTGTATGTAGGTATAAATGCATTTATTTAAACTGTAAAGAGTTTATAATTGCAAGAGAGGACAAGTTGGAGATGTGAGGAGCTAAAATCCCTAAATATGTCAGGTGTACTGATCTTTGTATAAAAACTGCAGGCAGTGGTAAGGCCAGGGATTCGTATAAGAGTAGAAATGGGCTCACACTTGTAAATCTTCAGTGAGGACTTCATTTTTCTTGGTATATGGGTCTATTAGCATAGTCTGAATTGTTTTCTTTTTATCATCTCTATAGTTTTGTTTACCTGTACCACTGTATTCAAGGCTTTTGATCTCTCATATCATTTTCATAGATATTTTGATTTTGATTAATAACGGGTCATTTCAGCCAGTTTGAGGTTTGAAAATGTAACTGGTACCGTAGTGATTTATGACTGGTGGGTGTAGCTGGTGGGCTGGGGCTTCAGCCCTCGCGCTTTACATACCAGTGATTTTCTTAGCCTTTATAAAACAATTTTATCGTCCGTAGCCCCAACGTTTTATGCGTATCCCCCACTTTTTATTTGGCAGGACCGATACTGTATGACTTTTGTGCATATATTGTTTGGTAATTGTCACAGAGGATATTACTTTGGTGTAAATAAACTTACACCAATGGGGCAGCTACGTTCTATTTTATTTTCTATTCTCTTTTCAAACATTATGAAATGTTAGTTCTAAAAATCAATTAGGGTGTGTTACCGGTAGGGTTCTTGTGATAGGCCTATAGGGGTGCAAACTTGGATGTATATCCAGGACTTAATCCTGAGTCATTCTCATCATCGGGACAAACTGCGAAATGAAAGTATCGAAGAAGTACGAAGAACAGAAATGTTCCTGAGATAAAATTTAACGTATCCAGGATTTTCTACGTAGAACTAGCTGTCTGCAACATGAAAGACACCCTTGTTTCGAAGATTGGCGGGTTTATAGCTCGTGTTTTGCCGCAAAATACCTCGCAGGGGTGACTGCGCTTCACCCGAGAAGCAGCATATTGTGCTATAGACAAAACGTAAATTATATGCCAGAAATCTTAGAAATATATTATGATAATTTATACTGTAATATTCCTTGATAATTAAACTATTCAGCCTCACCTGTCATTTTCTCGATTTGTAAACGAGTTTTGTAGAAACTGCTCTTATTCATTCACCAACGAAAAAGTGTGGCAAATCAATAGGCCGAAACAATGGGCGAAGTCGCAAGTGAGAGTTTTGAAACTGGATTATATGCCGAAGAACTTCTACAAACCATGTTGAATATTATATCAAAGTGTTCGTAGAATAATGAAGTATGCTTATCCACTTGTCATTTTTCGATTAAATGCCGCACTACTCTGAAAGATGAGAAAACGTTACTCATATGGACGACTTCGCGTATATAAACAGTGTGTAATCTGATCCGCGCATGACATCGAGTAAAGTGTTAAGCAAATGTTACATATCTTTTGAGTTGGACCAATAACAAGTCTAATTTTATCATCAGGTTCAATTAAAACAGTTTTGATTGAGAACATTAAGGAACAAATTCTTTTGGCTATTGCGATTTGCTTATATGGCTCAAAATATTGTGATGCACAAGACATCAGTTCGAAAGTAAATTAACTTTTTGATTGCTTTTTAAATTTTAGAGCTTCTGTCGGGAAAACCACCATCCAGCATGGCTATCGCAGACACTTCTATACGTAGAAGCACGCATAGCTGTGTCTCGTTGATATAGTTAGGTAAACTATTTGGAATAATTTGCTGTCGTAATATTTTTCTTCATGTTTGTATAGTGTATGGTCGTAACAGCCTCGTTTTTGCATGCACAATCATAGTGTAGGAAAAGTATAGGAATATGTCGGAGATTTCTCTCCAATCTTGCTAGTTCGAAAGGTTATCAGTCTATATCGCAGAATGAACTGAAGAAAACAACTCTCACTCCAATGTAAATTTAATTACTCATAATCAATTCGTTAGTTCTACTCCTCGTGGCATGCATACTCTAACCCTCTAACTGATGTCAGAATCTAAGAAATTAACATAACAATATAATGTGCGCTGTACCTACTGCGTATATGCGTGGGTGCGCGGGATTACCCAACAGAATAGCTCAGGAAAGTGACTAACCTGTGAAAGTTATGATTAATGTTTATCAAAACAACTATTTACGTAGCATTATCTATGGAGTTATATCGATGTCAAAATTCAATTGTCGAATTCGAAATGCAACAATGCAATCAAGTCAAATGCGAATATCAATAAGGCAATACGACAAGTCGAATGTAATGCATTGTATTATTTGATGTTTTGGCGGAAGATTGTACGCGTGTGTTAAGCCTATCCCTGAGCTGTAGTTCTCATCAGAATTTATAATATCTACCACGGAAAAGAAATAACCACAGTTAGAAACTGAGAGAACGAAGCTTCTGCTTGATTCAGGATTTCCTTGCTCGGAAAGATCTGTTTGCATTGGTCGTATATAAATAGTGGACGATTTGCAACCCTCCTTAAGTAATGAGACAGGATAGCCATAAACTCCAATTGGAAGTAATGATAATTTTCGTACCCCACAGCCACCTGAGGCATCGTAGGAGCCAAAATGCACCGTTCTGGGATGCAAGCTTTGGGTGTTATTTTCCTCCCTGTCTAACAGGTATTTGAGGATGACACATTGAAGGTGATTTGTAGACCTGTTGGCCTGCTCTGCTGCTTGTGTCTTAAATCAGGTACGGATGGCAGACCATTGTTTCTTATGTAGCGCGATGACATAACACCACGTGGATTTTGGCTTCTGTGTTCACCACCAGAATAAGGTACTTGCAGTGGTCACATGACCATTACGTAATCTCGATTATGATTGGCCAATTCGGTCTGGTGGGCAAAACAACTTGTTGCAAAGAAAGGCAATGTCTGAACTGCAAGTAGTTGGCTGTGAATAGCTGAGCCGCTGCTATCATTCACCGGTAATTTGTCAAGTCTTAAGTAATTTCTAAATATCTTAGTTCACATACTATTTCATTCACATTGTATCAGCATTTTCTCATGCAAACAAAGGACTCTGAATGCATTTATGAGTTCCACTTTTAACCCCGCAAAGTCAACCAAGTCTAGGAAAGCATGATCACAGTCGTGGTCAATAACTTGATAATTTTAGTTATTTGCCTATCTGAAATGTGACGACAGGTTTTAAAAGCTTTAGATTCCTTCTGGAAGCATTCACTTTGTAAACTCTGACTGTATTGCCATCAAATTAATAGACTGTTCCCTTTGTAAACAGTCAGACGATTTCGCATGCTTTTTGCTGTCCTTGACCCTCGATTACATATGTTGTAATCTGTTGGTATACAGTCAAAAATGCTGTGAAAGCAATTACCCCTCGTCCGGGCAGGTTGAGGGCCTCAGTGTTTTTGAATTAAAACAACAGTCTTTTATATCGATGGCAATACAGTCAGAGTTTACAAAGTGAATGCTTCCAGAAGGAATCTAAAGCTTTTAAAACCTGTCGTCACATTTCAGATAGGCAAATAACTAAAATTATCAAGTTATTGACCACGACTGTGATCATGCTTTCCTAGACTTGGTTGACTTTGCGGGGTTAAAAGTGGAACTCATAAATGCATTCAGAGTCCTTTGTTTGCATGAGAAAATGCTGATACAATGTGAATGAAATAGTATGTGAACTAAGATATTTAGAAATTACTTAAGACTTGACAAATTACCGGTGAATGATAGCAGCGGCTCAGCTATTCACAGCCAACTACTTGCAGTTCAGACATTGCCTTTCTTTGCAACAAGTTGTTTTGCCCACCAGACCGAATTGGCCAATCATAATCGAGATTACGTAATGGTCATGTGACCACTGCAAGTACCTTATACGGGTGTAAAGTGAGATCGAACGTGATTGGTGGATTTCCTAGTCCTTAGTTACGTGGTAGCAACCGGCTTTCTCAGGAGAAGACTACTATGGTCTTGCACTGTACAAGATTAGGGTAGAGTGTTTCTACCCTAATATTTCGTCAAATTGCTTAGCTATTATATTTATTCTTCCTTGGAAGCTCTTTATTTCAATAGCTTTTTCTATTTATTATTTATTTTTGCTCTGCATAACTTCGACTCGTGCTTTGAAGTTCGACTGAGTTAGGCCATCTCCATAAACAAATCATTTTGTAACCATTCCAGTATTATTTTATTTCTAATACATTCATTCAGGCATTCATTTAGTGCATGTTCATTACTTTCCCTTAAGTAGCAACTTACTGTGATCATTCCCCAACGATAATACTAAACTAGAATTATGCGAACGTTTCCATTCCGTCACATCTTGGCCTTTGTTCAGGCCAATTTACATACCATCTTACCATCAACACCTTGCCATGTATATCCTAGTCCTTCCTCTTTATAGCTGTACTGTTTACATCGTCCTTTTTAAGTAGGCCGGATATAAAAGTATATTTTTATCCAACAGTTATAAACTAGTTAGGTAGTATGAATTCCCACAGAGGAAAGGCATTAACACAAGCTACAAACGCCTCCAAGACTTAAAACAGTCGTACTACTGAAAAGTCAGTCAGTTGTGTGGATCGCACATGTAGTCTAGTCTCAATTTCGTAAACAAAATACGAATGTGGTACTCATTTTCCACACATGAAACAGATGCTCCAGATCAGAAGGAAAACGACTTATCAAGTGAGCGAGTGAATTGAATATAGGGGTACTTAATCCAGTGTAGTGTAGAATTTCGTAATGAAAACATAGCTTTCTTAAATGTTCTGATTGTCAGGTACGCTTGTTCAAGTTCTACTGCTACTTTGTTGAAATGATTGTTGTTTAAACTTAGTTATTTGATGTTCCCCTTCCCTATCTGGAGAGTCAAAACTCTCCATGTTGGTGGTTCATTCTTTATTGCTGTCCAGGAATATGGGAAAAGGGGTTTAGCCATAAGAGATCAGAGGCCTCTGGAAACGGTGTTGATCCTCTTTTGTATACGTTCATCTATCACACTTCCACGACGATTTGGGATAGGCATCGACCCGCTCTTTACTCTTTCTCTCCATGTCTCCAGGGGCATCACTCTTACCACAGAAAACTGGTCCTACGAGCAATACCTACTACACAAGTAAGATGTGGAAGTGGCATTGAATCCCTCCCCGCGTACTCTCACTATCCACGACCGCTTCGTATGGTGTTCAGATGGGTAATAATTCGGTAGATGTAGCTAAGTGATAAATTGCAACCAAAATACAGGACAAGTTTTTGGCAGTTTGTAACGATGACAATAAACAAGTTCCTAAAGTTGCTATGATTTATATTAAAGGGCATGATATCCCGTAGGCCTACGCTACACAAATCGTGGAATCAACGTTCGTAGGCATTAAAAATAAGGAAAAGACAAGTCTAAATACCAAAAGGTGACGTCAAAACGACTATCAAAACAGATAAAATCAAATGTTGGCTCTGAGTTCACAAAATAGCTTGATAAAAGCGATCTTCCATAGACTCATAAAACGGAACATCCACGTACACAACACATCGCACTTGAATGTAGGTCGGTTGCTACCACGTAACTAAGGACTGAGCTATTCGACCAATCACGTTCGATCTCACTTTACAGCCGTATTAATAAGCTGTATTGCATCTCTAAGCAACGGCACTCGATCTTGTCACGAACTCGGCATTTAAAAGATAGGGTTCAAAGAAACAATATTTTGGCAGCCATAAATAGACTTTTTATGAGTATCAACTCTGAATGTAACCTGTTCTCAACTAACTCAGTAACAACTACCTAACTAATGTCACAACAAGGCTGTTGCTTCTCAGCAACACGCTCCGAGCTGTTTCCATTCACGTGACTAATATAGAAAAAAATCCAGTAAAATATGTAGAAAAAGGTTAGGTCTATTATGTACATTACAATCTATGCCATCTTGTTGTGATTGACTCTTCCCATCCCTGTCATTCATCGAGTTTCCTTCCTTTGACAATCCTGAATCAAGCAGAAGCTTCGTTCTCTCAGTTTCTAACTGTGGTAATTTCTTTTCCGTGGTAGATATTATAAATTCTGATGAGAACTACAGCTCAGGGGCATAGGCCTAACACCACGCGTACAATCTCCCGCCAAAACATCAAATAATGCAATGCATTACATTCGACTTGTCGTATTGCCTTATTGATATTCGCATTTGACAAATTTTAAGTCCGCATTCCGGATTCATGAAATGACAGTTTGGGATTACGGATCGAGTGTTTGCATTCCAGATTGCATTGTTGCATTTCGAATTCGACAATTGAATTTTGACATCGCTATAACTCCATAATTATCTTCTTAGTTCAATTTCATTGGTTAGTAATTTTGAACTATTCGTGCTACATGTATATAAAACCTAATTGATATATGAAAAGTCTGTTGGTACTACAGAACTTCACTATAGCACGAAAAAGCGAGAACATTCTTTTAGCATACTGAAAGCTTTTTCGTTCGACACTCGTCAGAGTATGACAGGGACGCTGGAGCATATTTTTGAGTGGGTGGGCTTGGGGATGAGTTACAAGTCCATGTGGAAGCATGGAAAAATGGGGTCAGGAGCGGAGCCCCTGAAAAATTTTGCAATCCACGCCCTTTTGATTCAGTGGGAAACGCCCTGTTTGAATATAGATATGCATCCTGTCTTGGTAGAAAACGGGAGATATATTCATAGCTAGGTGACCAAGAACACAGACCCCTTCCCAGACTTAACATGCTTATGAGACTTTTGAACCAGTCTATAGCACCACAATTTGAAAGTGAGCGAACTTTAACACGGAAAAAGGAGATATACTTTCTATTTGGATCGAATGCCTCAATCTTGATACTATACATGAGCAAAAAAGTGGGGGGCTGCAGTCCCCTGAGCCCCCCGGCTCCGGCGTGCCTGTATGAAACTGCGAGATTGGAGATTTATTCTCAACAGCTTCTGCTTATGAGAATTGCTGACATATTTACTTTTTGGCACCTCAGCTTTTGGGCATGAACGTTTAACTTGTATTGAGCTATCGTGATGGCCAGAATTTTGTTTCTTATCCTGTTCTACATGTATTCAGCAAAAAGTTGCCTTCCAAAATCCAGATGATTTATTTCGTTTGATCCTATCTATGGAAATGCTATTTCTGGTATCTGCTATGAAGTATGCGTAGCTGCTTTAAGGTGCTTTAATTAAGGTACACGAGGTCTCATTTCTGAGGCACCTGGTTGAGATGAATTGTTTTTTGCAAACGTTTCAATGATATTGTATCATATGATTACTGTAAGTGGCTATGGTAGATGAAAGTCTATGACAAAATCTCCTTTCCAGCTATGGCAGTCACAGGAGATTTAGATTCTTAATAATTGATTTAATTGCTTTCAATCCTGTGCTATGAATAATGAAAGAAAGTTGTTGTGAATACTTAAAATGCTAAATTACGTCATCTCTAGGCATTCCCATTTTATCACTGTATATCAAGAACAAGGCTAGTTTCAAACCATGTGATGACCTTCCTAATGAAGCCTTGGAACTAGTACATGCAGTAAACAGAACCCCCAAATGCAACTCCTTCATTATTATCGTAAGGTATGCCACTTCCTTGTTGTCAAAGCCTGGGAGAAAATCTCCGTTTTCTTGATGGGGACCAAATTGAAGCGAACCCAAGCGAACTGGGGTTTCAGCCTTTCGAAACTTAGTAATTCAAATCACATCACACATCTACAAGATTTCTGAGATTTATTCAGTCTTACACAACTAAGCGAAGAGCCGACATGAAATACCCTGCATTCTGCTTCCTCACAGATCATATTTCCACTTCAGAGTATATATCACTATTCTGAAAAGCAGTGATCAGCCTGTGATCAACTTTCACAGGTGGAAAAGGCAGCTTTCTCTCTGGCCTCTCTGAGGTCGGCTGGGAAGAATTATCATCAGTACCATAATCACTCATGCTAATGATGTTGATGATGCGTTCCGTAATACGACAAACGTAGTGTTGTTTGGCCTTGGTGAACAAGCACTTTATTATGACCAGACGGACTTCAGAAAAGTATATACCTTGGCTAAATATTGAATTCTTCTAACTTGCTAAAACAAGGCATAAATACCGAATACAAGAGTAAAAAGCAATTTCGCTCTTTTGATGGGCTGTTATAAGCAAATATGCAATCGTGTAGCTAAGTCTCAAACTGATACGAGAACATTTTTCTCAAAATATAGTTCTGCATTCCACAGCAGCAACGAAACTAGCTCTGAAAAGGTGGGGACAGTAGCGAATAGGAACAATGGGGGTCTGCAGGTGAAGCCTCCAGGAAAAGTTTTGGGACCACGCTCTTTTGATTATAGAAAACTCCCTCTCACCCACTCTAGAAAGAAAAGGAACATCGAAATCATTTATAAGCGTGTGATAAACGTCGATATTCTGGTTGTTCTGCGGCAAACTGTCCATTTTCTAAGTTTTTGAGCAAAAACATACATTCCTATTCAAAATTTCGGAGAGGGGGCAAAGAGGGGCATCGAGAATGATCTGCCGTCTTGCCTAAGGGCCTGTTTATATGGAGAAAATAGTACCGGCTACCCGAGACTATTTTACTTGCCGGGATCCCAGCATCCTATTGAAATCATTGTATTTTTTACCGTGCGTTTATATGAGAATTTATATAATCCCGGCTAGGTGAGACTATTTTCAGTTGCCGGGATCTCGGCTGAGAGAGCTGGGATCCCGGCATTCCGAGACTATTTTTCCTCATATAAACGCAAGCTGAAAATAGTCCCGGCTTGCCGGGACTAAATTGCCAGCACTGCGCATGCGGCAAATCTGTTCACATTCACATGCGTATTCAACAAAACGAGGAAGCATGTCGGCAAGCCAAAAACGAGGAGCATTGCAGGAGTAGCATAAGTATATATTCCTTCGAAAAAACACTGCTTGCCGCCATTTCAATTTTTACCGCCAAGATAAGCTTCGAGCCTCGAGGTGGCCGGTGAAGATAGTCCTGGGTAGCCGGGACTATTTCTTCATATAAACGAAAACGAAAAATAGTCCCGGGGTGAAAATAGTCTCGGGTAGCCGGGATTAGTTCTTCATATAAACGAAAACGAAAAATAGTCCCGGGGTGAAAATAGTCTCGGGTAGCCGGGGCTATTTTCTCCATATAAACAGGCCCTAAATCAAGGAAAGGTTGCCATGTACGTGGATGGCACTGTTATTTCGCATGCATGGTTCCTCACTGGAGGAAGGTATAACCAGGGATCTTGCGATTTATGGAACTTGCTACACAGCAGTAAAGAATCACTAAACCTAAAAACACCGCCTATGATGATAGGATGCAGACCCAGACACGGCACAGCCAAATAAACGGGGGGCTACAAACAATAAATTGCCCGATAGAGGCTAGAAAAATCACTAGCAGGTAAAAAGTGGGGGGGGGGGAGGATTGCTGCTTCCAACCTCCCTACTGACGTGGTGTTTGAATTAGTGATAAAGCCATCTTGAATTGGATTGCCATCTTGAACAAGTCACGACAGTGGCAATACTACCTCTCAGTCCTATCAAGCATTCGAAACATTTGCTACCATTAAGTGATTTGCAAAAATATGTAGAGGCATTGTTGACCCGCAGTTTAGTAAAAGCTCCTCTGCCTAGTGTTGTTGTAGTGAGTCAAAACTTGATTGTCTCCGAAAGATCGAGCATAGAGCTGCAAGATTGCCAGCAAATGCACGTGGTTTTTATAAGAAACTGATTTATAAGAGATCTGGAACCAAACAGTCTAAAATTTAAGAAACTTTTAGAACTACAGGGAAAGAGGTAAGAAACTTTAGATATTTCTGTCATCTTTCAGTTACAGAAATAAATTTTTCGTACAAGGATCTAAGATTCCACCATAGTGTTTCAAGTGTGACAACAAGCAGTTTTCGAACAGAGAGGATGAAATTTCACTGCATTTAATGCATTATTGAGCCTTAAGTTCAAAGAATCATTTTCGCTGACGTGGCTCTCTCCATTTAGATATTGCTGCCTTTTATCCTTGAAACAGTTTCAAGTGAGACGTACATTGCAATACCAATATGCATGTCATTTTTTAAACTTTTCCTTTCACAACTACAATACGAGCACAGGCCTCAAAGTTGCAAACAAAGGAGCGGAGAATATAAAGTTTATGTGCCTCGTAAAAGGACTGTGAAGTGAATGCAGAGTGTCGTAGTTGATATTTTCTACCTTCCTCATTTGTTGTATACATTATGTCGCCTTATTTATCAATAGAACTGTTTGATCTTCAATCAATTATTAGAAGACTCGTTAAGCACAGTCACTTAAAAACGGGGTTATATTCTGAGCACTGTGGTGCATTCTAAGATGTCCAAATCCTTGCAACGAAATTCAACAGTATCAACCACTTACCTCAAATTCTGTAGGACTCGTTCCGATCTTACGACATCGTACATGGGAGGTAGACTTTGGGGCATTTTTATCATCAACCTGTATTAAGGGGAGCGGAAAGACCATCTATTGAGATAAGATTTCTAATTAAACTAAAACTAAGCCTTTTCTTTGAAAGTTATTTCCCACTATTAAATTAGATAGTTTCACTATAAACGATCAAGCCAGTCCCAGCCCCGGCAAGCCCGATCAAAGGACAGGGACACCGGACATCTGGCCCCCATTTCAAAAAGGGAGCTCGTCCCTGGATTAGATGTACACATACAATAGACACACATATCCCGCCTGTCCAGAATACCTTCGTGGGATGAGAAGTTGAGAATATCTCAATATCTAAATATAAACGAACATACATTATGTATACTACAATAAATTATAAAAGAAATATTCCTAATACAGATGGTTGTGGAGCTAAATAATCCACATAAACAATATGATAAAACTCCCTATAAAGTTTGCAGGTAACTGAATAGGAATGCAATAAAGATGAAAGGCAGTTAATATTTCCCTAATAGCCATATGAATACTGTCCATTTTGTTGCTGATAATGTTGCTTATTCCCTTGGTCCCAAGAACCATAAGATTGATGCTGGGCAGGTTGAGATCCCCATGACCCATTACTTTGATTATACGAGCTATATGAATTTTGTTGTTGGCTCTTCTGTTGAGGAGGGCGATTTGGAGGTGGAGGTGGTGGGGCTTGTCTTCCAGCACCATAGCTCTGTTTGTTGGGTGGACCACCTTGGGATTCACCATAAGGCCGTTTCTGCCCTGCACGGAGATCATGTCCTCCTACAAACTTGTGAGTAGCTGGGGTACCAAAACTACTGCCTTTATCGAAGCCTCTTGCCCCAGGGCCACCAGGTCTATAGCGACTCCTCTTAGCTGTAACATAAATAAAACAACTCTGGAGCTAAACAATACCAGACAAAAAAGTACGGACTCCACGAAAGTAACAAAGAGCTAATATTTTTTAAAAAAATGAACCACTACTTAAAGCGGAAATAATACAATATAGGGCACATCATGGAAGTACGTATCCTTTGTGGGTGGTTGGTGGTAAGGTCAAAAAAGTAGTCATACGCATAGGGCGGGTGGCATGGTAAGGGTCAAAGCGTACGCACGATGGCATGCTCCACTAATAAGCGTTCCCTGTGGTGCATGGATCTATGTAAGTAATATATTTCGTGATACGACCATTGTTTTATAAAATTACAAATGTGTACACGCACGCACGCACGCACGCACGCACACACGCACGCACACACGCAAACAAACACAAACAAACACACACACACACACACAAACAAACACACAAACACAAACACACACACACACAAACGCAGGGTAAACTCACAGTCATTCGAAATTCTCGCTTATTCCAAGTACTTTTCCAAAACGTTATCACATAGCCCAATGTGCTACTTCCTCTGCGTCCCTCCCATCGACGAATCAATTAAATTTCATTTAAATTTTAGTTAAATTTCAGTTAGATATCAGATATCTTTAGAAAGCTTTACGTAAATTCATTTCTACACAATATCCCTGCTACAAGTACAAGGACGCAAATTTGCGTATTCCGTGCACATGTGCGATTGTAAAACTTAGACAAAATTCTATTTCAAACAAAATATGAGCAACAAAGAACAATGATGGAATCAAGAACGAGAAAAGCATTCTCACGAACCTTCTTACCCCAATGTAAAATCAGAGAAAAAAATGAGTCTACACAATGAAAACTGGTTCAAGTAAAGGAATTTGGCCCGAAATGATGCATAGTATTTTGAAATCAAGTTTAAGTTACTAATTACGCTTGAATCCAAGAAGCAAAAGATCTTTAATTACACAATATTAACTGTAAAGAAAATAAGCACTAAGCGAATGGAAAAAAGGCGGATCAATAAATACTTAAATCGATGGAAAGGGGAAAATTACATGATTCGAAGAAACTTACCACCGCGAGACTGGGCGCTTGATGCAAGTCCTCTGAGTTTATCCGGTATAGCTTGCTTTGCATCTAATAACACATCGATCAGTTCGCCAGCTGCCTTACTATCGCCTTGAGTGAAGAATGTATAAGCTGTTCCACTTTTGTCTGCCCTAGCAGTTCTACCAATGCGATGGACGTAATCCTCAGTACTGTTAGGGAAGTCATAGTTGATGACAAAGTTCACGTCTTTTATGTCTAAAATGTTATATTAAGTTTATAAGTCATTATTATTCAAACTTAATATAACTATTAGCTAACAATTCTTCTTAAGGAACTATTCTTGTAGAAATTCCCTAAAGAAGAGGAAACTGATATTCTTCAAAATTTGTAACTATAACTTTGAAGTGTAATAAATAAAATAACGGAAATACATCATATCATGGAAAAAGCATATCACTAAAGCTAGGTGAATCTGACTTATATTTGAAACTAGAATCTTTATTGCACTTGTCAGTAATGACAAAAACTTTATAGCAAAATGTGCACAGATCACACCAAAGACCGTTAAGTGTGTACAAAACAATACAGATCAATACTTAATTGACCCAAACGTTTGCATTCTTACATACAGATCCTATAATCAGACGCTCTATTCCTGAAATATTAATCATTGAAAAAATGCGTAGCTCCTCAAAAAATCTACCCTCTGTAATTGAAGATCAGAGAATAGGTTGAAGCAACACAATAGGTAGTTGGATAAGTTTTTGCAGAAAAGAACTTTCTACAGTTACTATAATTCAAAATTCCACGAAGAGAGTAGTCCTAACATAAAGTAGAAAACATGCAATAGTTTAGAAACTAAAATGCAGACAAAGCTAAAACCAAATGAAAACAGCTCCAGGGATGTTCTTCAAAAAGAACAGGCTACGATTATTTATCAATCTCAACAGCTAATATATCAAGAAATAATAAAAGGAATCATCACTCTGTAAATGCCTTCTCCTCGTATGCATTCAAGACACTAGCGTATCACGACAGTCCATGATGCAGCATAGAGAGGGCAGTTAGTATTGACAAGATGGTCATGGAGCTTGTTGGAAAATTGGGGGGGGGGGATGCCCCAGCCTCCTACGCCACTGTCAACAGTTTCGTAACTTCTAACAATTTCCTAACGATTCGCCATCATCGAAAAAACTGCACAATTATCTTCTGGACTCCTTGTAAGTTCTCCAATTGTCTGCTCTTTTTAATATTTCCAGATATTTTTGCTCCATGGTTCCTATCCCCAAATATGGTTTAATGCAGAAATCTCTGTTATCGACTTAAATTCAACATCCATTGGCAAAAATTGTTGTACATTAATTACATTCTCTATCTTCTAGCAAACGATGGCGACAGTGGACATAAAAAGGCCTACTCTGAGCACTCTAACTTCATTCGCAATTCGTATTTATTTCACGCATCTGCCTCGGGACACGTCGAGAATGCGACCCTGGCGCATTTGTAAATATGTTAGGACTGGTTGGATGAGGGTACGCAAAATATAACAAACAAAACGTTGTCACATTGCAATAGAAGAACTTGCGAGGAGGGGTCGAGTAGAACCTATACGAAATTTGTTGAAATGTTGAATCAATACGGCTGTAAACATGGCGACAATAGTTTAAGCTTAAATTACACGGTAGTATTAAACCTGAGATAAATCAACTCAATTAGGTCCGGATCCACCTTCATTCAAACAACGCCAAGAATTCGTTGAAATGTAAAAATGAGGTTTGAACGGACTTTGATAAGGAGACAATGCGTAAAAGATTGTCATGTTTGATAGAATCTGAGATTGAAGATCAATGTAAATAAAATCCAATATGCTCCATCTTTGCTTTATGCAGTTTTCACCGAAAAAACAAACAACACTTTTCAGAATTTGGCTTCCAGAAGAAGTTTCTCTAAGACAGTAGTACCATAATCCTTTGTCGCTACACCAATTTATATCATAGGCTGCTTTTAAGTCGGAAGTCACTTTAAACAGTTGAAAGTATGCATTAAATTCAACGATCACTGACGAATTGCGAATGAAATTTTTCCCAAGGATCAAACACTAAGAAAGTTTCTTTGAAAACCAGACTGGCCAACTAAGCAATAGCTGAAATCTCACAGGGATTTTCCAAAATTGTGAGCTACTATACAGCTCATACATAGATATCCTTAAGAGACATTCCTTAGCATAAACGATTCAATTTCCTATTTTAGGCATATAAACAGATCACCGTTATACCAGGACTCATGACATCAACACAGCCTTTCACGAACTGGAGGGAGTGCACCAGGCATTATGCATCTAACCATAAGCATTCGTTTCCCAGAACATGAATTTATCCAAACAAGAAATGCATATCTACTACCTGGCTATCGCAACTTTACTAACTTTACCTTGAAATGTAGCAATTAGAGGGCTTAACGTGTGTGCCACTTGCTGTTTGGGGCTACTAAGTTCAGACGTCCTTCCATAAGATAAATTAAAACTATACCAGGTCTATCCTCTGACGTATGCAATGAGTGACCAATTCTAATTCATTGCACGAAAATACACAATAGGAAGTCTAAGTCATAAAGTTACCCTGGGACATGATAGCAAAATGAAGAAAGATTAGATATAAGAGGAATCCCAGTGCAGATTCTAGACAAACCAATTAGAATACTACAATCATAACAGGAAGTATCTGTTCACTGCGTATACTCCAAGAACCGCACATTTCTAATACCAGTACTGTATCATGGGTGAACATCGGATAAGCAGAAACCGACAGAGGAATTAACTCGTTTTCCGTGAAAACTGTGCCATGACTACAGCAAAACGACCATTTAGGCAAAATGATTAATGGAAGGACGTGAATTGACGCTAACCTTCAAATGCCAAGTTGATACCTAATAATGGCACACAGCAAAGCCCGCTAACTAGGAGCATAGCCAAATATAGATGTTTAAGTTTGAAAATATTTTGGCAGATTTTGTTTATCTTCATGATTCCGGGGTGACCTTCACTCCCTCCTCACTCGTTTCTCTTTATTCATGTCATGAACTGGCATGCTAACTTCACTGACCTGTCGATATAAAATAGAGATATGGTAGTCACATGAATATGCAAAACAATGGAAAATACAATGTCACTAATTGAAAAGATAGAGAAATCCTCAATAATACTAATAAAAAGCTTGCGGATTGTGACAATGAACAAGTTGCATAAAACAGAAAAGTCACAAGATCAATGGAAATGAGCCCAAAACCAGGAAAACAAAACTAACTCTCATTTGTAACTATATCAAGTAGAAATAGCACAAATGAATACACCTGTTAGCTATATACTCAATTTGCGATAGAGTTAATAGAGGCAACTGGATAAAAGTTTGAAAAGGAGAAGGACCGTTTCTACGTTGGGCGCACAATACGATATATGATCTGCATATTATTGCAAAGAAAAGTGAATAAAAGGTACAAATGGCAAACTTTTATAACGTGTCATAAATTAAGGTGAAATGCTACGTGCATTATACCGAGATTGCAGTGGTTGCTTTCTTAACATGTACATACATACTATCACCTGAAAGATAAAGATCAAACAAGAAAGATTTTCTAACAGACCTAAACCACGTGATGCTACATCTGTGGCGATAAGAACTGGGGCTTTTCCATCACGGAACTCTGCGAGCAAAAGAAAATAGCCAAATAAGTTGAAGCTGAATCTAACAGTGTTATGTCATTGCTTAAAATGCAGAAGAAATACTATTTGCTATGAAAAATGCTACCTAACAATCAACACCAGACGATTTCATGTTAGATGCCAAAACAATGGATGAGTAATACTTGGCTTAAAAGTTTCCTGTGGTCTCTTCTCAATACCAAAGTTGTCATCTTAAAAAAAACTCTATTCATGTTACTACAAATAAGGCCGACTATATTCACCTTTCAGTACCCAGTCCCTTTCTGGTTGTGATTTATCTCCATGAATACACATCGCAGGCCACCTACAAAAAGCATACACAATCAATTCCTTTTCCTTCAACTCAGGGCTTGACTTGATGTGTCAGTGAAGCAAAAAACCAACTAGAGAGAAGCTACTTCTTACTACTAGTTACATGGAAATGACAACACAGAATTAGCTACAACGAAATAAATATACCAGTATAACGTTCATACCCATCTCTACGAAGTCTTCTGGTTATTTCATCTGTCTTCTTTTTCGTTTCAGCAAATACAAGGATCTGGGAAAAATGTTTGAAGAAATTAAAACACTAAAAAGCAAGTCACTCAAACTGCTATTCCTTAATTTCGGTATCATAATCGCAAAATAACGAAAAACAAGAAAAGGTCCCCATCTCACCTTGTTCTCTTTATCGTCTGACATTATTTCCTCCAATAAACGTGACAACCTATGAAAGAAAATACAACTGGTGAAAGTGAAAATTGCGAATAAATTATTTTCTTATTTAAACATGCTTACGTCAAATCTTCCATCATACAGAAATTAAAACTACTAAGCATTGAGTATGAAAATCAACTCACTTCCTTTCCTTTTCATATTCATCACAAACATCTACAATCTGTAATATATTGTGATTTGCATGCAACGTTAACTTCCCAATGTTAACTTGAACATTGTCAGTGAGAAAATCTTCAGCGAGACTTTTCACTTCCTTTGGCCATGTAGCACTCCACATAAGTGTTTGCCTGTCAGGTCTAATTTGATCTACAATTTTCCTGATCTGTGGTTCAAAACCCATATCCAGCATACGGTCAGCTTCATCCAAGACCAAATATGTAACTCTTCGAAGGTTTGTCTTTCGTGCTTCAATGAGGTCAATCAGTCGCCCTGGTGTGGCAATTACAATTTCGCATCCTGCAAGCATTATTTGGTAAATGAAATAAAATAGCAACCACATACAGCAAGAAATAATGGATATTGAATGATACAGTAAAACCTCCGTAGGACTGATGGATTTCTAGTTCAACTTTTGATGCAGCAGTTAATAGTTAGGGCTCTGCTGGCTGTATTTAACATTCAAGACAATGGGAAACCAACTATGATCATTCAAAGTGAGCAATATTATGTTCTGAACTTGATTAGTGTTTGCTAATGGAAACAACTGAAAAAGGCCTCTAATAGACAAAAACTATCAGCTATAAAGCTGTCATATCAAATTCATAACTTCACATGGAAGTTTGCAAACCAAGTACTCCTAAGTCCCAAATAGACCGGGGGTTGAAATAGTAGGGAGGTTGAAATAGTAGGGGGGTTGGAATAGTAGGGATGTTGGAAATTTCTTAAAAACTTAGAAACAGGGCGGTTGGAAAAACTGGGATGGGTGGGAAATTTCTATAATTACTATAGCTATGGATGAATTTCACAACTCATTTCCACTGTAAACAATATGAAAAGCACGATTTCTCACGTTACTTAATACTCCATCGAATTAAAGACACAAAATTAATAAACAGGGAGTCTCGAATATGGATGTCCTGGGTTGAATTTTATTAATAAAATTAATAAGCGGGGGGGGAGGGTGCTTATTCTGGACTCGAGAGTACATTCTAAAGATTAAATCCATATATGCATAAAAACTATAACAGAAACAATTAATTACTGCTGCAGTTAAAACAAGCAAAATCAACCTCTTTCAAGATCTCTTATCTGTGGTCCTCTAGAAGCGCCACCGTACACACAAGTACTTTTGATTTTTGAAGTCTTTCCAAACTGAGCTGCAACTTGCTGCAGGAAACATAATCATTTTCAGTCACAATTTACAAATGAAGAAAGTCCATGGACACAATAAAAACTTAATGAGAAAGGAGTCATGTGTTAATTGTGTGACCCACATCTGAATCAAAAAACAAGCAGTCGGATACACAGATACTTCTTGAATAGTGACATGGGCATCAGAAACGAGGAATTCAGAAAGATAATCATTCCCTCTACACAAGGGTAAGAATGGAAAATCATCAATTGCCTCATGTCATCATATCAACTTTTACATTCTGCCAGAATATATCATACAGCAGTAAAACATACCCACAGCAGTCTCTCTAGTATACCTGGCTCTCTTATAACCCCAATGTGGGTTTGATGAAAGAAGCAACTGAATGTATCGCAGAGCACAAAAATATTCCATCAAATACAAATAACTTGCTAAGTATACAAAATAACATTCTGCAGCCGCTGTGAATGAGCTACTAGGCATTAAAAGAAGTAACGTCTATTAGTACAAGATGACAAGGAGTCTTTATTCAGTTCAACAGAAGAGCATCATATTATTTATCAGGTTGGGAAGGAAGTTTAAAATGAAACAACCTAGCAAGCAATATTGAATTTTTCAAAACTTGTCACAATAAAAAGCGAAAAAAACTGTTATAGATTGAACTGAATTGGTACTGTACATTGGACTCACTGTTTTTAGCAAGTGTTGCTTAGTATGGATTTTCGGTCTGAGAATAGTGTTTGTTTTTGAGTAACACTCTCAACATTTAATCCGATGTAATCTGGAAAGGTTTATTGGCAAATACAACAGAAACTTTCGAGAATAAATTCCTGCATGACAAAATGTTAATACTTCTTTTGATAATACCTTTTTAACACTCTTTTATCAAATTAGAAAGTTGAAGGAATAAACCAGTAGCCGGGATACCAGAGAGAATGCAGAATGCACAAACATATATACAAACAAACAAACAAACAAACAAACAAACAAACAAACAAACAACCACAAAACAAACCAACACGCATGCCATGCTGGGAATGGCGTGCGATCGTACGCGCACGCCTTGGCACGCACCTTCCGTTCCTCAGAAGTGCAGTTTATCGCAAGCCTTAAATAATCTGAACACTCTATTTTAAAGTGACCAATATTTCCCAACGCCATTTTTTCTATCATACTTCAACTATCAACGAACGGTGCTAATCACGCAATCGTTTCTGTTTGATTTCTATTTGACGGTGAATTTGGCGAATATTCTAATTTGCATAAGAAGCAAGATAGTCGCCGCCTTTCCGATTAGTAACGCAAATTACGAAAAGTTTGAACTTCATATAGACAAATATTGTCATTTTGCAGTTTCCTTCTTCCGTGATTCAGTTTTCTTCACAGCTTTGAATTCAGTTTATAACTATTGTGTACTCTGATGCCGTTATCATTTTTAGTTAATTTCTACAAGAACAGCGTATTTCTACAAGAACAGCGTATTTCTACAAGAACAGCGTATGTTGCCAAAATGGCTATGTACACAAGACAGTTAGTCCAGGTGGCACATTTTGCTTTGAAGCTTATTCAAAGCAATGTCTCTGATCTTTACCTTATGTGCGTTTTTTCTAATATGCATGCAAATACAAAACTCTTTAGAAACTTTTAGTAATAAAATATGGCCAAAATTGTTCCAGAATTAAGAGGCTTTGACAGGTGAGGCTTTAGTGACTGCAGTTTTCTTATAGAAAAAACGAGTAGTTAACAATGTAATTCGTTCTAACACTTGTCAACAGATTACATTTCTTTATGTAAACACAGTCAAAATTCTGAAATTTCGAAAATGAGATTGTCTGGAGAAGCAGACGAGAATTTATAAACTGCAGGATCACATATTAATTAACCTACCTTATTGATAATGTTCTCTTTAACATGTTGGATTTGACGTTAATAAAGCTTGTTTAATAAAAATACATTGATTGGACTATCCCTGTTTTCTTCTGACAAAGTTATGCAGTCTAGTCTATATACAGACGACTGTACTATTAGGTACTTTGGTGTAATAGCATACCATTGCACGCCTAGGTACCACAAGGGGTGCCATTCATTGCACCCCTGCCGTTTTATTCCCAGCACGGCCTGAAAACGCTAACACAAACGGCAACACACACATTTATGTATGGAAGCTTCATTGGTATAGGTTTCAATGTACTGTGAATAATAAACACCTGCTGAATGTGCTGCCAGCAAACTGACAAAAATCTTAATAGACAAGAACCAATCAATTAACAACAAGTTATCAACAAGCTAAATTGAACAGGTTGACAGACACTTACTTGAACTTGCTGAGCAAGTTCCCTTGTAGGACAAAGAGCCAAGACCTAAAAAAGAGCAAAGCTGGTAATATATGTGTGCTACAATCAGTTGTCTAGAAAAACATTGAACTCATGTTGAAACACGATAATCATAATTCCAATCTAGGCTTTAAATAAACAACAGAAAGAAAAAGGCTAAACCACAAAACGATTTTGGATATCAACATCTATAACTATCTCACACAAATCAGGCCATAGCTATCAAATATTGCCCTGCTTTTTCAAGGTTTACATCCCACTGTGAATGGGACATCTTGAAATTTATTGAGAGGATGGCATAGCATCACAAAGGTGTTTGGCCCCAATATAGAAACAAGGAGAAGCAGTTCCAATGAGGTGGAAACAGAATGATTAAAGAGGACTATTTTCCATAAGTGTTACTACTTAAAAAGTTTGCTATACTTACTATAGGACCATCACCAGGCCTTAAGAGAGGCTGAGCATTGATATGAACAATGGCAGGCAATATGAACTGCAACAAGGAGAGTATACATGCAAGAATCAAACACATAATTTAAATCTAACCCAGGTAGACGCATTGTCACAGCAGTCTTTAAGAATAATAATAATATAAATGTATCACCTTATTTGAAATAAAAAGAAGACTAGCTGGAAAAGGCAAGACAAGTTTTCACAATGAATGTGATGCAATCTTAACAAGAGAAAATATATAATAAACCTTGCACTCTGGTTTGAAAAACAGAAATATCTAATATTCGCACAATTCTGAATAAGCACTCAAACTTTAGAAATCAACGTTAAAATCTGGAAGTAATAAAACATTGATGAAGAACCATACGCTAATCATTTATCTACAAATGTATTCCTTGGTGCCAAACACACATCAGTATATACATGTCAGTAAACACATCAGTATATACAGGTCAGTACACACACAGATGCATGCAGACACACAGACACACAGACAGACACACAGACAGACACACAGACACAGACAGACACACAGACAGACACAGACACACAGACAGACACAGACAGACACAGACAGACACAGACAGACACAGACAGACACAGACAGACACAGACAGACACAGACAGACACAGACAGACACACAAACACACAGACAGACACACAAACACACAGACAGACACACAGACAGACACAAACACACACAGACACAAACACACACAGACACAAACACACACAGACACACACACACACAGACACACACACACATCAATTTTCAAGAACATCAAATTAATAAATACCAAACTGTGCAATCATAGTCCAATGAATGCAAATCACCAGAAAGTGCCAACAAGGATTCAAAATAAAAAATATCTATTAACAATTTGCACTGCCAGACAAGATCTGTAGACTTACAGACAGTGTTTTTCCTGAGCCAGTACGTGCAATACCAACAAAATCTCTGCCTGACAGAGCCACAGAGAATCCTTGAGCTTGAATAGGAGTTGGTTCTACAAACCCTTCTCTCCTTATTTCACCCATGACATAATCTAGTGAAAGAATAATAGCAATTATGCCTACAATGTCTTCCAGCATAAAGGGTATGACGGAAACATGGTATATATAGCAAAAGAAACAATGTAAGACAGCAATTCTCATTTGGCCTATTTGTATAGAAGCAACAATTAATGCCAGTTCTATCCAGTTCAAATGCTTGCTTGTGTCAACAGTAATACAGCCAGTCATAAAAACTCAATATCTGTTAAAAAGTTTAACTCAACTGTTTGTTGTACAGTATACTTGATGCCACAGATCTACCAGTTATATATACTTGTGTAAGCCAGTTAAAATAGAACTGTTTGAAAGAAACCATAGGAAAAGTCGCATTTTGTGAAAATTTCCTAATTGCAAACAAGAAGAATGGCTTTGAGTATTGACACTGGGTTGCCCAGGTAGCATTCATGCTCGGCATCAAAGATGATCAACCTTACGTTCTCCACCAATTTCACCATTTTGTGCCCCAAAGCCTTCTTTCCACAATCCCTTTAATATCATATCTGGTCACAATTCAGAAATAGGCATATTCTGATTGCCTGAAAGTCCAACATAAGATCTTGAGACTTGAGAAGTTATATCAGAGATAGGAAGTTACATTTCATCTGCTGTTATACAATTCACTACCCTATATTTGATCTTGTGTAGAGAACAGCAATGACAAGAAAGAAAGACTACATTCAAACATACAAAATTTACAAACATCAAAAGAATATCAGCGGGTTGTCCTATTAATAACAAGTATGAAGTGCAGTACCTGGGAAACCAGCTTCCTCAAATGTAAAAACTGGCCTTGGAACATTCCTTCCAAACATAGTAATTTCTCTCTTCTGTCTGTAGTCATCAATTTCATGAGCTGATCGATTTTGAACATTTGGATGTTCTCTATAAAAGTTCTTTTGAAACTCAGGCAGTTCACTAAGATTCCATTTTGGCTTTCTTAACATTCTGCCAATTGTATCATGCTTGCCTCCACGACTACTAAATCCATCTCTTCCTCCTCTGCCCATACCAGTGGGTCTGCCACCAGGGCCACCGCGACCACCACGGCCTCCAAAACCACCACTACAAGTAAACCAGTAGAAATGCTACAACGTGATCTTCGTGCCACAAATAACAAACTTTAAACAAGAAGCAACATTGATACAATGATTAAAATGCTAATAAGAGTTGTCATTTTCGTCCACTCCAATACTTAAAAAACACTTTCAGGATGCCATCTGCATTACATCACCTCAATATCAGCAATAAAAAACTTAACAACATAGCTATATGGATTCCTTAGGAGACAAGACTGCATAGCCAATTTTGCATGAAATTTAATATAAGCTAAGGAAAAATTCTCAGCTATTTCAAAAGTAGCAATCTAAAAACAATTTTATTTCTGCAACCAAATGCAAATCTAAAATTTGGCCTATTTGAAGAAATGACATGACTTCTGTTGCTAGACAAAGATGCAAACATACTCTTACAATAAGTGACATATCAAATACCATGTGCACTCTTATCCAGAGTGAAAAGGTAATAATACAAGGATGTAAAATAATAGGTTTCAATCTTCAAATGCTAATCTGATGATTTCACACTTGCTTTTACCTCACACATGTTATACCAACTCATGTCAAATTGAAGGCAATTATCTCCCAACAGTAAACAGCTTTACGTAAGCAAATTACACATTATTTGGTAAAAAGGAAGCTTTTGGATACAAAATGACTACCAAAAGAATATCAATATATGGCAACTTCACAACTTACTAATCAAAACATTCTAGTTGCTACTTATAAACAACTTTATAATTTGCTATGGGTAAGCTTGCACTACCTTAACTGTATCATTCCTCTAAGAATGGCCGCACAAAGCTTGGTGATTACTCCTTAAAAAAACTATTTCAAACAGTCACAACTTCACAAATAAGTTTGTCTTTGCTGTTAAAGCATACTATACATCTGGGTGAATCTCAGGGCATATTTCAGGAAGATCTACGGAACACAGATAAATGTTGGTACAAAGTCTTGGCACAGATCTATGCTGTGAGGAATATTGGCCCAACTCTGTGGTGCAACAATCATTGAAATCACCACAACCAAGGGGGCATTTTGTAAACTTAATTGTTAACTTACCCCTCCTTCTGCATATAATTCAAACCCACTGTCCTATTCAATAAGTTTTTGGAGCAGAGGTTATCATGCAATTTATGCTTGCAGCACACAAAAATCTTTGGTACAAGCTGAATGTCAGATTTACCCTGAACAACCAATTCACCCTTGGTTAAATATACATATATAAAGGAGCTTAAACAGTATTTTCCTAAGCATCCAGCATCTATGTATAAAAATAGGGGGCACTGAGTAGGTCAAGGAAAGGTGCTAAAGAGAATTGATTCTGGTATAGAAAAAGTTTCTTTCTGGTACTGTGGGCCAAAGCATTACCCTTCTCATTCAATGTCACTTCTTTGTTGTCAGTGGGGGGTTTCCTTGAGGAATAAAAAGTACCTTTATGTATAATTCGATATCACTTATGCCCAATCAATTAATGCTTTAAGACATAATAATTGCTCCACAATGTTACTGACAAAGTACTGCAGCTTTAAAGGTTAGCTGATACTGCTCTGAAATTCTTCAATATCAACAAACCATGTGCCCAAGAGCATAAGAAATCATTCTTGAAGTCTTTGGTATAGAATTGAAACAATTGATACGAGTACAACACTTGACTGAGTAAACAAAAATACTGGATAAAAAGACCAATTTAATGAATAAATGGCCAGGTGAAGTTGAGAGCTGTTGAGTAATTAAGTATATCTTACATTTTTAAGGATGATTTGCTTGGTTTGTAGAAGAAAAACAGATGTGTGTGTGTGTTTGTAGACATGGACACAAAGGGACATTACACACCATTGCATGTCTGGATAGTCTTGGGTGTGTGTAAGTGTAAGTGTTTAATAATCTATTTAAATTCTACAATTGAGTGCACACTTCAAACACAACAAGGTAATGTAACCATATTAAAGTGAACACAAAGACAAAAACCAGAAAAGAATGTGATATCTGGCACTCATACCGTAATCTTCCCAGGAAAGCATGAAAGTACTATGTATAACCTGTAGTACCTCATGCAAAACACTGCCAGGTATTATGTCAACTGCATAGGAATATGTATCAATGGAGTTGTGCTAAGCCTAAGTTCCAAAAGCAATTTTCTACAACAATTATTTGCTTGTGTACATGAAATCATATGATATTTTTCATATAACAAGTGTGCTTGTTCAAAAACCGGCATGCCAGCTTTTGGACAAGTGTTTCTGTCATATAAAAAATTGTAATATGTAAAAAGTGCTTGTGTAAATGGCCTGGCATATAAATTTGACAAGTTCTACTAAGTCCAAGGTGCTTTGTGCCAATTGTTGTCTATCCTGATGGCTGACAGTGTTTGAGACTAGCCAAGCCACATCAATACTTTTAGAAGCTCTTCAAAGTCTCAAAAGTCTGTGAAATTCAATGTCTGAGAGACACCAAGAGAGAGGGTAGCCTTTAAATAACACTGACAATTAGGACAGTAAAAAATATCAAAGAAACATGTTGTTGATGTACACAGGCAAATATACTTGAGAACGAGAAAATTGTCAAATGAAACTGGTTGGCCATCTACACCAGGAAGGAAACTTGTCACAGAAAATTGGTTGTGCAGGCTTGAATCTTCCCAGGTGTGCAAAATATTGCATCTTAATTGCCCTGATGTAGAAAGTAGTCATTGCTAGTTCCATAGGTTTCTATGATGAATCAATGTTCATAGTTTATTTTTTGCCCTAAAAGGAGGTGATACCATTTCATAGCCACTCCATTATCATTTTGATTTGTTTTTGATTTTTGTCTCATATAGCCCACTCCTATTTTTTACTCCCATAAATGAAGCTGCTGTTTTCCTCTTTTTACACTACTTTGTTTTTGGACAACTACCAATATATTTGAGTTAACCCATCTGGTTGAAGGCTTCTTTTAAATATTTTGGTACCATGAACACAAAATCAAAAAAGGTGCAAAACCTATCCATTTTTGCTCAAAATTGGAATAGTGTGCACAGGGCCACAAACATCCATATTTGCTGAGGTCCATTTTCATTTGGCTCTTGCTTTTATCAGCAATCATTTATCTCTGTTTTTTGGGTGGAGTAATGTGAATGCAAAGCCAAAGACAGAGCTAAAGTTATTTGTATTTGTCCAAAAACAGAGTATATTGTGAACAGGGCTAAGGGTAACCATTGCCATCCTATGCTTAATACCTTATTGCATTTCATAAATAGTTGAATGCAATGATGATGGATTTTACCTACCAAGTTCAGAAATGACTGGGACCTATTGTTGACTAGGTGATGGAAATCCATATGTACATAGGGACATTGCTTTCCAGCTCTATATACCTGGGGACCAAAGGACACAGGGCCACCACATGATACCACACCTCTGTATGGTTTTAGGTGTGATATCTAGCAGTCCTACCATAATCTTCCCAGAAAAGCCTGTCATGAAACTTAGGCTTTAAGGCTCATGAAATAATGACTTAAAATAGACAGAACAACACACCAAAATCTTGCATTGGTTTACAAACAAGTTTCCGTTGTCTGGTATATAATATTTGCAGTGTTAATATCTAACAATTTCAGCAGACCGCATTTATTTCTCAGAGCACATTCAGGATACAGTTTACATGAAATAAACCATGGAACTGACCAAGCATATGAAATACAACATCCTTGTAAAAAGTCTATACTTCTGTCAGCTTTGATTCCCTCCTTGCACAATCAAAAAATTGGAACAGGCTGCTAGTCTGTGACTGACTCAAAACAATCATATCTGCTTAAAACGTTGGCTAATATAAGTAAGAATGTAAAAAGAATATCAATCTCAAAATTGTCAAGTGAAAGATAACTAGGTGTTGTTACATTGCGCCTCGATTTTAGTGTTTCCGGCATCATTGCAAAGTTGACAGAGTAAATTCTACAATTGCAATACTCCTCAGGTTTAATGAAAAGCTATGTTCGGTGGCATTATTGCTGCTTTGCTACTGAATATATAATTTATCATTGAGTAAGGAAAAACTTTTCCGGCATAAAGACAACAGCAGAAGCAGAAGCGCAGTGGCATACATACTTATTGCCTAACACTGACCGACACCAATGCTGAGTACACTGGAGGACTCGCGCTTGAAGACATGCAGAAACCGTATGACACAGTGACTTCAATGGTTGATCACTTTCGGTAGCCTAGCGCTGTAGGCCAACAAGCGGCATGGCTATTTTTACAGTGCTCACCAATAAAATTTCCACAAAGTTAAGAAAAACTTTAATCTAGAGGTAGGAAAGTAAAATTACCCTCTCCTGTCAAAACCTCTGTCAAATCTGGACCCCATTATCTTGGCAGCAAAATCGACGTATATTTCAAACTTTCTTTCACTGAAAACTGCCGAAAGGAAACTGAAACGGAATGTGCGGGCACATTGACCACCAATTGGGAACTGGGATCTAGTTTGATATCACAGGGAGTCGAGGATAGAGTGTGACGTCAAACCAGCTTGCAAGTCTTGATTCCATGCAAAAATAAAACGGGTGATTAGAAACTAAAAACAGGAGGAGAACGAGATGTGTAGGAATGCCTATTAAAGCTATTTTTACTACATGGCACACTCTCCCTTCATTGCACTTTGCCGAGTTTGATTGAAAGTGAATTTAAACAAGTATTATCTCATAAACATGTAAAAAATTTTCAAAGAAACGGCCAATCAAAGTCTTATACAAAAAATCAATACAATCTTTAAATGACCACCATTTTACTCAATAGCTACTTTCTTGCACTTCACAAACAGTTCTTTTGACGACTCCTTTGCGGCACTCCATAACAACTTGCCTTACCTTCCCTGCTTCGACCATCCTTGTTTTTAGGCAACTGCTATCAGTCCAAGCACATCTTGTCCATCTTTGTCTCCAAATTGTTGCTGTTAAGTTTAAACTTCATCAACGACTATTATCAATTCCAATATATAATGTTTTAATAAACAGAAAAGCAAAGGAACTCAGTTGTAGTGTAAGCGATTATTAAATAAACTTCTGGTTAGTCTCTAAGTAAATGGAAATGTTCCCTGAGAAAACAATTTCACTGAGAAAATCTTTAAAATGAATAAATAACGTATTGAAATAAGTGAGGGGGGTTGGAAAGAATTTAGAACATTAACAATGGGGGAGCGACTATTTGGTTCTTAAGAGTAATGAGGGTTCATAGATCTTAGTCAATTTGAAGTCTTGGGAAGACAAGTGCGAGAAATGAGAACATACAATTGGAATGATGAAAACATGTTATAATCTGATGCCTTTAAAGAGCTCAAATACTTCACTTTTCTTTTAGATGTCCTCACAAGTGTTTATTTTGCCACATAAATCTTTAAAATGAATTTGAAAAGAGTCAGCTTCCTGAAATTATCGGCGCGACAAATTTTCGGTCACTGCACGCAAAAAGGCATATTTTCGGCCCTACAAACCGTCGGTCAAATTCTCAATCGAAAATTTGTCACGCCAGAAAGGTTTCATGATAAATGTATGTAGAATTATTACTTATCTTGTTTCATTTAAGTGTTTTGTGTAAAACCTTTAGCGGCTAGTTTGAAATGAACGACTTAAGGTGTATCATATGTATAAGATCATCAATCACTATTCATAGCTTATTTCATTTTCATTTCATTTAATATTTCAACACTGACATCCTTTCAGAAAGATAAAAATATATCATTACAATAGAAGGAAAAAAGAAATGCAAATTAAATAAAATTGCTGCTCTGCTAAGGGGTCGTATTTGGGCATTGAAGGCTCAGAAGGTACTTTCTAAATCTTTTTTGAAACGAGCGAGTTACAATTATTCTCGAATGCTGTCAGGAATATCATTCCAGTATTTGACACCAGAGGAGTAAAAACTTCTTTTTGCATGCTTTAACCTAACTTTCAGAATTTGCAGATCTCTGTTGTTTCTCGTTCCATACTCAGAAATCATGGATCTTTCAACAAATTTGTGGTGAAGATTTTCAGGACAGAGGCCATGCAGAATTGTTATATGCCTCGACTCCTTGATCAAAGGAGATCAGAGACTTTACATTAAGCCTGCAGTTGCCGTAATTTGGTGCTGGAAAGAGCATTCCAAACCATATCACCATAGCGAAAATGGTCTTCATAGAAGGCTTTGTAGACCTTTTCAAGTTTTCGTTGAGGAAGGATGCTTTTCAACTTTCTCAGAGAGCATATCCCCTTTAGAGCGTGTTATTGACGGTTTTGCATTGCTCTTTCCATTTGACGCTTTCGTCGATGCTACCCCAAATATATTGCCTTCTCCGGCCCTTTGATAACTTGAGTTTTTAGGGACAAGATCTGGCAAATTATCGCTTACCCTATTCAATTTTCTCCTGTAGCCTGTAACCATATATTCACTTTTCTTCGCATCTAAGGTACGTTTATCTATCCTCATTCAATTCAATCTATTTTCCAGCTCATTTTTCAAACCTTCAGGAGTTCATTGCAGTTTTCTGACACGATATTCACAATGCATAATTAGCATACATAATTGGGCTTATGGTATCCAAGTAATACTAAAAATCAGTGATGTACAGTATGAAGAGCAAGGGTCTCAAGCACGAGCCTTGTGGAATACCACACTTTGAAATACTTTTGCTAGAGTTAGCACCATCAAATTAACAGAGTTGCTCCAAATTTTTAGATTACTTATGAAAGGACCTTGGTACTATACTGCATAAGGCATCATTCTATCAAGAACTTCAACTTGAAATCACATAAACCAGCTCGAAACGCCAGTTGACTGCAGTCTGGAAAGCTAACTGACTGCAGTGTGTTAAGTTACATGGCATGAAGAACAGTAAGAAAGAGATTTTTCCAGATGAACGTTTCATCAAACGGCTTGCAGCCCCCAATCTACTGCTAGAAGACCTCCTAAAACAGGATTGCATTAGTGCTACAACAATTAAGCCGTGAAATACCCCCCAAGCATTGTGGGATTGATAGGTGGGTCATTCCACGGTAGATCATACAATCGGTGTCAAGTCAAAATCTGTAAAATCCATGAAATTTCTACAGTTGAATCAACTAGATGAGGTGATAAAATCCTGAAAATGTGAAGTTCATAGCTCTAATCGTTCCAGTTTTATGGCATATTTTATGTTTTCATACTCGGCACAATGGACGAATTTTGGACATTGTCCAATTTTTGATGAGCTCTAACAATAGAATTTGATACCCTCAGACCATTATACGTCCAGAGCATGTTTTTGGCATGGTGTTCTGTCAGAATAGCAAAAATCACATGATGGCTATGCTGCTATCAAAAGCCAAAGGGTGCCAAAAATGTCACAAAATGCATTTTTTGTGGTGATTTTCACCATTGTTGCATTTTCAAGTAGTTGTAGAATGTATATAGCACACTTCCACTACTTCCAAACCTATTTTCTGATAAATACTCATGATTTTTTGTGTGGAAATTAGAACTCAAGGTGTTTCATATCAATTAGTTCCTAGCAAGGGGGTCGTTAGCATGCTTCAAGCGTCAGAAATTGTCAGAATTTTGCAAAAGTTTGCTGTTTTCTATCCATATATCTGAATAATTATGCAAGCTAGCTGAAAAAGCTTTTTTATGCTAAAAGTACATACAAAATTGAATCAAAATTATCTAAAACAAAATTCTAGATTGTTCCCAATATGGTTCCCAGGCCCCTAGAAAATGACAGAATTTTAAAAAAGGCAAAATTAGCTTAACTTCGAATGTACAGAAGCCATTGAGCTCCAAAAAAATTTCGAAGTTTTTTTTCATTTTTCAAACACCCACGGCATGGTCTTTCTGCATAAGAGAGGATTTAACATAACGAGCATGCTTTGCTGGTGAAAAGGCGCTTCATATTGAGTCTGGTTTTGCAAAAGTCATTCCTATGAACAAGTTTAGGAGTGGGTTAAAAGTAAAGTTCCTACAGGAAAATAATATTCTTGTGTATTATTCCATAAAACAAAATTTGAATTAACATTTTCTACTCTAATAATAACTTTTTAATGTCCGAATGTAGGTTTGTATACTATATATAGATTTGGGTTCGTAACGTGTTAAGTTACACTGTAAATTTAACTACTGAACGAAAGTGACATTATTTCTTCCTTGAGTTAATGGCGTGTGCACCAGATTATTGCATTTTTAATAGCAAAGATTGTCATAGTTCAAGTTATCGTAAAGAACGTGGTTATATTGAAATAGAGAAGCTTTCCGCTGCAGAAGTAGAATGTCTACAATATCGCTCTGGAATACAAAGGTTTGAAGAGAAGAGTTTGGTTTGCTTTCATCACTATACACATTTTGTTAAGAAATATCCCAGTTGGTTTAAAATGTGTTGTGATCCGTTTCAGAAACATTCCCGTCATGTTAGGAGCACATTAAGAGAAATTTCACTAGAGGATGTAAAACGATTTGAGAACTTCAGTGACTTGATACCCGGTAAAAAGCTATGTTTTCGGTGCTTCAAAGAACTAGAGGGATTGGTGGAACCTATTAGAGAGCCTGATGAATGCAATGATGATATATGCTGGGTACCTTTTGAACACATAATTTCTACAATCAAAGCTCCAAAATGCCAATCGGGTGAACAAGTTTTCTTTGAGGATATAGATATTGGTCATATACTTTCATGCTTTGATAACCTTTTCTAGATGAGCTATATAAACATTCATACATACATATAAACATGTTATATTCTGATAATTTTCCTAGTTACTTGAGATTGATTTTAGCATTATGACTTTAAATATACAATTAAACAAAGTTCATTGTTATCCATCAGTAAACCAATTGACCTTCCGTGGCATCTTCCTTAGTTCTCAACTTGATTTTCAGCTTGTTCATAGGAATGACTTTTGCAAAACCAGACTCAATATGAAGCGCCTTTTCACCAGCAAAGCATGCTCGTTATGTTAAATCCTCTCTTATGCAGAAAGACCATGCCGTGGGTGTTTGAAAAATGAAAAAAAACTTCGAAATTTTTTTGGAGCTCAATGGCTTCTGTACATTCGAAGTTAAGCTAATTTTGCCTTTTTTAAAATTCTGTCATTTTCTAGGGGCCTGGGAACCATATTGGGAACAATCTAGAATTTTGTTTTAGATAATTTTGATTCAATTTTGTATGTACTTTTAGCATAAAAAAGCTTTTTCAGCTAGCTTGCATAATTATTCAGATATATGGATAGAAAACAGCAAACTTTTGCAAAATTCTGACAATTTCTGACGCTTGAAGCATGCTAACGACCCCCTTGCTAGGAACTAATTGATATGAAACACCTTGAGTTCTAATTTCCACACAAAAAATCATGAGTATTTATCAGAAAATAGGTTTGGAAGTAGTGGAAGTGTGCGATATACATTCTACAACTACTTGAAAATGCAACAATGGTGAAAATCACCACAAAAAATGCATTTTGTGACATTTTTGGCACCCTTTGGCTTTTGATAGCAGCATAGCCATCATGTGATTTTTGCTATTCTGACAGAACACCATGCCAAAAACATGCTCTGGACGTATAATGGTCTGAGGGTATCAAATTCTATTGTTAGAGCTCATCAAAAATTGGACAATGTCCAAAATTCGTCCATTGTGCCGAGTATGAAAACATAAAATATGCCATAAAACTGGAACGATTAGAGCTATGAACTTCACATTTTCAGGATTTTATCACCTCATCTAGTTGATTCAACTGTAGAAATTTCATGGATTTTACAGATTTTGACTTGACACCGATTGTATGATCTACCGTGGAATGACCCAGGTATGTCTCCAAAAGGAAACAAAAGCCCGTTCTTTTAAAGATCCACAAACCACAAAGAATAGGACAAAAACAAGCTAAATGTCAAGGCACAGTTTCCTGCTCAATTCACTGTACATTTATGAATACGGCATATCAATGAAGGATGTGGCCCCTTGCCACTGTTCTACAACACTAAGACAGTTTTCTTGAGGATAAATAAAACAAAACTACGTGATTGGCCTGGAAAGGGGACCCATTTGACCTCAATCAAGGGGTGTGAAGACACCTAAATGAAAAACTGGCAGGAAAAACAGCATGCAAACCTTGGCTTAAAATCAACAAATACACAGCTTTGCTCCAAAAACTATCAGCCAATTAGTGTCACACATCGACTCTAGTATGACACAGTTACTGATAGCCATAATAAGTAATATGGGTAGAACCAGCAAATTTTGAGCTATAGTGGAGATCCATCTACAATTTGAGATTATCTAAATATACCCTGATCTGATTTCTTGTACTAGATCATGCATTGTTCGAAAGTTTGCCTAACCACGATATTAAAGGTTAGTTTCTATAACTTCTCCAGTGGTCTTAAACTTTTGCACACGATTGCAGTAAAGAACTACTGACTTTCCTCTGTACAGCATAAATGTACATTCAATGGAAGACATAGATCATCAAAATTACTTTCAAGAGGTATAGACGCAGCACTATATTGATACCAGCTAGAGTAATTGAGAAGTGTCATTCTAGAGTCGATAAAATTACTTTATCTCCAAGGAAATCTTGAGAAACCATTATTCAATGGGACCCCAATGATGCATTGGCACCAGGAATGAATCATAGAATCTATCTCTGCTAGTAACAATGTTGTGAATTAAAATGCATTGCTAGTATCAGAACGTATCAACCGTTGTATACATCTAATGCTGGTATGCCTTTTGTATTACGAATGATAAGGGAAAAAGTAAACAGAGAAATAAGAAAGCTAAGGTTGATTCAAAACCATGAATAGTAAGTCATTAAATCTAACTGTTCATTTACATGTAAAAAACGTGGTAAATATTGTAATGGATTTACAGTTAGTCAAGGACAATATCAAAAATGTTTGGTGCGGTTATAGTTTAAACACAGCTAAAGGCCACTAGTTAATATCAAGCACGGTTTTCAGGTTTATCTAACCTATTGCTGGTGTTGTCAACTTTTACTTGCTAATGTACAAATAATTCTTAAAAGATACTTTAAAAAAGTGAAGGAATACAGCTGTACTCTGCATCACCTGTACAAAACTCAATTCTAGATAAAAATATTCAATACAAACAAAATCCGATAACGACTGTATATAGCAAAATTTTGGATATATATAAAACTATTGGATAGAAAAATCTACAGTAGGTACAAACATATCTGATTGCTTTATGACTTGAATTGCTGTGATTTTTCCATGAACAGCAAGAAAGAAGAACTCTAGCTGCAGCCAAATACTTCTTTTCAAGCCAAATACTTCTTTCAAGATATATGAAAACCTTTCATGCATCCTTCCAAATTGTCTAAATGGCCACATGACTGACACTGCAAAAAAATCAATACGGATTTCCAAAACTTCACCGTAATTGAAAGACAAAAATACTAGGATTGGGGTGAACCACTAAAGGGGACCCAAAATGGGCGAAAATATGCGTCAAAAATTTGGAAATCCAGGAGGAACTTGAAAGCAAGCAATGCACACCATCGATGAAGGTCTATGTCAATACTTTTACTTAACGATGCGTGTCTATAATGAGTTGTTGCTATTTCTCAAACATTTAGTAATAGGATATTAGGGAGTTGGATATTCAGGAACGGAATGTTTTTCAATATATCGACTGTTTTGCTATGCCACAACATGTATTATCTTGTAAAACAAAAGTGTAAGTGAAACTCGAAGCTTATTTCATTCTGGAAATCGAAAACCTGAGTAGCGAAGGAAATCCCAAGCTACTTACTAACAAAGCCATGCAACAGGGAACTGTTAATGAGTTTTTGACAAGAGCGCATAGGACAAGTAGTAATGAAAAAGGCATCAACAATTGAAGGTTAACAGCACATCACATTGTCAAAGACTATGTGAAAAGAGCAGATGTAGGGTTTAGAGGCCTAAAAATAATTTATATCAACAACCCTTGAAAGGAGAAATAAATTACAGGAAAACTATATGAAATGCAATACAAGCCTCTTGAGAAGAGCATATGTCAACGAAACTTGATGAAAGACGGAAAGGATGACAGATAACCTACTATGTGTAGATGTACTGATAAAGGACATTGAATAAGTACCGGCACTTATGCAAAGGTGCTATATGCGACAAACACCTAATACGTAAGGGAAGGTTGTTATCCTACAATACATTTCTGTAGTCTAAGGGCTCAAGGATAATTTTTATATTAGCACAAAGGGAGATACGAAACATATGAAACTGTACAGATGAGTTATGACTAAAATCAAGACTCGACTGAATTCCTCAATGTGACACAACTGAGCCCTCACAAACAGCGAAAGTGACAACTCAATTGACATGATAACAAAAGACAACGTTTATATTCTGGATTTTTCTGAGGAACCTATCGTAAATAGATCAAGTATACAGAGTGTTGGAGTGAATTTCACAGGCCTATTCTTGCCAATATTTCCTTTCTGTTCAAACGCATGACCATTTCACCCCTATGTAAGTGGAATGAATCGTCACTGTTCAATTAAACTGCAATAGCTCATCTCATGAAGTATGGTTTGTTATACGTTGGTCATGCATTTGTGGGGTGGGTAGGTCTCCTTAAAGAAGCAACTACAATGCCTACCAAAAGGCTCGGAACACTTGCTATGATTTACGCTATAGATGAGCTATAGCATCCCCTCCTCCGTTAAACAATGTTGTATGAAGCAAATGTGAGCAATCTGAAGGGCAAACGTGATGCGTGTGTAGAAAGCTACGTGTTTCCACTATCGAATCAACATTGTCTGGGGGGGGGGGGAGGTTGCATTATAATTGGTGCTATGGAAAAGTGGCAAGAATGGGGAATTAAAACAATTGTGTGGGTGTTCCAACTGCTTTTGGCAGGCATTGTAGATTATCATCAGGCTTCATGAATAATCACATATACATTGAGAAGATGCTGATGCGCCACTACAATGCTCTTCTACACAGGAGCACCCCAAGGAAACTCATAATGACTTACAGTAAGACAATACTGTAGACATCAATTCCAAGTATATTAAGTACACAAATATTCGGCGTGACAAACTTTCGGACAACGATTTGTCCGAAAATTTAATTGTACGAAATTTGGAGTTATCACGAAAATTAGTCACGCCAAAAGGTATGCATATACTACGCAAGCGCAGTGCTTGATGACTAAAATAAAGGTAAGTGAACGATCACGAAAAAACCGAAAATAAAGGATGTGCATGAGTTTATGTTCCGGCAAACCTAACAGATCATTTTCAGCCATTAGACTTAAAGTATATGGCTGCAAAAGAGTTTTCAAGAAAATATTCTAAGCGTGGCATACAAAAGAAATACCTTTCGAAATACAAAGAGGGAGGGGTATTTAGGAAGTCCCATCGAAGAGTCGTCTGTGATGAAGCCAGTACACGCTTAGTATCTCCTTGGGTTCTACGATTACCTGGTCAATCTCATTGATATGATACGAATCTATTAAGTAACAGAAATTGAGCTTTAGCCACAAGACGCATTTACACCTATATGCAAGTAACAAAATATATGATGTAAACGCGAAAATGAGTCAGTTTTCCTTTTCGCTGTACTTTGGAAATTTTAATCTCGAAAAGGGATGTCAGTCCAGAAGTTGGCTAGTGTCAATTCGCATTTATTCATAACAAGACTATGTATTTTTAGTCCATTCAATATCGAACGCTTCTTAATCTTAAGTTATCAGAGTTCCTTAAGAGATTCTCAAGAATTCAATTGCAATCTTAGAATCAACAACCGGATATATTCTGGTTTCATCATTGAAAAATTTGGTCAGCCTTTGTCTGAAATATCCAAAATTTGTTCTAAAACCTTTTCGCCGAAGTTTATTGTCCGACATTTTATTCGTTGACAATTTTTGCTCTTAATGTAATCTCAAAAACAACAAGCAGATCTCATAGATGAAACTCACGAGAGTTCTTTTGGATAAATAGAAGCAGTCTGTACTTAGGATAGAAAGCAGATTACACTTTCCTTCGAGAAAAAAAGAAAGTGTACTAGGTAGGGTGCTAGGGTTTGAGTTACTAACCAAACAATAACCAAATAATGATTTCTATTCCCGCAAAGAACTGAAATCAAAGACGGTGAAGAGTGTAAAGAAACAAATGTAAGAGAAAAGAATAGCAAAGGGGCATTTTGAAAAGAAAGAGAAAATCTAGAAATGAGTAAAGATGCTTTGGCAAAAAAATTTGATAAGCGCTTGGTGAGTGTAAGTTTAGAATACAGTAATTTGTAATTAAGATGTACTTCTTAATTGTCCCCTAATGCATCGCATACAATTCCTATGAAGTTTTAAGTACCAGCACAAGTGATAATGACAACTTTTTCTTTTCACTACAATCTGCCTCTAATTAACAAGTCAAAAATGTTGTCATAAAAATACATTCTTACTGGAACATCACTTTAGAATCGTGAGGTCATGAAAACGGTTTAAGAGTTACTCTGTGACCATACGCACATAAAAACTGGTGAACCTCTAACAGCTAGACGATCTAAAGTTTCAAAATAGAACACAAAACTGAAGTAGCAAAATGTCGGGTGTAGAAGTATATGAAAAATTGACTTACCATCTGATCAACCCCAAATTCGAAACAAATCACCAAAAAGAAAAGAGAAACAATGAATCAACTTCCTGCTAATTGACAAAGTTCAACAGAAACTTCAAAGTTGCCAACACTATCATCAGTTAGCTTTCATTAACAAATCTGAATAGGTACCGGTACAATGTTCTCAGAGGCTCTTGGCTTACATGTCTTGCCGCAGGATGCCTCTCGGTAGCTATTGCCATAAATATTTCAAGCAACTAAGTATTGATAGCAATAATAGCAATAGTGGCAGCTATCCATTTAGGTTTACAGACTAAACAAAGCATGCACCAGTACCGTCCTAAATGCCCTAAAAGGTACACAAAATAGCTAATGAGAATCGTAAAATGCAGAGGTGATCTCATTCACGGAAAGACGAAGAAAAATAAAATAATTTGATGAAAATCACTCACCCCCTGCATTATGAAAATCCATTGAGAAACAATGCAAAAAAGAAAATATAACAACGTGTAAGATGGAGAAAAAACTAAAACATGATCAAGACTACACAGATTTTAGGAAGAAAAAACGAACTCTTGAAGATCACATTCAAGAATGCTTCAAGCCTGTTTTCCTAAAGGGGTGTTCCTTTGCATTACTACCGGTATGCTCATAATTTTACTCAGCAATCCGCTCTAATTATCAGCTGTAAACTATTAGTTAGATAGAAAACATGAGATAACATGTGACATCACATGATTTACCAAGGATATTCGTTGATTTATAATTGCATTTGCACTACTATTCTTACAATTGCATTGATTCTACTCAATAACTGCTTGCAAACAACTAGACGAAAATCGATAGCAAGCAGGTGATAGGAGCTAGAAAAAATTGAACAAAGCACTCACCCCCTTTCCAGATTGACCATAAAATAGAAAAAAATAGCATCATCAATAAGGACAGACAGAAATTAGGTATAAAATAAAAGCTGTTAGCAAAAGAATTAGGCTGAAATGTGCCGAAATCTTAATTAGACAAGATACGCAGTTATTCAGTAAGAACATTACATAATTACTCAGCAAAAGGTGTTTAACTTCAGTAATGCAAATTTCCATGTGAATGGCAAGGAACATGACATTGTTATCAAATTGCAATGGGGAGAATACAGTGTAGATTTGAAAAATACTTTTTTTAAGTAATCGAGAAGCAATCACCATGCTTGAAGATATAATCTCGAATCAGTTCGTTGCAGCCACTGTATGTGATGTTTTGCAACAAAATGGGGGCTTATCCATTCGAAAAATTACTTATTTCATGAGGAGTGTTCCAAGAAAAGAGGAACAAAATACAGAACAAGATATTTTAATAGAAAAATAGACAGCCTTTAGGAAGCATTTTGAACGGTAGCATGAATGGGCTATACTACACATGATGGATAAAAATATGCAAAATCAAATATGCGACTTGAAATTGCTGCGGAACTAGGCTCAAGCCTGTAAAACTAACAGTGATTGATTTAGCGACACGACAGGTCATAACTCGGGGCCAAAACAGAACCTGAGAATGAAAAATGAGATACAGCAAAAATGTGTGGATGTTACTTATTCCGCTACAATAACTATCAAGAGTCAAAGAATTAACAAGGAAGGCCTTGTTGTTAAGTTCTTAAAATTGTAATCTCAAATGAAATAAGTAAAGTAAAGCACTTACAAACTGAGTGGTGTGACAGTTGAAGAGCATGAAAAAGAAAAACATAGCAAATAAGCAATTTTCACATACAAACTAAAGCATATTAATTTTTTCATTGTAGTTTATGACATTTTGTCAGGGATAAGAGCAAATATTCAAATCAAGCAACTTGTTCTTTTGGTCTCTTATTTTCCTATAGATATTTTTAGTATACTGTTCTTTTACAAGCATCGATCATATGGAGATGATGACCATGAAACTGTAAAGATATGCTCATCTTTTAACTGACAGCATTTGTCAACAGGTCAATGCATACATAGCTATCAATTACTCAGCTTCTGTTTGCAAAAGAAACACTTAATTTAGCTATGAAATCTGATTGCACCCACTTTGAAGTTTCCTGTTGGACTCAACTTCTAACATGCTATACCAATGCTCTCTCAACAAGTTTGAATCCTTCATTAACTTAAGTTTCAGGATAAGATGGAAACAATAGAGGAAGGATTGATACAAGGATACATTTATATGGGAGTCAAGTACAAAGAAATTCTTTCAATTTTCATGAAAGTCAAATTCCTTCCAAGTTGATCGGAGCTGATGCAATAAGAAGCCCCTGTTTAAACGACCAAATAGCTAATTTCATGAATACAGAATCAAGGGAGAAGGTACTCAGTATTGCACGATACAGGCTGTTAACTGGATATACGGAGATTCCTGTTTGCATTAGCTGGATGCAAAGCACGATTCTTCCTAGGCATGTTGTAGAAGATATGCTGCAGTAAATAGACTGATATAAGCTCATTGAAAAAATCAAGAGCAGAGAAGCAATAGAGCAAGAGATTTATACGAAGGCTTTCGGCTTAATGCCTAATTTGACAAAAAAGTGAATCATGTACAATATGAGCGAAGAAAAGTCGCTTAAAATCAGAACAAATAATGTTATCCCTGCATAAACGAAACTCTCTCGCTCTCTAGACCGTTTCTCGTCAAAATTAAGCAATTATGTATCCTATAATCGTGATTTAAATTCTGACCACGATATTACCACTGAAAACGGATGTAGTTCTGAATTTCCCATCTAAAAGCTGAGTTTGTGATTGAGTACGTAAAATACTTTCTCACTTACTTATGTATCAATGCAACTAGCAATTTTATCGCATAAATCGAAACTTTCGAAACATTACCTCAACCATGATCACCTTAATGAAATATTGGAGACTTTAATTAAGAACCTCTTTGCATTTGAAACCCGAATACAAATCTGTTATCAGTCCCTCTTCTGTTGCTCCCATCTTATCCTAAAACTAAAAGGAACAACTAGCCCACAAATTTGTTGAGCGAGCATAAGTATGCGATGAAGGAAGCTGAGGTGCAATGCAAAACGCCACGGCATAGAAATTGATAAATCACTTGGAAACTGCAGTCTGATTATATGTAGGAAAGGAGTGATAGCCACAAAAAAGATTGTAGTCCTAAATGTATTCCATTCTTCATTCTATATGAAAAACCAACTTGATATATCTATTTCAATTGAAGAGTAAAAAACAAATGATAAATTCATCAAGAACTTTTCAGAATATGATTGAAAATCAACGAGTGAGACTAGTATGGCGGTAAAAAAAATACTGACTACGGCAAGAAGTGAATTAACGGGGATTCGATTGCTGGAAGATCGATAAAGAAAATATAAAAAGGGCCAAACAGAAAAAAACAGTGAACAAGGCAAAATGTGGTACAAAACTCACAAAAGCACGTGAAGGCTCACCGTCAACAATATAGTATCATAGAACAATCTATGTGAAACTCTGTTGATAGAGAGAGATTTCTGAAGCTAAGGTATATATGCCATCGGGTATGTTAAATCGAAGGTAGGAAGTGATGCCGTATTATCATAACAGTCAGTAGAAAAGTCAGGGCTCTACAACAAAGTACTTTGGAGCCATTAATGTTTGCACCTTCATCAAGGATGTAGGCCAGGAAGCGAACCACTCAAATACCCTTTAACTTACAGACGATCGTCTAGTCTGCCAAACAATGCGTGATGATAATGCATGCACAAAGCTACGAAAATATGACTAGCATGTTGTCGGAAAATAAGCAAATAGATCTAAATTGGGGAAGCCACATGAAAAAATAAGTAGCAATGCATTATCAAGAGGAATATCTCTGTGTCCAGAGGGAACATAGAGTGCACTATCAAGGGAAGGGAGATTCGAGATTGAGATGCCAATACGTTTATGGAGAAGGGAAACAGCAGAAGCATAGAAGAAATGGGCTCCAAACAAAACAAAGGTAAGATCCTTCGCATTCAGAGGGAAGAGGGCATAAATCATATTGTGAATGGTAACAATGCTGATATTCCAAAGAGCGGGAAGGAGATATCGCTAAATAAGAATTATAAAGAGATAGCGCAACAGAGGCTGTAGACAGGAGCTGAACATATCACCGGAAAAGGTAGCATTCTTTGGAGGAATGAGCGTAGACTGGGTAACAGTTCTATCATTAAAAGAGCACTCCAATAGACAAAAGAGGCTGCTGGAAATCCAAATGCATGAAATGTACGAATATTGAGAAAATTGAGGGGTTTCCAATTAATATGTATATCTGTAACAACCTTTAATGTGCTATTTTGTCAGGTGGCTTTTTAAATCGAGATATACTGATATTCTATTTGGTTCACTAGTATGTGGATGGCCATATGTATATTCCAATGCTCCCTTGTTAAGTCTATAGGATATGTTGGGGGATGCAATACTCTTAACAGTCAAGGTTTTTGATAGATATCTTTGATTCTTTACATTGCTTGAGATTTGGAACCAAACTTTAATATTTTGAGAAAATGACTGCAAAAATGAACTGTAAATTAAGTACCAATGAGTACAAATTTAGCAGAATATTGAAAAATGACATGGACTAATCTAGCATGATTTTAAAGGGCATTATCTACGAAATTATCTACACATGAATGTCTGTTCTGAGTCTCTGCAGTGAAATACTTAGCACTACACTATTGATCTTTGGTTCCATTTTATGGCATCTTAGATACTTAATAGAAATTGCCCTTATAATAGTCAGAATATACTGTAAGGGGTAGATAAAAAATTTTTCCTGCAAATGACTTGCAAAATAGCACAATCCTTTGCCAATCTTATACCTCAGAATTGCAAATAAAGTTGAGTCCAGCTAGTTCTACAAGAAATGAACAAATTATGATCTGACAGTTACTTACCACATTGATAATCTGTTAGAGGAAAGAAATAGAGAGGATTATCAATAATTCAGTATACTTATTTTCAGTCATGAAAATAATGCAATGAACAAGATTTCAAAGAATAACTTTTCAGAAAACAAAATGGAATAATGAGACCTTCTGGGCTCCAGAGTACCCAACATCTTTGAATAGGGAATAAGTATTTAAGGAATATACTTCCACATCTATTGTTAGAAAAAATAATCCAGTAATTTTCACAAAAACTTTCCACCTATTCTTTTTCAGTCATAGCACAATGTACTGGCCTAAGCCTAAGATTTGCATATATCTATTAATAGACAGACAGCAAAATAAACAAAGCTCTACTTACTGGCTGTTTCCAGACAAGGATTAGCATGGAAAAAAGAAAAGCAAATATTAGGATAAGAGATGAAGTGGAAGTGAATATGCAATTCCAAACATGCATACATAATGGTGCCAACATAACTACGCTACAGTAGTATAGTCAAACAGAACTAAGCCAAGGTTGACACTAATCAACTATCCATGGCAATAAAATCAATGGCTCCAAAACTGAGGTTTGTGGTCCTTTAGGGGACCACAAATGGTTTCAGGGGGGGGCATGAAGGGTTCAGGCGATTGTTAAGGGCTTCAGGGGATCCATGAGAGGCTATCTTTTAGATTTGTTGTTTTATCAACCTGTATCAGTGTTGATATTTGTTTTCCTTGAAAGTAATTTACCATAACATATATTTATCCCTCCAAGGGACCCTGAGTTAAAAAGTATATTGTATGGGGCCACTGCATAAAATTGTTTGAACAGTTTGGGAACTACTGATTTAAACTGTGCTCTACTGTGCACTCCATAAATCCATACCATCTGTCAAAATGCAGTCATATTTTCGGACAGTTCACAACCAGTCATGATGAAAAAGACTAGGTTTAATGGGTTTGACACTAATCTACACAATGTGTGAATGTCAGAATTTTTATCTAATCTGTTCCTACCTCTATCAACTAAAGCCTACACAAGAAAGGTTTTAAACTTTTCACTATTGTCATGCACACTAAGCTCAAGGAAACTAAAGTACCTCTATATGTAACTAAATCCTATCACAATGCTTTACTAACTTTTATCTAAATTGTTTAACCTCCATACTCTGCTTCTACTTCTGCAATTTCTTCAGCCCTAGGTCATCTGCATACAGCTTCTCTCATGTTCTGAACCATCTAAAAGAGCTGGTAGATTAATTACCAACAACGTAGGACTAAAGATGGATTCACATACTAGTCTGCTCTTACATTGAAGCATTCAGCCTATGTTCACTACACATAAAACCATAACTGCACCAAATCCTAATATTCTCATTGCACAGATTATATAGTGCGATACATTGTGAAAAATCTGTCTCAATCTATTAAGTAAAACTCTGGGTCAACATGAAATGATGCATTGTGCTCTTGACATAGCAGCTACAGAAACTATAAGCTTCTGTGGAACACCTAATCAACCTATTATGCAGGTTCTGAGGGTCTCAAGTTGATAGTAAATAAGACCTAGATACACATTATACCTTCATGTAAATGCCAGCTTTTCATGTACTCTTAAACCTACAGGACATTCACATAGTTGCAAAATATATTATAATATAAAGGAAAACACTATTTGCAAAAACTTAACATTTTAGTATCTTACCCCTTCATGCCACAAACATGATTCACTGTGGTTACTTCTAAATGTGTATGCTTTAAGGCATCTTTTACAAACTTGCGAGTCTGCTGGTGCTGGTTCTTTATGTCTTGGCACAAAATGAGATTCCCTGCTACTACTGCTTCCTAATGTCTTGGTGCTTGCTGCTGGTGTTAAATTATAGAAATGACTTTCATTAATTCCGTGTTGCACAAGTGTGGGAGAAAATCTGTCTGGATTTCGTTCTATCCTTTTCCACATGTATTCCTTTTCAAGAGATCTCTCAGCTCTCATCGTTTTAAATGTGTCCTGCTTTATAGCTGTCATATACTGTTTTAATTGTCTCTCTGAACCCCTCGATTCTCTAAGGACAATTTGTTTATACTTTGCGTTGACACAACCCATTGAAATCTGATGCCTTCTCAGATCATTAAACTTCATATTTTTATTGCATCCCTCACAAGATACAGTTCTAAAATCGCACACATTCATGTGGCTGCTCAGCTCATTTCGTTTCACTTTCCGATGACATTCTTTATTTTCACATTGCACAGTGGCCAAAGGACATTCACTTGTAGTGTGCAAACTTGTTTCTCCCAGTTTAATCGTTTTGCCACAACGCTCCGGACAAAGTACTTCTAGGTCTTCCAGTGAATGCCTCAGCTTAAGGGTAGCTTCCTGGGGTGCTTCCTCCAAAATTGCAGTACATAGGCAATTTCTAACATTATTCTTCACCCTTCTTGAAAAACATGATTGACACATAGCATGTTCACAGTTTTGAAGCTTTATGATGTCAATATGAACCCCGTGGCATGAAACGCAAGAAAAATCAGTGGGAACATCACCTACAATTTGATAAGCTTTCTTCCGTTTTCTCGGCATTTGAGAGTTTGTCCCTGCTGATGACAACCTCTTAGCCTTACACCTTACATCTGCTGGCTGCTCACTTGACTTTTCTCACTAAGCCAAGCCTCATTCTCATAACTATCGTTATGGCAACAATAAAACTCAAGGGCAGGGCCCTGAAGGTGTGGGCAACAACACACTTCTTACTTATAAGAAAACTTAATTTTTCACTGAGCCTAAGTATCCTTAAATTTTTTGATTTTGCGCCTAAGGATATCCTTACTTTATTCTTAAAGTTTAGCAATTTTGAGCAGTAATTACTGTATAGATTACATTCTTATACTAAAAAGTGTGCAACTGACTCTCCTTTATGAGTTGCTGAGTAGCATCCTGGTGTAACGAGTTCCCAACATGATAATTGAAGGTCAGTTTGTATTATTCTTTAAAAAGACTCAAATAAGCAAAACTTCTAAACTTTGGTGAGGCTTGAGCCTTGCATTATTCTTAAATTAGTCTTAAATTTCAAAGAATTTGAGCCTTGATATTCTTATAGATTGTATTCCTATAAAAAGTGTGTAATTTTCCCTGGTAATGGGTGACATTTGTCTTTGCCGATTTGAGTAGGATTTGTAACGAGAAAAGAGTCTTTTCAGTCCGTCTAATCATGGCATTCTTTTTAACTGTACAAGGACATACAAGTGTTTTCTGGACAAAACTGTCTAGCAGAACTCATAGCATTCTGTATATGCGTTAATTTGCTTCGGGGTTTTACTACATTCTCTAAAAACTGTTTAAACTTTATCAAATTTTCGTAACTCACTTTATAACCGTGCAAGCACACTCCTGCATTAATATTAGCCGCGTTAATCTCATTCATCATTAATTTTTGATAATAAGGTTTGGTAATTTGTATCACCATGCCAATGCCAAAAATGCACTCTGAGTATACCGTGCATCTTTGACTCGACTCCCACATCATCCTAGAACTACCAGTCGTTAATAAGGCCCCATCTCGAATAAGCTTCCATAACAGACGATGAAGACATTGTCGTAGAGTAACCCTCGTATCTGTCAAGAACATAATACTATTCTATCTATTTTATGCCAATAAAAGGAATTTTGGAAAGCAGTTCTTGAAATGACATGTTATTAAAAATTTTACAAATCACATCGCTCAGGCCATCCTCCACTAAGCCCCAATCGAAAAACATCAACAATAAATAAGACCAAAAGGGCTAAATGGAGGATTTGCAGAATGACTGTATCGGCATTATTAAGTTGCTCTTTGATTCAGTCTACAGCTAAACTTAATTAGTTTTTGCACGGCCTTCGTTAGGAAAAAATTTATCTAGGTTTGTCAGATATAAAATGACTTGTTATCGAGTGTCCTACAAATAGCGGATTTTCCGTAATGAGAAGACACAACAGTCCCCACAACAGCGCCCACAACAACCCCTCTCGAACAGCGAACCCATTCTAGCATAGACCCCCTAAAGTAAATAATTCTTCTATAAAAGTGGAAAGGGGAAAAGACAAACATCGCTTTTTCTAGTAAAGCTCTAAAACAGTGTTTTTGACACATCCTGGTACATTAACTCAGAGCTTCTTTTTGTAAAAAAATTTAGCAAAATACCTAGTTCATAAAGCTCCTTATTTTGGGGTACCTTTGACTATATTGAACTACTAAAAGTTCCTTCATTGCTACTGAATTTTAATTGCACAAATTGCGTGCTCAAACAGCACAGAAGCAAGTAAACATTGTAACTGTTACGGACTTCATGCAAATCTGATTGCAATGAATGGACCAGCTACTAAACTCTGGATTTCTTGCAGTGATAAAATGCTTACAATTGAAAAGTTCTTTAGATTTTTTTCTTGGGCAGTCCAAAATTCCTTAAATCTTTAGGCCGTCAATGTTTATTTTACTTATAAAATGGTTTCCTATGAACAAAAAGAGTATAAGTGCTGATAAAATTAAGAACGTTTCTTCTCCTTTATTTAAATAAAACAAAAGCTCTCACTTAGTGTATGAGTGCCTCTTGTGCAATTCCACTAATCGGAGGCTCTTTCTATCCAGGTCTCGAGCTAAATAGAACTAATTCAAAAGAGAAAAACCACTACGCAATTAATAATGACAGAAACAAAAAACATCATAAATTTCAAGGTGAGAACAGTATTCTAAGAGAAAATTCACTTTATCATTGATTTCTGTCCAACAGCATCTCAGAATGTGTCCCGCTAACGTAAAGGTACTGCCTACCAAGTACAGGAGAATTCAATACGTAGCAAACACTGGTAGAAAGGAGGAAGAACCAGCTCACTTGATAACTAGGGTATAACTTTCTTACTAACTGAATCAAAGACCTGGAACAGTCAAATAAAAAAGAATACGAGAAAGACGAGCCAGTCAAGTATCATTAGTCTAAACATTACTAAAACCTTCATTCCTATTACTAACGATTGTAGAGATAACTGAAATCAGTCTAATTTCGTTGAAATAACAGCAAGAGCATATTTTTTTTACAACAATATGATTTGTTTTATTCCTAACCGAAATAAATGTAAAAAGCCACATGAAAACAGAACGCACTGAAGACAGTACTATTATGGCTAACAGAACTGGTACAAAAAGACTAAGATATGCTATTACAGTTACCAGCAACCTACGCAAACATCTCAGATATAAAATTGCTCTAAGTGTCATCCATTGGAACTTTGTATTTCCCTTGTTGAGGTTGTTTATCGATGATTGGAAGGTATTACTTCCAACAGTATTAATGATTAATCTCAGCTATGTTGACTGGCTGTCTTTGGAAAGAGTGCCGTTCGATGACTGATGCTCGGATAAGTACAAACGCATAGTTAACTTGCATACTTTCTGGCCTGTTGCTTGACACGCTTTTCGTATTCTTGTCTATTTTGGCTGAAACACAAAAAACTAAACAGTTTAGAACTATTGTTCTGCACAAAGCAAGGATTACTAAAATAAACTGAAAGGTGTTTGGATACATTTCTTCAGAGTATGAAAGAAAAAAGAAGGTATTGCTCATCAACCACTCGATAAGGCCGATACGTTAAGGACAAAGAAGAATAAGAGTGTGAGATCAAATTCTATCTGTTTAAATAGCAACGTTTTCATGCAACAATGTAAACATATTCCAAAATAGATACAGAAAAATATGAATTAGCCCTGTAAATGAGCAAAATGCATACAAAAACAGTGCAGTACAGCAGACAACAACGAAGCAGCATTATCTGTTCTGATTTTGTGTAAGCAGTCACTTCACAAAGCACCGTTTACACGAACATCCGTTCCTCGTTTAGCGCGTCCTTGATTATAATCGAGTAATAACGATAATATATCGATAATTATCCACTCGAGTCTTAGGGTGGGATGGGGGTTGCTTTTAGAAACAAAGCTACAAAACGGCGTATGATTATCGCTGTAGATATTTAATCTTTGTTCTTCTGAAACTACGTTGGATCTATAATACAAATACTCTAAATTGAAGTTTTATAGAATAAGCCGTTGGTCAAAAGTGGTCACTCATCACTTTAAAGCGTTTTATTAAGAGCTTGAGATTATACACTTTCAATATACGATCATCATCGATTAAATGGTATTATTTTAAAACCTTTGTGCCAAACAAGACAAAATAATCAAGGAAGTGCTACATAGCCACCTTCACTGCAGGAAATTACAAAAAAGATACTAGTGTTTGGAAGGTTATAACAGATTAAGGCACTGCAAGACATCTATGGGGGGATTATCAAAACCGACAGTCTATTGATTAACTGATACAAAACACTTTATTAATTAAAGGAAATTTTGTCTTGTTTAATAATTCAAAATTAGCTAAAATTCAAAGCTATAAAACGTTTTGAACAACTGGCTGTGAATGTGAGAACTGAAGTACATACCAAAAAATGGTGTATGCTTCAGCTTGTGCAGGATCCCGGATGTTCGGGTCGTTTAATAAGTCCTGTATTCCGAGTAAAATTTGTTTTATGGTTACTGCCGGCCTCCAATCTTTATCCTCATCTAACAATGACAAGCAGACTGTCCCTGATGGGTAAACATTTGGGTGAAATAATGGTGGATCAAATTTACCTGTAAGACACAAATGCATCAACATAACCATCAAAATTGCTCTAGAAATGCTGGTATTGAAGTGGTATTACTCAAATGACAAAAAACTCATGCAAACACAAAAAGGCTAACAATCCTTGGTCCTATTGCATTCTAGTATCTATGAACATCATTTCCATTAATAGTGACGAGCGACAAGACCATGTGATCAAATCAAATGCGTATATTGTTAGTAACTGACAATGGAAGCTGGACAAAGCATTTACTAACAGTAAATAAGAACACAAACGAACAAGTAAATGCTTTTTTACTGGAATACACTGGCTAAAAGAGGCTACCATAATTTGCTATATAAAAACTCAATCTTTTTTACCGAAGAAAGTTTCGATCTTTGTAAAGAAGTTTGTAAAGAATGAGCTTATATCAGTTTATGGCACATTAAAATGATGAACTTTGGAACTTGAGATTTGTGATTTTCTTAACATTTTCTTAAGATTTTCGCCTTCTGAGCCTCATTTTCCTACAAACTTTTTTCTTATAAAAAACGTGCAAGGGAGTAAAAAAGAAGAAAAGCATAGAAATTCGCTGCCATCAGTCGCTTTTTCTCAACGGTTTGCTATTCTTTGATGGCCAACTGTCAACCCATATTATCGTAAAGCTAGAGCTGAGTATTGCATTGTTATAACATATCTGGTCTACCATCCCAATAATCGCAGAACTAGCAAAGTTTCAAAAGAATTAACGCGTTGCATTTAAAGCCTTTCCGAAAGGGATTCGAGTCAGGTATGCTTTGCTTGTGAGATAGAAGTAAAGACCACTACAATCTTGCAGTATAGGTCAAAATTGATAGGACATTTTCGCTTATCAAGCAACAACACAACCAAAACATTCATAGAGTGCTTCAAGAAACTACAAAGGATAAACTAGGATTAAATTACGTGAACTCACATTTTGGTGGTGTTGAAGGGTAGTCATCTTTGAAAATAATCTTTAGGTTAAACGTTCCACCTTCCCAAGAAGTCTAAAGAAACAAAACTCTTACAATCTAACTGCTGTCCATTATGAATCAGTTACAAAAAATAATTAATGTATAAATTTAGGTTGCTAAGGGGGTAACTTGGCAGCATGTTTGTGACATTGATGAGGTTAACGAAGGGATTAAACTATTAATACGGCATTGCAACAACACCAACAATTCTATGGTAACAAAAGACTTTGAAGCGGTTCTAAAAGATGGCGTGAGATCTGCGTACATAGTGCATGGTGCATATATTCAGAGTCATTCGGTATCAAGTGGGACCAAAAAAATCCAAATTCTGGACCTCAACGTCATAGATTCATTAAAAATCTGTATATTGCTTCAACTTTGGATACTGTGTGCAAGAGAAAAGAAATTTTATTCATAAACATCATATTTTCCAAACTACACCAAATAACAGTTTGTCATTTGTGGGTACCTTCTTGCCCCCACACTTGCTAACTCTGGCTATACTTATCCCATCAGCATGCAATTTGTGTCATTTGAAAACTCTTGTTGCGGAGATGTCATTTGCTGCACTAACTTAGCTTGCATATTAAAACTTCAGTGTAAAACTTAATATTTGATCCTATCAAGCTTTGGTATTATCAGTATGTTGCATCAGCATATACTGCGCCACTCCTGAAAATTGTAGAAAGGGACATCTTTGGATTAGATCACAAAAAAGCAACTTTACATACTTCTGTGTCCTACGGAACATTGACTGGTAAGAATTTCATCTATAATAGTACTGACCTGAAAATACTGAACTAAACATACCGTTTTTTGTTTTTAGTAAGTAGTGTCGGGGAAAGGCCATAGAGCCTATAACCATGCCCTGACAACGGAAGAATGAGAAAGGAAAGTTAAGTAGATAGGGAGAAGAGATCAAGTTTGTTGATGTTAGACTTGAAACAAGATAAATTGTAGGATTCAGGAAAGGAAGTGGGAGGTAAGGTGTTCCAAAGTTGACAGGGTCTTGGAATGAAAGAATATTTGTGGGAAAGATTTTGTGGATTAAATAGCATGACTTGGAAAAAGTGTGATTGAGTAGAGCTTCTAGTGGGTTGAACATGCCTTAGGGGATCAGGAATAAAAGTCTTGATTCCCAGTGAGCAATGTCCATGAAAATATTGATAGAAAGTGGACAGACCTGCAACCAGGCGACGATGATAGAAAGATTGGAGAGCTTTGGTGAGGTTTGGATTATTGACGAGACGGATGGCTTTGGACTGGACTTTGTCAAGAAGATATAAAGAAGATTTAGGAGCACCACCCCAAACATGGGAGCAGTACTCCAGAGAACAATGAATCTGAGGTTTGTACAGTCTTGTGCATAATAATGTGAACATGGTTGAAAATACTAAAGTTAGCACAAACAATGCAATAACTAAAAGGTTTTGAAAAAGCATGCGCTTCTGTCTTTTAAAGGTTTCAGTTGGACTCTCATTCAGTTGAATAAAAGGTTAATTTTAAATTTATCACTTGTTTTCTCTAGAGAAGCTAATTTGTTAGCATTACTTGAGATTTTCATACCCAGCAACTGTAGTTGACAGAGTAATTGGAAAGTTTATTGATTGACCTCAGTGTCATTTCTCTTACTACGGTTGAGTCGACAGCAAAGTTATAATGGATATAACTCCAAGAAAACGAACAAGAATTATCACATTACATGAATGTACATCAATGACACAGAGGCAAGTATCCAAAAATGTCCAAGTTAGTCTTGGAGCAGTCAACAAAATCATAAAGCAAAAAGCAGAAACTGGAAATGAAGGTGTTAGAAGAATAGGGAATTGCGGAAGAAAACACAAAACAAGCAAGTGAGATAATTCATCTATTAGTCGAGAAAGCAAATGCAATCCTCGTAAGACAAGTGATGACCTAAAACGCGATCTTGAGTGGACATAGGTAAATGTCTCTTCATCAGCTATCGACGTCTGATTGAAAATGGTCGATTTACAAAAAAGCCTTTCAAGAAGCAATCATTATCTTCAGGAATGAAGAAGAAACGATTGGAATGGGCTATCAGGCACAAAGGGTGGGTAGAAGAAACCTGGAGCAAAGTTGTGTTTTCCGATGAGTCATTTTTATGTTCAATGTGACTAGTTGGAGAAGGATTTTACGAACCTTGCGTGAAGAGAATTTGATAAGTGGCATTGTAATGGTGGAAGTAGGGCAGAGAAGAGGTTGAGATTCTTCGTCATCCAGATTGGACTTGGAAGCAAAGATAGATGTAAAAAGGTTGGCCTTAGATGAAGGAGTGCAAGTAGAAGAGCCAGAGTTAATTCAGAGGCAGAAGAGAAGAGTAACAAAAGTTTACAACCGTATCCTTTATTTAATACTGTTTTAGTTTCTACTATTCGTCAATTTCCGCTACCAATCTCAAATGTGTTGTCTGCTTACTGCACAGCTTTTTAACAAGAACCAGGTAATTTTGGCCAGGTATTCTGAATTTTTTGACAATTGTAGGCTGAAACGCTCTTAAATTTGTTCTGATCTCTTTAAGAGTGATTTTGCAAATATTTGAGAAACAACATGTTTAGCAATTCTTGATTGTATTGCTTTTAATTTTCAAAACTGAGACTTAAAGTTCTTGTTATAATTAAAAGAACGATCTCACCACTGTACTTCTCTTTACTGATAGAAATCAACTGACTATTTACAAATTATGATTTGGTATATCTATTTGCTCCCCGGAATTACGTATAAAGATGAAGTAAATAAAATCTCTGTTGGAAAGGAAGGGCTAGGTAAAGTTTGGCAATGTGTTGAAGAAAAACACCCAATGAATGAATGAGTGGAGTGGAGCATAAGGTAACTAAAAAATGGAATTGCTACACATGTAATATATAGTTTCTAAGATATTCAATACGGCTACGAGTAAAGATAGAGCAGCAAATGCCGATGTTTATCAAAAACCTCATCAGATTTTGTTTCCCCCAAGAAGCTCAAATTCTCCTTGGACTTTTAACATTTCTATCAGATGCTGATGTAAAATGTTCAAGTAAATCTGACATTTGTGTGCATGGCTTGGTCTCACTTGATATGGAATGACTCTTTAACCAAATCCTTGCACTAAACCAACTCTGAAGCTAAATCTCAAATTATCAATTAAGCAAACTATACAAAAGAAAATACAAACCCCTTTCTTTCCTGGTATTGCTACAAAGAAAAAAAATATAAAAATCATACATATCAAAAGCTTCACATTCTAGAGAAAGTCCAGAACAATCTTGACAAAGGGAAATTTTCACAATCATTTCCAAAAAAACAATTCCTGAGCAATTTGAGGAGTTCCAGAACCAGTGGCAAATATTTTCAAATTCTGGCTTGTTATTTCAAGATGTGCCACTTGACTTTGTCTGGTAAACTAAGTCAAGTGGAACATCTTGAAATAACAAGCAAGAAATTGAAAATAGTCCTTCTGACAGATGACATGGGAGTTCAATGAAGCTAAATCAATGGGGCTTGAAATTTGCTGGAAAAATATATATTGATGAGCACAAATGAAGGATGTTACAAGAAAATTTATATCTCCACTTTGGGGATGTATTCTAAAGTCAACCTCATGGTTTCTTCCTTAAAGTTACATATGTAAGCCAGCGATCTTGAGGGAATCAATCTCACAATCCATTTATAGACTAACCAATAATTGATGCTATTGAAACAGAAGTTTCAGACCAGAGTAATTTTTTCTGACACTATCAGAGTATGAAATAGTGGATAGCTACCACAAGGTCCATGGAAATATATAGCCAGATGTGGATAGATTTATGTGATATGATGAATGCTGTGTCCAATTGGCCATATGGTTGGCCAATGGGCAACTATTCACCATTGTTTGGATGGAAAGTCAGCAGGAGAAAATAAACTTTTCTTGTTATTTACACAAATTGTTACTCACAGCAAACAAAGAGCAGATCTGCAATTATGGCCTTCCCAAAATGGCATAATAACTTCTATGCTAGTATGCTAAACAACAGAACTTAGTCTTTGAATGCACTAGCAATTATATTTCATAACGTTAGTGCTGTACCTCATCAACTATCCTTAGCTGCTTGTAGTAACTAAGACATTATGTAGATACTCAGTAAACCTATGTGTCTTCATCAAAACCCAAGGTTATAAGAGATCCTAAATAATGGTTGAATGCCTCCATAAACTTGGGTGTCTCAAACTTTCACTTCCCAGTCTATATTCTATGTAAATACTGTGCTAATTATAATTACATAATTGTACAACTGCTGCTAATGTAAGGTCACAACTACAGTTTAATAAGTTAATATGAGGTTAACATGAACCATTAAAGGAAATAGACTTTACAATATAGGTGAGTATAGGAGCTCCAGGCCTTTTCGTTTCACGCGAGCGATCGCTCGTGATCGCGTCAGCACACGCGCAAACCAAATCACGGGAGCTTTTGATCGCTCGCGCAAAACCATAAATCTTGTCTAATATCGCTCTGTAATTTTGGAAGAAAATCACTAGCCCCGTTGTCAAAATGTGTGAAAGTTGTCAACAAATGCATCTGTCCATCTGGGGTGGACGCTGCTGGAATTTTTTGTACTCAATTCGTTCTGTTTTCTTGTTAATGCCTATGTAAATCAACTTACGCCACTTCTACGTACTTCCACGCATTTTCATGCATATGTTTGATAAAATAACACATTGTAGAGGCGTTTTTTCTTTTCAACTCAATTTCAAATTCAGAACACACGAGTTTTGAAATTCAGAGATGCAGATTAGAAACATCTTATAGTTCGATGCCTCTCGATTTACTGCTATCAATGAATTTAGACAAGGTGCTTAGCCATTGCATGAGTGCTTTTAGGCTCATAATAATGGTTAATTTTCATTGACTTCCAAGTGATTTCTAACAGGGTTATACTGTTTTCATAAAGCTTTTAGCATTATGCGGTTGTTTTTATCATATCCCAAGCCCGTAGCCAAGTAGTTCTTTATGCTACTTCTGAAATCAACATTCATGAGTGTGTATATATCTTTACCTGAGCGATCGCTCGCACAAGAGAAATCATGCGAGAGTTTGTCCACTCGCGCGAGCTATTTCTTATGAAAAGGCCTGGAGCTTGTTCAAAAGGCAAAAACCCCGTTCAATGGATAAACTTCAAATATTTCTTATTTCTGGTACCAGAATCATCTTTAATCATCACCAGAGTCTTCTCTCAGGATCTGAACTACCAGAATATTGCTGTTTTCAGAGACATAAATTTTGTGTCCGAAAGCAAATGATCTTTCACAATGAGCAAATGGAGATTTAATATTAACACAAACTCTCAGCCATATCTGTCTGCAAGTGCAATGAAAAGCAAGTGCAGTTTAATTTCTTTGTATGTGTGCATGTGACTTTATTGGGTAAACAAAACAGAATGCTTCCCATTTGTAAAGAAGATTGATACATAAACAAACAAGGCCTACGTCCCAAGAACCAAAACTTTGCATAGATTCAGGCATTACAAAATGTATATGCAAGAGATACATACAGCAATCCCAGAGCATCATATTTAATGTTCCATCTGGATTCTTGCTTGGTTTTGCCACAAACCCCTGTAAGTTGAAAAATTAAGCATTATTACAAAAATAATTCTGTAACCAGATTCCATCAATATTAATACTAGCATTTTACTTGAAAGAGTAGAAATATTCTGTACCACACTGTTCATATTCTTTCAAATAATAGTGAAATACTGTGGTGCTAGTTCTTTAATGGGAAAGGAATGATTGAATTAAGTGAGAAAGGAATATATTAATTAAGCTCTGTAAAGATTGATATTTCTATCCAGATTGAAAAAATTCCAAATACTACTTTACTATCATAATTCTTCCTAGACTCTAAAAGTACAGATAACTTATAATGTCTAACCCTTATGTAGCAACTTGTCACACTCAACTTGATCTACCCTTGTTGCCAAATAATCTTGCAAGAGACCCCTCAACTACAAGACTCAAGCTAATCAACCAGCACTCACATTGCTTTGGTAGTGGAATAATGCAAATACTTGACAGAAATTTTGTATCCATATTCACTTGTATCCACTGACATGTATGCAAAATGCAGCCAGATACTTTTCTTTCAAGTAAAACAAACTACATCCATGCAGTTGCAGTGTCTATTTTTAAAAAAATACACTAGGCAATGTTTTCCAAAATATCACTTTTGGACAGGTTTGTCTTTGAAGAATTATGGTTCCCTTTCAGATGGTAGCCTGATCTTACTTTTATTTACCAGTTGTGCACAATCAGTTCAAATGTTGTAAGGCTTGATTTATGTGATAAACTTCCAAAGTATATGTAATACTTTTATAGCACTCTAACACAACACAAACTTTCCACAACAACAATAAACCATACAGAATCAGTCAGCAACAATCACAAATTCTGTTTATTGAATAATAACATTGATCCACTTCTGCCTCATCCACTCAACCACTAAATTGGAAAAACAACATCGCTAATCCCCAGGAACATGAACACACAACAATACTTAACATGTCAGCAAAACTATGACAAGAACAATGAACAACAATACAAACCAAAAAACCATGTGACAAATCACAAAAACACTTTAATAATAACGACACAAAACAAACAGGCAACTCTATACACACAACAGTATATGTAGGGAAGGCTTATACACAGGTTCTTATACTGAGAATAAGGGTTGCACAGTGAGCCTATGCTTGGAAGGTGATAAATTCTGTGACACAGGAGGACCCGTCATAGTTTGGCCTGACACAGGAGAAAAGCTTCCAAATTTTGCTCTCTAGATTGACCAAAAAGCATCTTCCAAGCAAAACCTTGACTAAATAGAATACTATATTTCCTCTAATAAACACCAAAATTAAAGTAAACAACATGAAGCAAATCCTACTCTCCAAATGGTGCTGCACCAAAAAGTGGCCTGTACTAGAGAACATAGTTGTAGTTAAGCAGGCCTTCAATGAGTAAGTTAGACGCATGCGGCCAATCGTACACATGGGATTGCTTGCACGCTCCAAAGTCAATTGTGAGAGCTGTCCTTCATACTTGGATGTATATTTTTCACAAAGCTGGCACAAGAAACACATCAAGCACGTGAACTGAGCTGGACCCGTGCCTGCGCGCCCATGCACAATCGTGCACATCTTATTGAAAGGCCTGGTTAAGATACAAAATAACACAAAACTGCTGAGCCTTCTCTTAATCTTCATTAATGCCATAAAAATGATATTCTCTAATAGTTTCCTTTTGCATGTATGTTATGCAATAGTTCAAATGAATGGTTTTGCTTTTTATTTTAATAATCTAATCATGGAGAGTATTTGCCACAGATTTGATGCTTATTGTGCAAAAAACTGAATATAAAGCAAAGCCAACTTCTCTGTTACACTTCCTCATGGCATTTAAAATTGGCTTTTTGTGCTTCATGGAAATGCTTAGGGGTTGGACAACTCAATTTGAACATAACCAACAGAAATTGATAAAGAAGATGCAACTGAAGCTTTTCATTCCTAGGATGAAGACTGTGATGAAAACATTTACATCAAAATGCAAGAAGCTTGCTGGAGATATTTTTTTTGATAAACATAAATACATATTTATTTGACTTGAAATAAATGCTACCTTCTACTAAATTTTCACTAAAAAGTCAATAACTGGAGCTGTATTTGTTAGAGGAGATATGGTAGTGCTCAGGTGCTGATCTAAAGAAGATCTATGATGAAAAGTAAATTTGAGCAGAAACACAATACTATTGGTAAAAGTGTGGAAAAAGCCCCAAACCCCAATGATCCACTCTGTATATTGACCAAAATTAGAGTGATAACAAGCTCAGAATGAAAGATAATCAAAAATGACATCAATAAGGAACTTTATTTTCCTAGCACCTATTGTTCAAAGCTTTCCACAGAGCTCTAGCTTGTTTCACTTTCTGTTTCAACTCAAAACACATTTGACACACCACCTCTCACATTGGGTCTCTGCTAACATTACTCTAGGTCTGTTTTCTGATAAGGTGTCAATGCCTCTTTCTATATTATCATTCTTTCATGGATTTTTCACCTTTTGTCTTTCCACTGAGAGGTGCTGCTTCTCAATTACTATGTCATTGTGCCAAATGCACATTAATCGTGAAGTTGGATTCAAAATGAATTAATAATTAAGTTTATTTAATACTTTTTCAGGAGCAAACACCCACATAGATCCATAGGGATAAAAAAACTTAAACATTTTTCAAACATTTCAACTTACATCTTCATCAGTATAAAACATCCCAGTCACATAAGCCATAAGACAAATGGGAAAGAAAGAGATAGACAACATACACATGAAGCAAAATACATAACTAAAACAAATGATAATATATACTATTACATTTCCAATTCTCTACCATTAAGGCCCTGTGGTTTCTGGCAGCACAAGCTTGATACATTCACACCCCCGGAGCCTTATTGTTCATTGAATATATATATATATATATTAATAATAATAATAAGTCAAAGCCACACTAACTTAGTATATAAATAAAACATAGAGAATTCAAAAATATACTTTCTTCTGTTGTAAACGTTTCGATATATTATCTTCATCAGTACTAACAGTTAGTACTGATGAAGATAATATATCGAAATATTTACAACAGAAGAAAGTATATTTTTGAATTCTATATATATATATATATATATATATATATATATATATATATATATATATATATATATATATATATATATATATATATATATATATATATATATATATATATATATATATACATACATACATACATACATACAAACATATATATATATATATATATATATATATATATATATATATATATATATATATATATATATATATATATATATATATATATATATATATATATATATATATATATATATGTATATATATATATATATATATATATATATATGTATATATATATATATATATATATATATATATATATATATATATATATATATATATATATATATATATATATATATATATATATATATATATATATATATATATATATATATATATATATATATATATATATATATATATATATATATATATATATATATATATATATATCAGTGCTCTCTGTGAAAAAATTATCACAAGGGAGGTACATCACCCTTGCAATCTGGTCTAGGATGGCTATTGGGCGATAAAAGATTTTGCTTCGTAGGCATGGTATCCCCCAGAAGCACATCCTCCAGAAGCATAATCAGACAACATGTCAACATTTATTAAACAAATTTTTGTTGTCAAAACCTAGTTATGCTGATGTGCCTGATTAACAATTCACACCTACTTTACACCAAACTGTTACGGTGTTTCATCTCAAGCACACCACACAGAAACATGCTTACAAATGTGAACCTACTTCCTTGAGTCTCTGCGAGGAAGACTTTCAATGATTAGCGAATGCATAGTTGCTGTTTGGCCATGTTCTTTGTCTAAAATTGAGGGCCAAGTCATAATTTTTGGGGGCTAAATCAAAATTTTGTGAGGGTGGTCTATTGCCTGCACAAATAGGTTTATAAGGGCGTTTGCGAGGCTGAGGGCTATTGTCCACATAAAATGAAAAGGCCTGATATACATATAGCAAAATGTATACCTAAAAAATATTCAGAAGCTACTGCCCCAGTCAATTAAATTGCTATGGTGTGTTGTCAACTTAGTCATTGATTAGTCTTTAATCTTCTCTGAATACACTAGCCCATCATTGTCTTTATACCATAGTGATCCAGCTTTATGATCTTTACGATCTTTATGACTAATGATATTTGCAAAATTCATATTCCTTGGTATCAACATTATAAATCAAAATCCACTACATCACTTATACAGCCACTTCACACAATAACTCCTGCTGTTGAAACCCTGTAATTCACATTTGTGATTGACATGTAGAAATTTTGCACTAAGTAACTGAGACAGACTAATACCTGTTACCCCTAAAACTTTCCCAGCAACTTGTCACAATATACATCTATTCATTTATTGCAAACAGTAATGCAAAAAGAAGCAGGTAAAGAGAAAGGCTAGCAGGGTTAGTCACATATATGATTCTGTACAATGAAGAGTACCTGTTAAGAGAGGACACTTATCCTGGGCTGAGGGTAAAGTGAAGTGGGTGATTTCCAAGAGAACTTTCATTAAAATATCTTATTATTGTCTCTCTACTTTGAGACATGTATTTCTGACTTTGATGCAAGGAACATATCCTGCATCCAGTCTGCACAATATTGCATGTGTGCACTGCAGATTCCAAAATTTAACAACTATTGCCCATCAGTCAAATTTGGGTGTGGCATATTATAAAGCTGTGGTCATATGTGATCTTCTAAAGTACCATGCATAACTACGTTTTCAATGATATCATGGGTAGGACTTTCTAATGCACCAGTAAATAAAACACTTTCTCCAAGCTGCCTCAAGAAAAATCTAGACCCTCTGATGTACTCCTACTGCATACATCACACACTCCATGCAATTCTACTGTATGGCATATTTAAACAGTTTAATCACTATTTTAAGTCAGAATCGAAGATAGAGCAGTTAAATAAATCAAAGTCAGAGAGATGCCTAAGTATTGTCCTCTAAAACAAGTGAACATTTGAGACGTTCATTATAGATTCTTGTACCTTCTGCATATTGAAATATAAATCCTAACTGTTTACTCGCAGCAAAAAAATTCTTATGATACACAGACGAGTTTCTCTGTGGTGCGAACCGAAAAATTTGCTAAGGTACAACGTAGACCTCGTACAAAAGTGGCACACTCCGGAGGTTGGCTTTTGACGAGGTAGTGCTGATATTATCTTCCTGAGCCTTTAATAGTCTTAAAGTATCTATTAAACGCATTCAAAGAATCCCAGTAGTAGAAAGCTGACCCGGAGGAAAACTCTGATGTAAATGGGTCCTTATCTCTGCTGCTAAACATGACTAGGCCAATTGTCGTTATACATCAGAACCTGGCTACTTTATGATGGGTACTTACGAAAGGGTGATCTTTTCGCCAAGCCTTTCTTTCCTCTGAAAGTCTGCCTAATGCAATGCTACTCATCCTTATAGGTTATACTATGATCTACTTTAAAGCAGATGATTTTTTAAAAAATCACTATTAATGTATCTTCTTTGCCTAAATGGCGATATCCTGTTGACTAAAATATGAAACGTTGCGCATGCTTGTCGACCTCATTTTAATTGTACAATCCCAGGGAGCTTCAGAGGGGGGCGTGAGGGACAAAGGCCCCCCAATGAATCTTTTCCAAGTGACCCCTAAGACCGTAGCTTTCATGAATACAAAACAAACTATTTTTGTTCCACAATTTGATTGTTTTAGCAGTATGTTTTACTCCATGACGCATAAATGCGATTCTTCTCTTGAATTATTGCTACATTATTACTGATAGTGACTACTGGTCATTTTGCCAACCAAAGCACCTCCATGTTTCTTATTTGTTTCCTTCTACTGTATCTATGCACAAAATCCCATCGTCTTACAATATAACAAAAGAACTAGGTATATAAACATAACATAAGATAATTCAAAATATACCTTCTTGTATAGACGTTTCATCTGATTATCTTCTTCAGGCCTTGGCCTCAAGCTCACTCAGTGGCCCCCTTGGCTACCAGAACTAGCCCTTCTCCCAGTAAGAAAGTCTATAAATCCTGCGGTTGCACCTTTCCAACTATACAATACAAACAATTATTCTTTATGAAGAGGTTCTCAAAGAAATATCTCAGTTGAATATTACAATCTGTACTGGTGGATAACATATCCTTATGCCTTGCATTTTACGATCTTATTCGTGTCAGTAATTTAATTTTACGATTGATTTAGATCAAGATCGTCACTTTTACACTTTGCATCATCGTTGCTAATTTACAATGCTCACTAAAAATACCAGTGAATAGAGGATTCCAATACAATACATATCGATTCTAATTCCAACAAAGCATTACAATCACTTTCCTTTCCAGTTTAACGATCAAGGGTTCTCGTTTTTTATTGTTTAATCCCTAGCTTACACTGAACAGATAAAGGATGCCACAGGGTCTCTTTTTAAGGATTGTCATGCGGGGGGGGCAACCTCAACAGGGGACATCCCTAATGTTTAAGTGTGTAAAAAAGTACCAGAAGTTTGAAATTAAGAAGTACAAAGTTACCCCAACCAAAAATGGCAATGGAAATAAGGTCAATGGAACATTATTAATTATTGGTATGAATCATCAGCTATCATCAGCTATCAGCAAGCAATCAGTGTTCTGGCCGTCTAGTTTTAGTCTCCTTCCTTCTCTCCGACTATTAGTAGTGATTCTGCCTGGTCTCCAATGTGAGCCAAATGATCTGAAAAGCTTCACGGAATGAATTCAAGATACGTGCTGTGACATTTGCCTTAGGAAGAGTATGAATTAGCAATAATGCAGTGGTATAGAAGAGGGGAGCACGGGGGCGCAGCCCCCTTCACCCTCAGTTAGTGTCTTGCTCGTAAAATGGCATTTACATGAAACAAGTATTATTTGAATACAGTATTATAGCTGTATAACAAGTATTATAGCTTTCTTCGTCAGACAAAGCTCTCAGTTTCTTATATGACTATTTGGACAAAGTTCTTAGTTTCTTATAAAAACCCGGGTACGCAAAGAGCTCCCCTTGCTATTAATTTACTTCTAAACCACTGCAATAATGATTTGAAATTCCACTGCTCACCGTAATATGTTTTTCGAAGGGATCCATATGAAAATGAATCTGAATCTGATAGAATTCATGCACATAAAAATGAATTTCCTGCTGAAACTCCGATCAGACTCTAATTCCGGAATTTGGTTAGCTATGCGAAATAAGCAGTTTGCACTGCGTTGCATCATGAAGACGGAAAGGCCAGTCCTTAGAAATGCGTTATGACCGGATTATATCACTCTTTTCCGCTACTTTTATTTGAAATATTATAAGTCTGTTGGTACTACAGAACTTTACTATAGCTCGAAAAAGCGGAAACATTGCTTTAGCATACTGAAAGCTTTTTTCGTCCGACACTCGTCAGAGTATGAAACGTCGGATAACGACCGAAAGTGAACCATTTCGGTTCACCTTTCGGTCGTTATCCGACGTTTCATACTCTGACGAGTGTCGGACGAAAAAAGCTTTCAGTATGCTAAAGCAATGTTTCCGCTTTTTCGAGCTATAGAAATATTATAAGAAAGTGGGAACATCTTTGCTTTCTTACCTTCGACAAAGAAGTTTCTGGTGATTCTATTCATGAATATTAACCATCATTTACACATAAGTTTTTTTCTTAGCTCGCTCAACATACCTTTTGCTATTGTCTTGGTAGTTGCCTTTTTAATGGGTGCATGCTTATTTAGGCCTTCAAAGTCATGATAATTCTTAGGAGTTTGTTTATACACAGTGTTTGAATGGCCAATAAAAAACGATGTGCCTGTAAAGTTTCTATAGTCTCGATGGCTAATAACCATGACAGGTACCCCGGAGAGTGTTTGTGATTGGTGGGGGTACAGAAAGACATGAAGCCCACTGTTAAGCCTATCTTTTATGAAGGGGCTCAACTGTGAGTTCTTAGGGCAACAATTTCTTAAAAGTCTGTACGATATTTCAACGTTCTATTTACGAATAAGAATAAAACTTACGACCTGAAGGCTTGATACAGGAATCTATCGGCAAGGACCTTCTCTTGAATTCAACGGGTCAATCTTGATGTGCCCTACGCTATACTATCAGAGTTTTCTAAAAAATAATACCAGCTTGGCAGAACGTCTACTTCTCTCTAACCAAAAAGACTCCTATCTACCTCTAAAACTACGCCTTTTATAACTCACAGCTAATAGATTACGAAATGAAGTAAAAATAAGAATTAACAGTAAATTGTCCAATCTGGTTCTTCCTACGGGTTTCTGATGCAATTATTGCACCAGCAGTTGCGATTTAATTTTGAAATAGTTATAACGTCATTCCTCAATCTGTGCAAACTGGCGATGAGCCTCCTTTTCGTAACATGACTCCCCCCTTTTAGGACAAGCCTCCCGGCTTGAGCTGGGGACGGATGTCCATAGGCAGTTTATATAGCGCGAATTATGGCTGGCTGGAATCGATCTTCTGGACGCGTAATCGGCGGCTCTGAGTCTTCTGTATTGTCAACATTTAATGGAGTTGGAACCGAATTTCCCTCAGAGAGAGTGCTAGGAACATCTGGTAAGACTTCTGAGACAAAGCTATCCGACGGTAAATCTGACTCCTGGAGATCCGGTGTTATAAGGTCGTCATTCGGCGGTTCAATAGGGCGATCAGCCGGGTCATAATATGGCTTAAGACGATTTGCGTGCACTGGAACTGAAACTGGACGATTATCTAGAGTGCGTAATTTGAAATGAACGGGCGACAATTTAGCGACAATACGATATGGTCCGTGAAAATTGTGCTGGAGTTTTTTTGATAAGCCCTTTTTTTTCTTCGGGGTGTATACCCATACGCGACTACCGACTTCGAAAGGAACAGGTGAAGCCTTCTTATCATAGTACGATTTCATTTTTTGTTGAGCCAGTTGCGTGTTCGAGAGAATAAGCTGTTGAGCACTTTCAATGTTTTCAACAATTTTAGCACGAAGCTGCGCAACTGATGTCGATACATTTGAATCGGGCAAAATAAGGGCCGCATCAATAGGTAGGCGTGGTTCTCGTCCGTATAATAAGTAGAATGGTGACTCACCTGTAGTGGCATTGAGAGAAACTCGGTATGCAAACAATACCAACGGTAAATGCTTATCCCAGTCCTTCTGATTCGTGCTAACGTACATAGATAGCGCTTCAGCTAGTGTGCCATTAAAACGTTCCACTAGGCCGTCCGTCTGCGGGTGATAAGCAGTGGTGTGTAAGCGCCGCGTGTTCAAAAGTTTACAGACTTCCTTTACGATAGATGCCATAAAATTAGGTCCTCGGTCCGATAACAAGGCGCGTGGGGCACCATGACGCGCTACAATTTCGTTTACGAGTAATTCAGCGATACGCGGAGCTTCGATAGATGGCAAAGCAAAAGCCTCCGGCCAGCGAGTATAGTAGTCTGAAAAAACGATGATATAGCGATTTCCATCGTGGGATGGCGGGAAAGGACCAAGAGCATCCATAGCAATACGATCAAACGCTCCTTGCACTGGAATTGGGAGGAGAGGAGCTTTATGTGCCCTCCTAGGAATCTTTTTCATTGCACAATCGACACATGAGTTGCACCAATGGGCAACATCCTTGTACATGTTGGGCCAATAATAACGCGCCCGAATTTTCTCATACGTTTTTGTGATTCCAAAATGACTACCAGTTGGATCGTCGTGGCAAGCAACAAGGATCTCGTGGCGCAAAGAGGCAGGTATGACAACTTGACTGGACAAGGACCGAGCTCTTCTTTTACCAGGGCTCCAAAGGTGACACAAAATTTCATTTTCATCTAAATAGAAGTCGTCGATAGATAGTAACAATGAACGGGCTTGTGAGTCGTCGGCCGGTAACTGAGTGGATTCTAGATATCTGATGATATCAGCGAGGTCCCTGTCCTCTCGCTGTAGCTTAGCTAGTGAGTCTGGTTGCGGGCAAGGGTGCTCAATTACCGCGACAGGACGTGTTAAAGACGATGGAATAGATTCAGGCTTGATTAAATGTTGCGGGGGTGCATAAGAACGGCGAGAAAGGGCATCTGCATTACCATTAAGAGTACCGGCACGATGAATTATTTCAAAATCATACTGTTGTAATTGTAGTGCCCATCGAGCCAGCCTGCCAGTTGGATCCCGTACTTTCATCAGCCACGACAAACTCCCATGATCGGTGTGAACAAAAAACCTTTTTCCAGAAAGATATGGTTGATATCGTTTTATGCCATCAACTACTGCCAGCGCTTCACGTTCTGTTGTGCTATAACGTTTTTCTGTTACAGTAAGCTCACGTCCTCCATATGCCAGAACAACTTCTTTTCCATCTACTATCTGACCAAGAATGTAACCTAATGCAGTCTGGCTTGCATCCGTATAAAGATGAAATGGCGCAGAGAAATTTGGATATGCTAAAATTGGCGGCGAGCACAAGCGTTTTTTCAGCTCTGAAAAGGCAGTTTCGCAATCTGGAGTCCAAACAAACGAGATGTTTTTACGAGTTAAAGTATTCAACGGTGAGGCAATCTTCGAGAACCCTTCGACAAAACGACGATAATAATTACATAGGCCCAGAAAGCTGCGAACTTCTTTCACAGTTTTTGGCGTAGGAAAAGACTTAACAGCCTCGAGTTTCTGCGGATCAGGGGCAATGCCCGACGAAGATACGATAAATCCAAGATAGTTCACTGAATCTTGAGCGAAATGACATTTTGATGGCTTTAATTTTAGGTTGGCAGCACGGAATCGATCGAAAACAGTTTTTAAACGAGATAAATGATCCGAAAAGGACGATGAAAATATGATGACGTCATCTATGTAAACGAGGCATATCTTCCATTCGAGGCCATGCAATATTCTGGACATAAGTCGTTGAAATTGTGGGGGAGCATTGGTTAAACCGAAACTAAGAACATTAAACTGGTACAATCCAGCATGTGAAATGAATGCAGTTTTCTCTTTAGAATCCGGATGCATAGCAACTTGGTGGTAACCCGATTGAAGATCTAAGGTTGAAAAATATTTGGCTCCAGCGAGAGAGTCTAAAGCATCATCGATTCTTGGGAGTGGATAACTGTCCTTACGGGTTACAGCGTTTAGTTTCCGATAATCAATGCAAAAACGGGTCCCCCCATCTTTCTTCTTGACAAGTACAACTGGAGAGCTCCATGGGCTAGAAGAAACCTCAATAATGCCTTGATCTAGCTTTTCATTAATGTGCTTTTCAATAGAGGCCTTCTGGCTGTGCGAGACGCGATATGGTTGTTGTTTGATGGGCATAGCATTACCTGTATCAATCCCATGCTGAACTATAGTTGTGTGGCCTAAATCTAAGGTGGATTTAGCGAAAATATCAGAATATTGGTCTAACAATGTTTGTAGCTTATGATTTTCTTGAGAGGATAGATTTCGACTAGGCAAACAACTGAATTTCAGAGGAGTCATTCCTGATGCAGTATTAACATGGGAGTCCATGGCAGAAACAGAGGGGTCTGAATCAAGAGGAATAATGTCATCGGTGACTTTTGTCTCTTCAAATTTTGCAATGGTAGCACCTTTATGGATCAACACGGGAGAATCCGAAGGATTAATCAGCCGCAGGGTTACTTTACCGTCACTATCGGGCTGGCAAAGTGTAGATGCGCAAAGTAGATGATAACGATCAGAAAGTTTGGGTACTCCTTCTATTAAACCTACAGCAGGTTCAGAGGGAAATGATGTTAAGACAGCTGGAATAACAACTTCACTACTACCATCAATAACGAACGTTCTTGCTATTCTAACGTCAGCAGTCAGCGGGGGAGTATCACCGTTAGCAAAACATACACTATCATTTCCGGCAAACGTTACCTTTTCATTACCAACATCCACTACTGCGCGATATTTCTGTAAAAAATCTCTCCCTAGGACGACATTATACGACAAGTCCGGAACAACGACAGCATTACAATCATAATCACATTGTCCAATCGAAAGATCAAAAGATACGGCACCGGTTACAGGTACTGTGCCCCCATTTGCGGTTTTAATACTCTCAAAAAGCTGTTTCTGCGTCAAAGCATATTTACATCTCAAAACATCATGAAAAAATCCTTCACTAACGACTGTTACTGCGGCACCAGTATCTACCAATAGCTTAAAATGCTGCTTTAAAATAGTTCCCCAGATCAAGACATTAGATGGGGTCGATACAGCATGCAATGTTTTAGAATGTACTTGTAAAGATGGGCTGATTGTGTTTTTGACTTCACGTTCAATAGCAAAATTCTCGTCCGTAAAATCGGTTTGGGTTCCTTGGGAAAACTTTTGAACCTCTGAGATATCTCTGTTACTAGGCATTGATGAACTGACTTCTTTATTTCTTTGCGTAAAAGCTGGCGGGACTTTTTGGTTTCTCGGGAATGGCTGGTGGGCCCTCACTGTCCCCATTGAGAGGGCCCTGTGCCGTTTAAAGAAGCATCATTACGATTTTGCGGCTGCTGGTATTGGGACTGTGCATGTTGGCCTGCAAAACTACGGGAACCTCCACGGAACGGGGGCTGCTGAGTTCTTTGTGGAACATCCCAGCAATAACGGGCCACGTGACCTACGCGATTACACGCATTACAAATGGGCCGCCCATCGCTCGTGCGGATATTTCTACCCCTAGCAAAAGTGTTTGTTGCTTTCCAATTATGTTGATTGTTTCCATGGTTACTTCTTCGTGCCTCTTGTCTAAAACCTGTCTGAATGGCAGCTATTATTTCATGTCTCAGACCCTGGAAGTCACCGGAAGGATTAGCAGCTTGAGACGGGGTTACAATGGTATTGTTTGCACTTAGGGCATCTAACTGGGCAGCATCCTGATGGGGAGTTTTGTTTGCAAGGGAAAACAAGAGATTTACCTGGCCTTCAAGCTCTTTTATGCGCTGTTCCTGAGCTGGTACTGATGGAGGTGCTAGAGGAAAAGTATGAGCACTGGTTTTTGACACTGAATCACGTAAACGCGCAAGGTTTTCTGCCTCGGCAAATGTTTTTGGTTGGTTAAGGAGTACGTGAGTTTTAATAGCATCGTTTAGGCCGTTCACAAAAATGTTCATCATATCTTTATCGGACAAAGAAAGACGCTGAGATTTCTTAATGATGTCTTCCGTATACAGAGCAAGCGGTTCGTTTTGACCCTGTTTTCGAGAGTACAACTCTTGTCGAAAGAAAAATTCTAGATTCTGAGATCCAAATCGCGTTTTCAGTTCTCCCACTAATTCGTTAAAATCGGAAGTTGTCTCGTTAGGCAAAGTTTGAAACCAAGCCGACGCAGAACCTCCTAACAGCAAGGACAATGCATTTAACTTCTTAGAGTTGGACCATCCATAAAATTTGGAGTAGCGCTCGAACTGTAGAAGCCACTCGTTTACATCTTCCGTTGGAAACCCGTTAAACATTTTGGGCTTAAAAAGACTAGCTTGGGAATTACCTTCTAAAGCTGCTTGCATGGCTGACATTTGATTTTGCAATTCAAGTACTAATGGTTGCTGAGCTTGGTCAAGCGACATTTTGAATTAACACTTTTATGAAACTACAATTTCAAACAGTACGTGCGTCGGCAGGATTGCGTGTGATGATGCAATCGAAAGCAATCGAACTCGCAAAGAAATAAACTGTAAGTCTTAAACCAATTTGTAGCTTTCCGTAGATATTACACACAGTTTCTGATGAGTTACACGACTTTTCTTTTAAAATTCTCTATTTTCTACTCGCACGGTCTGTTCCCTTCTCTTCGGATGTGTCACTTGACGAACTTTCAAACACAGTTTACGTCTCTACATATACGTCAATATCAGCATAAAAACTATACAAATTGTCTATAACCATTCAATTTCTTCAGCTTTTATCCTCACACGGGGCACCACTTGTTAAGCCTATCTTTTATGAAGGGGCTCAACTGTGAGTTCTTAGGGCAACAATTTCTTAAAAGTCTGTACGATATTTCAACGTTCTATTTACGAATAAGAATAAAACTTACGACCTGAAGGCTTGATACAGGAATCTATCGGCAAGGACCTTCTCTTGAATTCAACGGGTCAATCTTGATGTGCCCTACGCTATACTATCAGAGTTTTCTAAAAAATAATACCAGCTTGGCAGAACGTCTACTTCTCTCTAACCAAAAAGACTCCTATCTACCTCTAAAACTACGCCTTTTATAACTCACAGCTAATAGATTACGAAATGAAGTAAAAATAAGAATTAACAGTAAATTGTCCAATCTGGTTCTTCCTACGGGTTTCTGATGCAATTATTGCACCAGCAGTTGCGATTTAATTTTGAAATAGTTATAACGTCATTCCTCAATCTGTGCAAACTGGCGATGAGCCTCCTTTTCGTAACACCACCAGCACCGAATGCGCAAGTGCTTCTAGGGGGGTTCGGAGCATGCTTTCCCTTAGACATTAACACAATTTAGATTGTCTGAAATTTCAAGAAACACATTTATTCTCACTTATTCTCGGAAAAGGTTGCCATTTTTAGCACAGAAACGAACGTACACTGTTCGGGATATGGTATGATATTCAACCATGGAGAACTAAGATTTATTGTTAAGTCAGTCCTGAAATTACTATTTCCACAGGTTTTAAAATACTGCTTTACAATTATATTTCACTGTCAGTCTTCAATTGTTAGCTCGACCCATTACAGTGTTCAGTCCATCACTTGCTATGACTAATCATTTGCCAATACACTAGTTGGCTATACAAACAGATGATCGAGGCCATCCTCAGTAAATGTTAAAAATAAGCTAGAGTTAAAAGTTATGTTTACGACGCTATTAGCCATAATATCAGCTCCATTTTGATGGTTACTGAGAGTATAATAGTTTAACTAACACAAAATGCAATAAAAAAATTTTGGACAAAATATGAATTTTCTTGCTTTCTTGGGGGGAATACCACCTTAAAAATAGGCTAGTGATTGTCATCTCGACTGACTACTTCGCTGGCAATATCGACAAGTCGCTAAGCTGGGGACACATACATACACATACATATATATATACCGTAGAAAGGTCTATGCACCCTTAATTACAGAGTAAAGCCAAACTCTTATGAATCATTTCTGTCTTATGAAACTTTCGTCATAGCGACGTCTCGGCCATACGAAGCAACTTTTGTCCCCCCTCAACCCAAATACCTCGTTATAATGGGGTCACAGTATTACAGACAACTGAATTAAAATCAATAATTTAAAGTATGTAAGTTCAAATTGTTTACAAAATAAATTTCGAGGGCAGTATATCTGAATTTGAGGAAACGCAGGTAAAAAGTACAGTGTATATAGTGTTATTTTTGCTGTAATTTTTAGGGAATTTTGTAAAATATCTGCAAACTCGCTTCTTCTTATAACTTAAATTTACAAGTAACTTGCATTCCCTATTCATCGCTTAACTGGCAGTCCTATAATTTCAACTTTACATGAGCTCTATTTGTCTGCTCGAAAGGGTAGGAGATAGTTTTAGCAATCCTTTGTGAGATTTAGTTGTAAAAGGCATAGAGGAGCTTTATAGAAAATTGCTTCTTTTAAATTTGAAACCTCAGTTGAATAAACCGCTGCAGGTAGAGCCTCTTTTAACACATAAACTAGGGGGGTATTATCTCTCCTCTCCGTTCTCATATTTTCACCTCCAGTCACAATGTTTTACGTTGTTTTGCCCCTTCTCAGTATATGGCTCCTTCTTTCATTTTGATCTCCAAACAATGATGCATATCGTGAAAGGACTTTTATGAATAGATTTATTGGTTAAATGCATAGATAATAATTAAGTTGCACCTTCTGTTATAGTTTATGCTTGGAAAAAATACATGCTATTATGATGAATTTTGAAGAGCAACATGAACCGCGGAGCCATTGAGCCAACAGGAGCTGTAGTCCCTGCACTTTTTCAAATATGGTTGAAAAAGCCTTAGAACTATAGCGTTTCCAGTTTTTCTCATTTAAATAAAAAATATTGAAAACAAACCACACAAGAAGTATGTTAATAGTGGAAAGTCCACAAAAATTGAGCAGATAGCATCTCTACTTTGGAAAGTTTGCTCTAACAGCCTGTTATTAGTAGACTTTATAGTGCTTTGCCAGGAAAAGAGCTATGCTACTAACTTTTTTGGCTGTTTATCTTGGTCACAAAAGGCTGGTTTTCATTTGTGATTTGCTTGGTTTTGCTCTCACTAATATGATAATTGCAAGAATCTTTGAAAACTTACAGTGTTGTGTGTCTGTTCTGATAGGAGTTGAAGTCGCTTCAAGACCGAAATATATAAATATAGGCATAAAATAGCAGATATTTCTTGAAAGGAGCGTTTTCCGGCAGTCCAAAGGGCGTTGTTTTATACAAATTGTTCCAGGGGACAGCCCTAGAACCTCCATTTTGATGTACTGTCGCTCACCGCTCAGATCCTTACTTTTCAACTGCTGCATCCTTGAAGAGCAGCATACCTTGAGGAAAAAATAAGCTCCCATTTTAAACCCCCCCTAGTTACGATCCCCTAAAAGGTGCCCTGGCTTCTATTGATTTTTGTGCTGAGCTTTGGTAATACAGTGGAATTCCGATATAACAAACTCTGAATCGAACTAGATAATAGATCGTTATATCGGGAGCTTGCTAAACCATGGAAAACTTGTTTAATAGGTTTTTTCTCAGTACATGCCTCAAAAGCCCTTCCGTGGGGTTGTTTAGGCTATCTCCAACTTTTGTGCACATTTTACTCAAAAAACAAGCTGAATTCAAAGTTTATTAATGGCTTGTTAGCAATTCAAAATGAAAATCGTTTATTCTAATTTCCTATACTTATGTTCCACTTACAATTTGGGAGTAAACAAGTCTGTTATACTCTTCTGTGTTTTGGCTTAACTTTTGCCATGTAATATGCTTTTGCGTGCATCTGATCTCCATTTTTAGCATCATAAAAAGTGCATGTTTACAAAATTTCCAAGGCTTGTATCACTTCGTATCTAGTTGATGGCTCAATGACGTCCTCGGTTATTTCACATTCAGTTTCGTCTTCTGCTTCTTCATTCGGGATTGTAACTCTCGTTACAATGTATGAAAAGCGTTATAACCAGGTTAACTATGATGGAGAGACCTGAATTTTGGTTCGTTATAACAAGAGGTCGTTATATCCGGGGCTCGTTATACCAAGAGACTTTATACGGAGTATGTAATGCAGAATCCAAGGGACCGACCATTTGACTCGCTGTATTGGGAGGTTCGTTACATCCGGCTTTCGTTATATCGGGATTCCACCATATGGTTTCCACTGTAGAGGCTGTAGAGGAAAATATGACAACCCAAAACGAGGCTTCTTCCTTTTCGAATATGGCTGACAGCTAGCAAAGCTGCTGGAATCTGTTTGGCATATGTTGAAAGAACACCAACACCATTGCATAATTGATTCTTTGCAAGGGGAAGGACTAATGTGCTGTACAGTGTACCTTGTGCTGTAAATTATGCCATAGAGGCAATCTAATCCGCAGAAGCTGTCGTGATTGACAATCGATAACACGTAATCGGCGAAGACAAATTAAACTTAGTTTTTTTGACATTGCACAAATAGGCCTATGAACTCCAGTTTTGCGAAGTTTAGGGAAGCTGAGTTACTTAAATATACAAGATAAGCTACAGATTAACGAGTTTGATAATTGCAAAGCAATTCGGCAATGGAAAACGACCAGGCAGCTAAACAATCGGAGGATGAGGTGCGCAACTTTCTTGAATTTTTTTGGATATGATGGATAAGCAATGATTATTATATATTTTGATTATAAAGGACGGTGAGTTTTTATTTTATTTGTTGAGTAAGTTTTGGTAGTTTTAAAGGAGGAATAGGTTTAGGAATTTTAGCCCGAAAGGACTGATTTTGTATTTTTTCTTCAAATCATTTTTGCAAGTTTCTCTTTGCGTATTGCTCATGTTGGTTGAATTTCGTAGTAGATTCCTGTTTCATTTCAGTCGTACAGGTTTTGCTTTTTTGTTTGTGGCTATGATCCACCATTAGATAGGGCATGGGCATTATAGGGAAGCTGTTTGCAGGTAATGAAGAGACTGACCAATGAAAGTTGGTGAAGTCAGTGGCAGGTGTAAATGTCAAACGAAAGTGTATACAGGAGTATTCCAGCGAATTTTTATGTCAACATCGGAACAACTAATTGAGATCTGAAATAAGCAATTGGTAACCTTCATACAATATGCTTTCTGTGAAACAGACCTTATTAATTAAGTCAGAAGCTACAATTGTCTAAGTTGTAAACAGTTTTGCATAAGATTTCTTTTCAGCCTTTCATTAAAGTGTAAATAGAAAAACAAATATTATGATGAGAAAATGAGCTGTTATTGTAGTGTATTTTGATCAGAACAGTTCAAGTATGGTGATAAGTAAGGATAGAGATTTCAAGTAGTATTTCTAAGATATTTTAAAAACAGATCTTGCAGAGGGGTTTTTAAATGGTTTCATCTTTTGCTTAGATCATTATTTTTCCTTTTATAGCAGGTTGACATCAATTCTATGCTGTTATTGCAGTAAAAACCTGCTTATGAAATGAAAATTTGTATTTATGTATGTAATTCCAATTAGAAACCATGATGCCTGTATTCATATATATCAATTGCAATTCTGTGTTAGAATATTCAATTTAGTGGCTGTTTAAGAGTAAATACCAAGCCCCATCATCAGTGTAAATGGGAAAGCAATATGCAATAGAACTTATAAGGGAGAATAAGCAACTATTGGGCAAGTAGTCCCTAAGTGTAAATGGATGAATAGAAGTAAATGGAAGAATACAAATAATATTGAAAAAATACTTTATTTGTGTTTGTGCTGCTGATTTGGAATATGCATGGAATGTTTCTCTAGTAAGTTAAAGCCTACTTACAACAGAAGCTTTATTGGCATTGAAGCAATTTGCCCTTTGTGCTTAGCGTACAATATTTTGTGTTTTGTCTTCAAGTTATATGCTATTCATTTCTTTGTACCTTGACCTTCTATGGCATTCATTATTGGAAAATTTGAAAGCCAGGTAGGAATATCATTCAAAGCAGTTGTTAGAGATCAGGAATAACAATGTATAGAGGTTGTGATAAAAAGCAACAGAAAATATACTGTTGGGAAGCAAGTATTATAGTATTTACAGCCACAGCTGCCATCTAGGCCTTATTGGAAAAAGCATACAATTGCACTTGCATGCACTGGTAGATGCCTATTGAAATATATGGTGTGCTCTTCATTGCACACCTACTGTACCATCTCTTGGTTTTTATATCAAAGTGCAAAATATGCAAAATTGCAAAGGAAGACTAATCAGCAGTTAACCACTAAATATAGATGCACCACAAAGCTATCTTACTGCCTTTTTCTTCATATTGTAAAAGTGCTAAATTGGATGTTGTTAAAGTAATGGTGCCTCACAGCTGTCAATTAGTACCACACTATTTGGCTGTTTCCTTTTTCCTTTTCCGTTTGTTTCCTCACTTTCTACTTCTCTCAAATTTATTTTCTGGTATATTTTCATTGTGCATTTATTTATATTTATAGTTATGTTGGTTTAACTATGGGTTTATGGAATCATGACATAAATAAATTATATAAATAACTGTGCTAGCAGAGGTACTAGTGCACAATACACACTTTGGCACTGACCTATTTCAGTTGTGAGATTTCAGTAGCTACTATACTATGTAGTCTGTTAGGTGTGATAACCCTCTTAAGATTCCTCACCATATAAACAAGTGCAATGTGCTAATGATCTCTGCATATTGGACTGGGTTACACCACTGTTCCAGCTTGGGTGTATTTTGTATATAAATATATATATATATATATATATATATTTACATAGAGCTGTATTCGCATAGTATATAAATATGTATTAGAGACAAAATCTAAATATACTTCGTGAACTTAAATGTAGACATTTTGATAAATATCTTCATCAGTACTAATTGCACAATGATACCTGGCCTGCTTAAATTACCTACATAACAATAGGGTGACAATCTATTAACAATTGTTCTGAGCATTCAAAAGCAAGTATGGGCAATTATCAAAATGTCTACATTTAAGTGAATTATGTGTGTGTGTGTGTGTGTGTGTGTGTGTGTGTGTGTGTGTGTGTGTGTGTGTGTGTGTGTGTGTGTGTGTGTGTGTGTGTGTGTGTGTGTGTGTGTGTGTGTGTGTTTGTGTGTGTGTTTGTGTGTGTGTGTGTGTGTGTGTGTTTATGTGTGTTTGTGTGTGTGTGTGTTTATTTTACTGAAAGACTATTAGTGTACCTTGTTTTAGTTGAAATAAAGTCATAGAAACTCATAAAATCATAGAAAATGGTTTGGTTTGATGTAAAAGAAATTAATGGAAATATGACCTTTGCTTTTTGATGGCATGTTTGAGTTAGAAGCATCCCATAAGACTCTGCACCCCATACCACTCCACCACATGCCTGTAAATGTCTAGGTGTTTGAAATACCACATGTGTGATAATTTCCTCCTGGGATGTTCTGACCAACAGATCTTATCATCATGTCATTTGTAGTTCACATTGAAAAATTATAATTTATGTCGTTTCCTTCTAAGTTCATTTCTCAGGCATTTGATGAAATTTTGAGATAGAAGGAAAGACAGCCCTGAAATCAGATGTGATATAGATGTATATAAAAGTATATTTTAGACATGATTATCATCCACTGATAATTGGCTAAATGCCTTTGAGTAACAAGGTGACTTTTAAGTTGGTAGTGATCCTGCATCAACAGTTTCAGGCTTGTTGCATTTAGCATTTAGTCTTTATATTCAATCTTGGTATGAAAGTCTAGTCAGGTAATTTGTTATTAGCTTATTGATATGTTGAAATAGAATTTGGCACTTGTGTGTAGTTATTAAGGTGGGAAGCTATTTTGCATCATTTTACATCTCTTGCATATCACCACCATAGATATTGAGATTTCAGGATCTGTTTCATTCATATTTTAAAGGAAGTAAAGCCAAAAGCACCCAAACAACAAGACACAAATGAAGTTAAAAAATCCCAGCAAAGTTTGGCACCACCAAAGAAGAAATCTAAAGCTGATTTTAACTTCATCAAAGTTCTTGGTGAAGGGTCTTATTCTACGGTAGCTATATATGATGTGCTCATCCAATCTGTATTTTCCCGCATTGAAGTATTTTCTGAGCAGTTTTACCTCCAGCTAAGAAAGGGTATTATACATATTTAGGTAGATATCTTCAGTACAGAGATGAATATCATTTCAGAAGATTTATTCTTGGGGAATACAAATCCTAGATCATAGCCAGCCATATAAATACCTGCAGCTCAGGGGTAGCCTTGCTCCTCTAGGATAAGAGCCACGTATGAACCATAGTGTATGTACTCAATATGGTTCATATGACTGAGAGCCGCAAAAGTTTGATTTGTCTTCCATCGTTCAGTATAGTAAGTAACTACGAGAACTTATACAAGAAATTTTGAAACCATATTTTGCAGAATACAGTAGTACATAGTGAATATACTCTTTTCTAATTTTTAAGAAAAAGTACCCTTATTTATCTATTAGCTGAAAAATATTCTTTGAGCCGCAGACAACACGTCAAAGAGCTTTATGTAGCTTGTGATTTACGGTTTGGCTGCCCCCTACTGTAGATCGTAGATGAATCCTATTGTTATTGTGTTTGGATAAAATAGGTTTACTTTGATGTCGATTCCATAAGTGATCAATGTTCCTCGTACATTTTAACAATGTCCGTTGTATGTGAGGAATTATTTGCTTTACTGCATTACGATGTATTAGCCTTGATAAATGCATCTTCTTTGTCAGGTGTATCTGGCTGAAGAACTTGCTACAAATAGAAAGTATGCAAGTGAGTTTTTAGTGTTAAAAGAGATCTTTTTTTATTTTTTGCATTGAAAAGCGTAAATCTATTTATTTCTACGACTAATCTATTTCTTGGGGGCAGTTGCACCGCTGCGCCCCTAAAAACGGAAGCAAGGTGCGGACCATAGATAGACGCACGTCGGACGAATTTTTTGTCACGTTACTGAAAACGCTGTGCATCGTTACTTGGAAAAAGAGATGTTATTATTCTACCCACAATTTTGCAGAAGCTTTAGAATATATGAATAGACTTTTCATATAATTTGCCGCTCTTTAGTAAAGACTTCAGGGTATGATCTTTTTGCTTGTTTGAGCATTTCAACATAGTTGTGGCCATCCTTTTGATGGCCGTATTCACATACGATAACATAGTGCATCTAATGAGTAGCAGATGTTCTTGTATTTGTTTTGTTCTGTGCTTTTAGTAAAAGTTTTGGAAAAGAGACACATCATCAAAGAAAAGAAAGTAGCATATGTTTCAAGGGAGAAAGAAGCTCTTGCAATGACAAATCACCCATTCATTGTAAGACTGTATTTCACATTTCAAGATAAAGAAAGTCTGTGTATCTTTTCTTTAAATAGTACTAGCTATTTATGTGCTCAAAAGAAATTGAATTTGTTTTTGATCTAGGAGTTCATTGCAGTGTAATGGCGGTAATTTGCCATGGCCTGTTGCTAAATGGTATTTGGTTTCACTTGGTTGGGAAGATTGGGGTAGGTTATGGGTTGATCACTAAGTTGCTTAAGAGGCATGGTTTTTGGGAAGTGATTTAAGCTCAAAATTATAGCGGCAAAGTGTTGATCTCTTCTTTGGAATGATAATGCATGGTCTTCAATGTCTAGAAGGGTAACTGTCAAAGTCATTCATTTTAAAACTGTTCAGCACATTCTCTGTTTTTGTATAGAGTAGAATACAGGAATGCTGTTATGTGACAATGGGAGTGGCTTTAGGTAGTTTTTAAATGTGGCTTTTGTTTCTATTTGCATATAGTAACCTTAATTGATAAACAAGATTATGGACTTTCATATGCTAAAAAAGGTGAATTGCTGCCTTACATAAACAAGGTATGTTTTGTAATTAATTTTTATTTTCTATGTAAAAAATTAGCTAAGACAGCCAATTAGCGAGTTACATTTTTACAAAGATTCTTGCAATGCAGCACTATTACTATATATGAATTTTGAAATTTTGAGAATTATAACGATTATATTTGTTCTTTCTGGTGATTTGCAAGTTGTTTGTGACCATTTCTTGGATGATAATGGTTCCCAAAGCAAGAAAACTGATAATTAATAATGTCTCTGCTAGTCTCTGTGCTATGAGACCGGAAAATTATGGAAATTTGAAGGACTGATTTGTGCAAATTCTTGATATGTATGCTCAAGTCAAGAAGACAGTTGTTGGGAGATCCCAGTGGGGGATCCAGTGCTACACGCACTTATGAAGGTTGTGAACCATCTTAGGATCTCTACTATCAGAAAAATGTAAAGATCGCAGAACGGTTTGGTTTTTGAGTTTCCACTCAGTCGTTGCCATAGGAAGTGTGTTTTAAATCAATCGTTTATTCATTCTAATAAGACTGGTGGTGACTTATGTGAGGATCAGGTCATTTCCTGTGTGACTTGATGATTCAATATTTTTAGTTAGTGTCCTATCTGCAGTTTTTTAGATATTTGAACCACTGCTGGCAAATCGACTTGCTCGATATCTCTAGCTGCTTCCAACATGACTTGCTAATCACAAAACTACCCACTTATGACTTTGGTAATTTGAGTATAAACTTGCTTCCAAATTGGTTTTCGCAGAGAAAAATGGAGTAAGAGTAGGGCCATCGTACAATACTGGTATCCCAGGGTTTGTCTTTGGCCCTCTGTTAGTTAAAATATATTTAAAGCATTGTGTTTATACAACAAAAAGTTCGAAGTTCGCTACTTTACTGATGATAATATTATCTTACACTATGACATGAAAAGTATAGTCTGTAACTAGAGGAAGATATCAATTTAAGGCCCTTTTTGTGTTTAATCTAACCATAATTATGAGTAGATTTTTATTAACCAGAGTGCAATTCCCGCTTAATTTTCCATTATTTGCCTGTGAAACTTTGGTAATGAGAATGACAAAGCCTACGACAGGAAGATAGATAATTATTGTACATATCTGAATACAGAAGATAAAATAAAGAAATCATAAGGGAATCCATTTTAGGAGTTAAAAGTGTGTTTAGTATTATAGATGTTTCATTCATTATCATTGTCATTTATTTAAGTATATACACGCTGTACTGGCAATATTTCTGATAGAAACCAATTGAAAAGAAACAGCTTTTGATATATCGAAGTTTTTTCCTTCGCGGATTGTATGAGCATGATAATGCCTTTATTATTCATGGCGAGATTCATTTTTGTAAAGAAACCACCAGGTGTCCTCTTCCAAATATTTTATAAAGAATTTTAAGTGTTTTGGAAATATATTTTGTAGTTGCAAGTCTACTTGTAAATAGTCACTCATGAACAGAGCAAGCAATGATAATCATATCCAAAGAGAAATTGTGTGGTCATGTTGTACCAACTTCATACGTTCAATTGTGAATTGCTTTTTTTTTGTACAACTGGCTTGCATTTGAGAAACACTGCCTGATTATGGTTGAAAATCGTATTGAAGGCCGAAATTTGTTATATACTGGAGAACAAAATATTCAGGTGCTTTGATGAAAGAAAAATGTGAAGTTTCGGCGAGAATATTCTCATGGAAGAGCCCACTCTGAGGTGTGTCTGTATTTGAATACTGACTTATGTATTTTTTCTGCAGCTTTCTGAATAAAATTGTTATTATTGTCATTTTGGGCAGCTTGGTTCTTTCAATGAAGAGTGCACTCAGTTTTATTCGGCAGAGATTATTGTCGCCTTAGAATACCTTCACAGTCTTGGTATTATTCACAGGTATTGTGTAATTCAACTTTCTTCATTTCTTATCAGATCTCTGTTTATTCTTCCGAAACATATGTGCTGCCATCTTATGGCAGTTTGCAAGGTTTATTTTATTCCTTACCGAGTATTCTTTGTGTTATCATAAAGCAATTTATCTTCGCTTTTTGTTTCATTAAAGTAAACCAAATATTATATTTTTTGTTTCATTAAAGTAAACTTTTATAGTAACCATCTGTGCAAAATACGCCTTTTGAAGCTAATTTTCCTGAGAGAATGAGATATCCAAGCTAGTAATTTAAGATATTTCATTATCTTTTTGAGAGGAAACTCTTTATTGTATTCTTTCAAATTATCAGTTTGGATTCTTGTTTTCTGTAGAGATTTAAAACCAGAGAATGTTCTTTTTGGTGAAGATATGCATATTCTTATAACGGATTTTGGTACTTCAAAGCTTCTCAACAAAGACAGTAAGTATATATGCACTTGCTATTAGTTCTATATTAAGGTATTTTGATTTAATGTTCCCAATACTTTCGTGCTGTAGTAAAGTTCTGTAGTACCAACAGACCTTCATATATGAACTCAGTAGATTGCATATATATATATATATATATATATATATATATATATATATATATATATATATATATATATATATATATATATATATATATATATATATATATATATATATATATATATATATATATATATATATATATAGACAAGCGGTGATAAATTCTAATGCATCTTCTACCATACCAAAGTGCTCGACAACATAATGGAGCGATTCGATAAGATAAAAGAGAAGAAAAATTAAAACATGCTTATATGCGCGACCGTCGGTTTCATGGCAACAAAATCATCAGGCGCATGATGATATACGCCTGATTAAGTGTCTGCATGAAACTGACGGTCGCGTATACATGTATATTTAATTTTTCTTCTCTTTTATTATATATATATATATATGTATATATATATATATATATGTATATATATATATGTATATATATATATATATATATATATATATATATATATATATATATATATATATATATATATATATATATATATATATATATATGTATGTATGTATATATATATATATATATGTATGTATATATATATATATGTATATGTATATATAATATATATATATATATATATATATATATATATATATATATATATATATATATATTTATAAATAAGAACTATACACTATCAATCGAATATATTAATCGAACAGAGGAATGAAAGAAACGAAAAAAGACTGTGGCGATTAAAGAACGAAAGCTAAAAGCTCAATGAAATATTATAATGTTGCAGTTGTTTATTTAAGTTAGGCCTTTCCCACATGATGTGGAGTGCTTCCTTAATTTTTAAGTTATGATAATTGCTTGCTGAATCTAGTACCTTGAAGCAATTTTCACTGCAAAGATTTTACACGGAGTTGAAGTCTTTAAATGCTTAAAAATATGCGAATTCTTATCGGTGAACAAATGCTCACGCACTCGTGTAGATAAATGACGAGATGTTTCGCTAATATAAACGGAATTACATCCTGCACAAGTAAATTTATATACTATACACGAGCGAAGCGATTTGTTCACACGATCCTTAACTGCAAGCAAGTTTTTAATTTTAAAAGAAGAAAAAGCTAATTTAATATTAAGATTATAGCAATACTTTATAGCAAGCATACGTACCTTACGCTGGGTAAAATTAGAAAGCTTAAGGAATGGCAACTTAAAATAAATGGTAGAAGTATCAGTAGCCGATTTAGAATTATTAGAACTATGAACATTATCAAGATAAGAATGGACTACTCTACTTATTAAGCCTTCAGGGTATTGATTCTTTTTGAATATATCGAAGAGTTTTTTAACATCATCATTAAATTTAGCAAGAGTGTTATTAATTTTGTAAGCTCTGTCAACTAAGGTGCGGATAAGACCAATGTTATAAGAATAAGAGGTAAAGCTATAGAAATTAGTAAGAAGTCCAGTAAAAGTGTTTTTACGATAGACTGACGTTAAAAGATTACAAGGATCCTTATTACTGATACAAAAATCAAGAAAAGCCAACATCTTATTACTTTCTTTCTCCATGGTGAACTTTATATTGGGATGTTGAGAGTTAAGAAAATCAAAGAATACTAAGGCATCTTGTTCACTATTAAAAAGGCAAAAGGTGTCATAATAAATGATAAGCATAAATTTAAAGAGCTTGATAGCGATCCCACCATTATTAGAGAAGGTAAGTTGCAACGTTTCCTTCGAGAACTGAAAAAGAATGGAAAAATTGATAAAGATATATATAGCACTATTTACCCATCAGGCTCTCAGCCGGCGCGCATTTATGGATTACCTAAAATGCATAAGATTCAGTCGTCTAATGGAGTGCCACCTCTTAGACCTATTGTTTCTTCTGTCAATACATTCAACTATCAGTTAGCTAAATATCTATGTAATCTTCTACAGCCTCATTTGCCAAGTACATATTCTATTTCTGATACCTTTTCTTTCATCGAAGAACTTAAAACGGTTAATTTTTCCAACAAATTTATGGTCTCATTTGACGTGGTAAGTTTGTTTACTAATATTCCACTTAAAGAGTCTATCGATCTTGCTGTCTCCTATATTGCAGAAGGAAATCCTAATCTCAAACTGTCCAAAGCTGATCTTGTTAAATTTTTCTCGTTTGCTACGTCACAGACTAACTTCCTCTTTAATGGTAAACTGTATGATCAGGTAGATAGTGTTGCTATGGGCTCTCCTCTTGCACCTGTCCTGGCTAATCTTTTTCTAGGACATCATGAAAATATATGGCTTATCAAATATCAAGGTCCTTCTCTTCAATTCTATCGACGATATGTTGATGACACCTTTTGCCTTTTTAATAATGAACAAGATGCCTTAGTATTCTTTGATTTTCTTAACTCTCAACATCCCAATATAAAGTTCACCATGGAGAAAGAAAGTAATAAGATGTTGGCTTTTCTTGATTTTTGTATCAGTAATAAGGATCCTTGTAATCTTTTAACGTCAGTCTATCGTAAAAACACTTTTACTGGACTTCTTACTAATTTCTATAGCTTTACCTCTTATTCTTATAACATTGGTCTTATCCGCACCTTAGTTGACAGAGCTTACAAAATTAATAACACTCTTGCTAAATTTAATGATGATGTTAAAAAACTCTTCGATATATTCAAAAAGAATCAATACCCTGAAGGCTTAATAAGTAGAGTAGTCCATTCTTATCTTGATAATGTTCATAGTTCTAATAATTCTAAATCGGCTACTGATACTTCTACCATTTATTTTAAGTTGCCATTCCTTAAGCTTTCTAATTTTACCCAGCGTAAGGTACGTATGCTTGCTATAAAGTATTGCTATAATCTTAATATTAAATTAGCTTTTTCTTCTTTTAAAATTAAAAACTTGCTTGCAGTTAAGGATCGTGTGAACAAATCGCTTCGCTCGTGTATAGTATATAAATTTACTTGTGCAGGATGTAATTCCGTTTATATTGGCGAAACATCTCGTCATTTATCTACACGAGTGCGTGAGCATTTGTTCACCGATAAGAATTCGCATATTTTTAAGCATTTAAAGACTTCAACTCCGTGTAAAATCTTTGCAGTGAAAATTGCTTCAAGGTACTAGATTCAGCAAGCAATTATCATAACTTAAAAATTAAGGAAGCACTCCACATCATGTGGGAAAGGCCTAACTTAAATAAACAACTGCAACATTATAATATTTCATTGAGCTTTTAGCTTTCGTTCTTTAATCGCCACAGTCTTTTTTCATTTCTTTCATTCCTCTGTTCGATTAATATATATATATATATATATATATATATATATATATATATATATATATATATATATATATATATATATATATATATATATATATATATATATATATATATATATATAATGTATATGATAGCTACTGAGTTCATATGTGAAAGTTGGCAATATAGAATTTCACTACAGCACGAAAAAGTGACACTATTTTTAGACATACTTTAGTCTGACACTCGTCAGAGAATAAAACGACAGATAGCGACCGAAAGATCTTGTTTCTATGCTATAAAGCCTCGTGTTGTTCACTATACTTTGGTTAGGCTATCATCCGCTTAAACAGATGGCGCTCCTGCCACTCAGAAAAGTTGTGTAGTTTACGAATTTTCGTGCCGATGTGAAGCTCGGTACGTAGGGCGCACTACGCAGAGACTAGGAGACAGAATAAACAACCTGTACCCACGAGCATCAGGACAAAAAACACAATAGTAAGAGAACAGCCACCTCGTATATGTAAAAACCCTAATTCTAAAATGAAAGTGATTCGGCCATAGGACAACATCTTATTGCAAATCCAGAATGCACCTGTACAGACGATAATTTTCGGATCATAGGGCAAGCTAGATCGTCCTTTCATTTAAGTGTTTTAGAATCAGTTTACATTAGGACTCAAAACCCAGTTTTGTGTAACAATAAGAGTTCATTTTTTCACTTGGACTCTTCAAGTAAACGGTGGTGAATATGTGCCAATCAACCAGCAAAGAAAGGAAAGACTAGTATTTGGACGATAAGACAGACACGTGTATAAAACAATGTCTGTCTTTCTTATACTCAGGGGAATTCTTATTGATTGTTAGTAGAAATATCTCAATCTATAACTTCTTTGTACGTTCTCAATATATCCATATTTGTGAAGTTCCATTTGGTTGAAAAATTGTTCATTTTTATATTTTTTATTCATTTTGATGTTGATTGTTTAATTTTTTTATATAAGAGACGAACATGTAGACTATTTGCTTTTGAAGTGGATCTCTCTCATCACCTGGGAGGTCTAACCTGCAATGGAGCCCAAACTTTTTCCAATTATTTTGCATAGCAGTCCCCTTACAGCACAGTTTTTCACATCAGAATCTCACGGAGGGATAGATATATGTTATGATTAATATACTTTGACAGAAAACAAATATCAGCAGTGATATAGTTCGATAAAAAATCGAGTCGAACACCCTTAGCGGTCTCTTAGAGACTCTTTGCGGTTCTTTAAGGAGCTGCGGACCCCATTATGGGAACTAGGGGTCTATGACCTCTTTTTTTAAAGATATAGATTGTCTTCAGTAATTCGTTTGTAGCTTTTTGTTAGTGTTGCATCGTAATAGTTAAATTGGATTTGATTAGAGCAGTTTTTAGTTTCTTTAGCAGATTCAATCGGTAGGTATTAGAATTCTTGCTTCTATCTTCTATCTCTTTAAATTTTTCATGAGGACATTATGTTTTTAGATACCAAAGCAAACTCATTTGTTGGCACTGCAGAATATGTTTCACCTGAGCTATTAACGGATAAAATTGCGTACAAAAGGTATATGAATACATTATTGTTCTCAGTAGTTGATTTCTTTTTGAGTTTGTTTGTACTTGAATGGTGGAATAAAATGAATATCAATCGCATGAATACGTAAATGGATGAAAAGGATGAACAACGTCTAAAGTCTATTTATCAAGCGAGTATTCTTGTGCTCGAAGGAAAAATGAATTAATTTAATGTATTAGAATGTCTATAGTAGCTTAGTTTTTAATAGATACCTGATATGAGTTGGGCAGCAGTACATTGGAGTCGTATGTTAACGATGTTGGTGATGCTCTATCTAGCGACTTCTTTTCGTACCCATTCAACAATGAAGCAATCGTAATATCTCAACCTTTAGGGGGGGGGAGTTTTGGGTTCTTTCATCGAATAGGGCGGATTGTGTTCCAAAACTAGGGCGATTAACCTGCCGTTGTTGATCAGCTTTGTGTCATCCGGTCGATATCCTTCTAAATAATGAATGATTGGACACCCTTTTCGTCAGTTAATGTAATATGTGGATTGTATCGTAGAATATTAACTTTTGCTTTTCATATTGCTTACCAATGTCTATATAGAGTACATCTGCGGATACCATGCATGCAGACGACCATCTGCTGTGACTGTCAATTGAAACCCTGTCTTACTTATACGACTTTAGTAATGAGTGCAATGCAATGTGGATATTGTGTTTGTTTGCTGAATGAAATTAAGAGTAATATCAATGCCAGGCTTAATTGTCAATTTATGCGTAATCAAAGTATATTTCGTGGTGGGACAGGCAATATTTTCTTTTTTCTTATCTTTATGTAACCTTTGTTTTTATTAACATAGCATTTGATGTAAATAAATTAAGAATATTGACTGTAATATTTATCATCATTCTTAGTTCTGATCTATGGGCCCTTGGTTGTATCATATATCAACTTCGATCAGGCCGATCTCCATTTAGAGGAAGGTATTCGATGTATCTTTCTTATTTCTGTACATTTAGAATGTCAATTGTCTTACGTTCTATTGACTAATTTCACTTGTTGATATTCTACACTAGTTCATTGTCCGTCCTTTTTGTTTTGAAGAGATATTCTATCTTGAAATGTATGTATATAATTTAGCTTATAAGTAATAGTATTAAGTAATTTTTCATGTACTTTTTATGGAATGTAAAAAAAACATACTGCAGTACATTTAATTCAACTGGTTTATCATATATATGTTAAAATATACTAATTGATGTAAAGAAAGGGCACTTGTACTGGTTATTAGGTTTGTAAGCATTTTCTTTAGCATGCTGTTCGGAATATAATATCTTTTATCAATTGCCGACTAAATACCCCATTTTAATTACTTTGTTTAGTAATGAATATCAGACGTTTCAGAAGATAATTAAATTGGATTATGAGTTCCCAGAAGGCTTTCCAGAATGTCCTAAGGACTTGGTTCAAAATTTACTTGTAAGTGTACATAATGCAGGATAGCAATATCTGCTTTTTGTCTTAAATATAACGATTTGCAGATTGGTGACATTACTAAGATGTGTGGATTCTTGTGTTCCATTTATTGCCACTTTCTAATTCGTAAACACGGTAAATACTCGAATCGATGGCTAATATAGGAACATGTACAACTAGCTGCACATATCCCTTTGACGTCAGATTCTGTTAACACTACTTCTCCCAGAATTCAAGTCGAATATCTTTCATATGATTATACTGAATACTTGTGTGACTGATTGTTAGTTTCTTTTGCAGTTAAGACCCTATTTCTTAATACGTCAATACACAGAGCAGACAGTATGGCTACTGCTTGAACCCAATGATATCTGGCGCACAAAGTACCTGTTTTATTGAGTCAGTAGCTATTTGCCATAAAGTAGGAATGGGAGTATACGAAATCTTCCTATAGCACTAGTTATGTTTCATATGTGAGTTGAGGCCATGTCAGACGTTCCTGTAGCATTAGATATGTTAAACATGTGTGAAATGAAAACATTTAAAATTTTAAATCAGAACTAACATTTGGTATCCCAAGTGTCATCCTTGTTAGGGTCGTGCTCACTGTTGTAAGTAGCTAATTGGTGCTTATTTGAAGTTAAAAATAAATAGTATTTCGATGATAAGTTTAATTTCCGTTTTCCAAATCGTTGACAGTCCTTAGAAAAATTTAATCCTACTTATTTGTAGGTACTTGATCATGAGAAGAGGTTAGGCTGTGAAGAGTTAGGAGGGTACGATAGACTAAAATCGCACCCATTTTACAATGGTATGTTAAAATGCATACAAGTATTTTTCCTCATGAGATATTGTTGCCTTGCGATGACCCATTTTTGTTATATATGCTCATTCAATTTTATCAGACATTGTAGCTACAGTTTACTAGAATAGATTTTACAATCCCTTTATAACCCTTTAATGGTTAAATCGCAGATATTCAATGGGATACCCTTCCAGAGCAATTGCCTCCAAAACTGTTACCGTACCTACCTTCACAGTCAGCTGATGGCGAAGATCTTGGAAGTAATTATGATGTAGGTACATTTTAGGATTGTTTTTGCATTGGGCCTTAATATCATTGTGGTCCTAGATCGTAGCAGAAAGAAGAGAGAAATCCGAGATGATGAGTTAAGATGGGTGCTTGAGAACGTGATACCATCTAGCCCGCCAGAGTAGATATAGTGGTGTGAAGAAATAATGAAGTTTTAAAGGAAACTGAGATAATTAGTTTGATTAAAGTAAAGGAGGATGATAAACAGTAGACTACCGAAGTACTGTGGTAGAATTTTTAAAAAATGAAGATACTACGTAGAGAGTAGGCAAAAGTATTTAATGGAAATATGTCATAGTATTAAATTGAACTGTTAAGTGTATGGCTCGCGATATTGTCTGACGTGGCCCGTGCTGAACCAGTACTAGTGAGAAATCGTATTGTCTGATTAAGCTTCAAGGAAAGTCCAACTAGTTCATAAAATGTTTTAGCACGTGGAAAAAGCCAGCTGCTTTCAGAGCAGATAGCATATCCCTGAACTCTATCTGAGAGAGGCTGCTAAGGCATTGATCGTACCAAATATGGCGTTCTTCTTGAAAAAGTAAACGAAAGTTTGAAAATAGATTTAAGAATTTCAAACAATGGAAAGGTACACTTTGCTATGTTCTTCGTCTCTAATTACAGTCGATGCAGAGTCAGCACAAGGGGAGTTTTTTATTAGAAATTCTTGACCTACAAGGTAATAGTCAACTAAAAACTGCTAAAGGAAAAATAGTTTATTTGAAGTTTACAAAGTACTTCATTTGCTAATGAAATACATGATTTAATGATTAAGTTTTTGCTAGATTTCTTTAGCATTCTTTCTTAATTTCTTTTGCAGCTATCTGTCTCATCTGACGAAGAAGAAGATATTATGAATGATATGTTTAATGATCTCTTGATAAAGAACATTTCAAGCGATCTAAGAGAAAAATCTAACTCAGCAGCAAGTTCACAAGCGTCTTCCAACTCATCAACATCTAGGGACTCCCCTTGGTGAGTTTCAAATAATAGTTTCCGCAGCATCTCTTTTCTCGTTGATAGAAAATTTTAGTAGGTCTTTCTTAGTCTGATAGATGTAGACTTACTGAGTCGTGAGACTGCAATTTTCGTATTAATTATAGTAGCATCTCAGGACGTTGATATTACAAGGAACTGCGGCCAAGGGTAGTGTATGATGCAATAGATTCTTATTTCGTTGCATTTGTATACAGTATGTTAGATGACACTTCAACCCAAATAGAGGATTTGAATTTAAATTAAAATTATTTATTGTTTAAAATGATTGTAAAATAATTACAAAAGTTTCAACTCTGTATGCTTTTTGCATTTCATTCTATTTAGAATGATTACAGAGTTGTACTGGTAGGATTTTATGTTAATTGTTGGTTTGAAAAGAAGATCCAAAGAAGTATTCAGCGTATTAATAGCTCAAAGTGTCTGTTGATACTTGTTGGTTCCAATTATGAAAATTCATAGTTATTGTTTTTGTGGAAGTTATTGTTTTTGTGGAAGTTCCAATGTTGTTTTAACATCAGCTGACAGTGGATGGGTTAGGGACAGGCAGCCACTAGTATTATTTCAACAGTATTTCAGTCTCTGCCCAAGGACAACAGACTAACCTTACTTACTCACTTACTTGCTATTGTGTTATCTGATTTATTTTATGGTTAGTAAAACTTCAGTATTCTCTGTTCCACCTTTCAATTTCATATTTCCTTTCGTTCTATAAAGGCAACAGTTCATAGGAAATCGTACCATATTAAAGGATGGATTAGTTGATAAACGAAAGGTATAAAGTATTCATTACACAAAGTGTCTTTATTCCATTCATCTCGATTTGCGTTTTAAATCAAAGTATTGTGTATTGAAAAATGATATAGGATATTGTCTTTGGTAGACTTGACGACCAGTAGATTTAATAAGCCCCCCTCAGATAAGCCCTCACCCGCAGAATCGTTTCTGACAAATAAGCCCCTGGGGGCTTAATCTAACAATTGTGGCGCTGTTCCTCTTATGATCGCAGCTGCTATATTATTCTTATAGCGTGGAAATTAGCTGTAGTTTGTTTGGTAGTTTATGAATTTAGCTTCACATTTCTGTGGTAGTACGACGTTTGGCACTTTGATCATTGCCAGACGAAAAAAACACTTTCTGTATGCTAAAGAATGCTTTCACTTTTTCATGCGATGGTGCTTCATATTTCTTAGAAAAGCCCTTAATATAATCCCTGTTGTTCTAGTATCAAACAGAACTACCCCTTAAATATTCAGGCAGCCAAATCGTTCTCATTTGTTGCACAAAATATTCTTATCCCTTAACTATCTCTTTGGTCAGACTGAACCAACTATGTAGAGCCTCTTTGATAAGACAGAACGGGTGATATTTCACGCTTGTCGTCTTTGGTTTGGAGAACAAGCAGTTGGATGATATATAGATGATTTTAGATATCAGATGCACATTTGTACAATCCTGATGCTATTTATCCTATTTTCATTTATTTGTTTATTTTTTGCAATTTGCCGTGCTAAATCCATTTCAGGGTCTTTTTGCAAAGCGCCGACAGTTAATTCTGACAGAGGGACCTCATCTCTTTTACATAGATCCAAATGCCATGGTTTTAAAAGGGGAAATTCCGTGGTATGTCTCTTAATGATTGTTGTAAATTTTCAAATTTCGAGAACCTTCCTGGTGAGTTTTTGTTGAATAGTTGAAACTGTGACAGCATGTATGGGAATATTTGAATTTCTGTAGAAATTTAAAAGAAGCTATAGATGCTTATTTCAGATTTTACTTCAATTTTCTTTGCTTTTCAAAATCCTTCCATTAATAAACGGATCATTTGGACCAAGTCAAATTGTTTGTTTGCTAGTTTTTGAAAGTCTACATTCGACCTCTATCCTGCTGGAAATTGAATATTGAATGCAACGATTAAGACTACGTTTACACTAGCAAGGATCCGAATGGGTACGGATCCATTTTGGATCTGTGACCAGTTTTGTTAGTGTTTACAATAGAACAGATTTAATTTAGATCATGCTTACACTAGCAGGGATACCCACAGTTTTGACTTCAATATTTCAGCAGTTTTGATGCTAACAAGTAACCTTTTAAGAAGAAATTTCCATGCGTCTTATCTGAAATGTACCCGTTTGGATCAGTTACAGCCGTGTACACTAGGCCTAAATAGGAACGGATCCGAATAAATACATTTTTGGAAAGCGATCACAATCGGGTCCAGATGGTAGATCCAAATGAGTACGGATCGAGCTGGTCTTGTGTAAACGGAAAGCGTATCTGTGCTAGAATTCGTGCGAATCCAATTGGATCCATTCTAGTGTAAACAGGTCCTTAGGTTAACCGTGTTGACCCTTATCTTGTTACAGGACAAGAGACTTAAGACCTGAAGTGAAGAGTTTTAAAATATTCTTCGTTCACACAGTAAGTTCAGTTTTTAAATAATTATATCGGCCAAAATTTTAATTCAACTTTTATTTTTCAATGGAGATCAGAAAGTTGTCAGCTTTCCAACATTCCCGGACTAGATCTTGTTAACATGGACCCAACAACAGTGTGCGAGTTGCTTCTCTACGGTAGCCCACCGCTTACTGTTATTGAAAACAGATTGATTTTAGAAGCAGCAATGTTGTTTATTGAGAGATCTAGGCGATTAGGCTAACAAAAAAATACTAAAAGCTCATATTAGCAGCAGAACCTTTTCCTTGTTTGTAGTGCAGTGAGTATGACATTCCAGTGGCGGATGCAGCATGGAGCCATTTGGGGAACCCCTGTAGGTAAACACATATTCGACCAAGGGCATGTTAATTATTAACTTCAATTTTTGTGGCCTATGGGCCCGGTTACCCAACCTCCCGGCCCCTTGGATCCGCTACTGCAACTGTAGTCCTTGGATCCGCAACTGCAACTGTAGTCCTGTGTAGTGGCATGTAGTGTGCAGTGGTGTAGTACAGTGGTTTTGTTATAGCGTGTTGAGTGAATGGTGTTGTGTTGTTTTTATATAATGTAGAATGGGTCCTCTGGTCATCGAACAATATCCTATGGAGGAAAGAAGCTATTTTCCAGCTTGAAAGCTTTTCTCACTTTCAGGATTGTCTCCTATGTGGTTTTTACATCTAGTGAACAATTTAGCATGTTGAAGCATAGCAATCAATAGCTTAGCTTCGATATTTGCACTATATACGTATTTCGTTTCAACCTGTGAATAGTCTAAACTCAAAAACCAAGGGCCTTAAATTAAATTGAATTCATTGTAATTTTGAAATTCCAAATTACAGATTAAAACGATACACTGTTAATATCAAAAGTGTCGCCTACTAGGTCGAAAACTAACATGAGGAGAGCACCCCCTGTAATGCAACATTTTTGTGCATCTATAACAGACGTAGAATTTGGCATTGTCTTCAATTGATAGAAAAGTAAAAGGAGCTGGAAAATTGGAAAATTTTCAGTTGATAGGCATAGCATTATGGATAAATTCCTAAGCATTGGACACTGCAATAACATGACCTTTTTATATAAGTGCATATTGGTTACTTATACATACTAGCGTATAGCAATATTCATTGCATTGTGGAGACTACTGCTACTGGCTGCAGGCCATGCATGCAATTTTTTTCACAGAACTAACAGGATTTGTTTATGAGCATTTTGAACTGTCTTATATTATTGGCATATATCATCTGGGAGAGAGTTGCAGATATGTATTGCTCTAAGTTGGCCCCGCATGCAACATGAAAAGTAGTAAAAATCATTTATATGCATTTCTATGCATTCTTTGTAGCTGTGTTTTTAGTATTGTTTTGTTACGTGTTGTTCATGTTAATGATTACCATAGCATCTTGCACTTCGTGGTATTGTCCGTGTAGTATAGTGAGAAAGATTACACTTGCCGTGTTATTGTCCTTTTGGTTTAGTGAGGTAGATTACACTTACCGTGGTATCGTCCTTTAGTTTAGTGAGGTAGATTACACTTACCGTGGTATCGTCCTTGTTAGTGTAGTGAAGTAGATTACACTCATCATGTTATCGTCCTTGTAGTGTAGTGAAGTAGATTACACTTACCGTGGTATCATCTTTGTAGTGTAGTGGGGTAGATTACACTTACTCTAGTAAGTAGCTTGTATGTTTCTATTTGTAAAATTTTATATTGAACGAAAATTTGACTTTCAGATCTTTGGCCATGAGAATCTGAGAGATTTGTTTTCATATCTATTACTTTTGATCCAAGGAATATAAAGAGTGTAGGCTAGCACTAAATAGTTTACAATGAAATGCATACATTACAATAAATTGATTTCAAATCAGTAACAGTAAGACGCAAACAAATGTTGTATTAACATTTACACGGGCATTAATTAATCGCAGTTGATATTTTGCAGTAATAGGGATACCCTCGTGCTAGAAGCATTAATTTTCATGTTGTATTCACCGAACAGACTTGTCAATTTTTCGCGAATTTAATCTTGTTTTGTATTTCCCATTTACCCTTTAATATATCTCATACGACTGCTGATGCTTTTGTGACCTGTCTTCAAATATGTTCCTCGGTATGCAAACCATGTTGTATTCAACATCGTCTTTTTCTTCCTTTTAGCCCTCAAGGACGTATTATTTAGAAGATCCTAGTGGATTTGCCGTAGAATGGGTAAAAAAAATAGCTGAAGTCCATGAAAGATACTTTGGAAGTTGACAATCTAGTTTTGTTACATTGTTCTGTGGAACAGTAGTACAGCATAATTATCGATATTGAAGTAGATTTAAGTTTCTGTGATAGATTGGTGTGAAACTTTAGCTTTATCAGATGGTAGCAACTTAAGATATCTTTTATGTTAATTTTAGATTTATTCGATTCGATATAATGTACCAAGCCGTATACAAGTAATGATACATACTAGCACTTTCATTTCACCCAACCCCCCCCCCCCATAGACTATTATTTATCCATACATTTCAACAGTAGGGTTTGGTCCCATTAGGAGGTCAGAGAAGTTTTCCTTAGATGCATAAATGGAAGTTTGTGGTCGCAGAATTTTGCCGCGGTAGTCCAGATTTTAATCAGTTTTTTCAGGTCGATTGATGGCCATCTAGGTCATAGTGAACTGAAAATCTATTTTCCAAACACAGGCACGTTATTCTTCAATAAGTGTGAAATAATGCGTTGAATTTGGGAAAAGGAGGGTTGAAAATTGAAGATTTGGGGGATGAGGTATTCAGCATTTGACAAAGAAGCGTTTTCAGCGTGTCAAGATGTTATTTAATTAAACTTAATAGCATTAATACTTCTATCAGAACTGGATAGTTTGCTCTTCAGGTTTGATCTTATTTCAAAGTAAATAGAACATATTATTGAACCAAGATTACGATGATATTGCTTGGTAAGGTGGACAAAGAGACAAGACGAAATTCAGGCTCACAACGGTTCCATAGGACAAAACTCAAGACAATTGTAGCTAGTTTGTTTTGGATTTTGTAATACCTGAAGATTGTCAGGCTGAATTTTGCTTTATATTTTTGTTGATCTTAACATAGTTATCATCGAAATAGTGGTTCTGCGACTTTTGGTAGAACTATGATTCCCTGCCAGTACTACAAGATTATATAGTGAATGTGTAAGACCCCATATCTCACAGCAATTGTCAAGCATGGTAACTGTTTTACGGATCAGAAGCGTTTACACTGTTATGGTGCAAAACACGAGGCAGCTGGCATTTCCTTTACCTTGATAGTGGATCGCTTTTTGGCATAATACAAACGCGTATGTTAATATTCTACATTTGCATTGTCCCGCTGAATTGCTTCTACCTGGCATAATGTCGGCACGTTTTCACAGGAAGTACAGAAAGTGTCAATGGTTATAAGAACGGGATATTTTTCTGATGTCATAGAACAATTTGAATGTAAATCATATTCATAGCTCATTTGTTTTGTATCGAACTTTTTACTGGTACAGTGTAACTGTGCAACAATGTCCCGTTTACCTTGTACCAGACAAATTTTAGCAGCACTAGTTTTTGGGCAGATTGTGCGTGTCTCTACACAATACCGCTCATTCGTAGAAGTATTTAGGAAGGTGAATTAATCGCAAATTTGTTCAAAGACATGAGTTGTACAGTGTAAATGCATTTGACCGATGTGATATTTACGTTCAGATTGATAAAGTAGCTGAATTATTGGTGGAATGAGGTAGTTTGAAAACGCTAGAGAACTGATTTTTGGTGTCGGAATTTTATTGCTGTTTATTCGCAATGTCTTATGGGTTTTCAATAAATGGCCTAGTACTAGAGTATCCTACGATTTTAAGAGAAAATTGAAAACTTTATGTGAAAGTATATTGACTAAAATGTCTGCTGGGATCATACAGATTGTCAAAGATGTTTTGCACTTATTGTGTTGGCTATTGTGGAAGATCAGCTTATCTTGAGTTGGTGATCTGAGTCTCTGCAAGGCAGAAAGTTGCGTCTGCTAATTGTTGCCCTCCAGTAACTGCTTAATAATTTATAGCTTCCATCTGCAGCAACCATGTGCACAGACTCCATCAAAATATTCAAATCTGGAAAATTAGTCGAAATTATTCTGTGTATTGATTGTGATTCAGCATACACAGATGAATAATATGAAAAAATAAATAGAAAAGCTATGGTGACCGGAGTGGGACTGTTCTCAGACTGACGTGACAGAGAAAGTATGGCATCCAGAGTTTGGTCTGTTGAAGGAGGTGAACAAAGCAACTGCTGCCCTTGGCACTTATAGTCCGGGTCCTATTGAAAGCCATTCTCACTCCATGTTAATTGTATTCTTAACAGCCAACTGTTACGCTATGTCCCATGTGCTTTTGTGGAGTGGTTATCATTGTCTGTTCACTGGCATTAAAGCATAGTGTTGTCCTTTTCACATGTTTCCCAGGGGCATTATACATACGTGATGTGGCGTCATGTTTATTGTTCTGTTTAGTATGGTTGACTGATTCTTATTGTTTGCAGAGTTGTTGGTGTAAAAGTTTGAGAGAAGGAGTGTGATGATTCTGAGCTTCGATAAATGTTGTGTGAAAAGATTTGAGTTTTATTTCGCAAACAGTTTCTAGAGTCGTAGTTTCAAGCGTTGAAAAACGAGGTCTTAACAAATGCATGTTAACAAAGAACCATTTTGTTACACCTACCCAAGTTAAAATTATGTGCTTTTTCGAAAATCGCTATCTCCAGTGCATTTGAGTTACCATTTCTTTATGACGTCATGCTGATGTAATAGCACATTGATTCCTGCAACTACGCTTTCATCTGATCTGAAACTTTGTCTCTAGAAGCCATTCTAGGGTGGAATAACCGCTGAAGTAATGCCTTATATCTTAATCTCGTTACATTTTTGTTTCTGCCTTTCATTATGATTTGCTGATCTAAAATGTAAAAATATATGAGCGAGTGATGTAAATTGTGATGATGATGGTTTGGGGATTCGTTGGTTCTTTGTCATGATGATGATTGTGGGCCATACTGTGCTGTTAATGTTGAGCTAAGGCGAAGCGATCTTCTGTGATGGCTGCGAGCGGTCTGTAAGTCATTGTAGAATCAGAATCATCTTCAGAGAGTAGTCATCTTTGGTATACCGTATTTTTATTGAAACTATTTTAAACTGATCTCTATCTATATACATGGCTCGGCTAGGTAACATGCGTCCCTGCCTTTGGCTCTAACTTATCATCGATGTTTGTATGATAACTCTCTCTTCCTCTCCTTCAACTTAGGCCCCGTTCGCCCTATTCCGTTTTTGAACAAAAACGCAACTGTTTAGCTCGGATTTTGGCTTTGCATTCACATTTGTCTACCCCAAAAACGGAGCTAAATGAAAACGATGATAAAAACGGAGCTAAATGAAAACGGACCTAAACAAAAACGCAACTCTGTAGTGTGAACACCAAAAATGGAACATTTTGAAAACCCTACTAATAGAGCCAATATAAAAGAAGCCATCAAACAGATGCGTTTTTGAGGACAAATGTGAACACCAATTGATAGATATCCGTTCCTTTCTGAAAACGGAGTAGTGTGAACAGGGAAGAAAAACAGTCCCGTTTATTGAAGCAAAAACGGATCTAAATGAAAACGGAGTAATGTGAACGTAGCCTAAGGCTATCTATCAGGCTCACGTATATGTTCAGTGAAAGAGTTGGAGAGCAGCAAGACGTGTTCCCTATCTTTTATGCCATCGTTTACTGGACACATTGGATTGACTGTATCTTTGAAGTTAGATTCGAATTTATGGAAATTGAATTTGCTTAGCCCTACCCTCAACTAAGTTAAATATCCAACCCTTTTTGGATTGTGAATGCCGTATACGGAATTAGCAGGAGGCCTGATTTGAGGAAATTTCTTTTTAAATGTGCTAACTGAGGGGGATTCTCTTATTTCGGGACTAAGTTTATTCCATTCAGACAAAGAGTCAGGGTAGTAACTAGCTTTGAATTTTTCTGTTCTTGCCATTAAGTGCCCCACAATTTGCAGGTTTTAAAGAGAGTAACCACTTGGGTGAAATAGTGGAATAGGATCCCTTGTGTAATCAAGGGTTAAGTTATTCATAATTAATAAAAAGGACAGTCGTCTATTCCGTCTTCTTGAACTTAGTGATTACCATCCTAGTTCTTTGTACAGCCTATCTCGATACGTTCCTTTCCATGCTCCTGTTACTGCTAGGGTAGCAGAATATTAGACAGATTTCAGGCTACTCATCATGTAATTTTCAGAGCCATCTGCCTTTGCGGTATGTGATAAATTACATTACCATAATCTAGATGGAGTCGTACATAAAATTTATACAGATCACTGAGTGTATTTCTGGACAGATATTTAGACACGAACTTCAGCATGTCAATCGCTTTTCTTGCCTTGTTTGTAGCTACTTGTATTTGAGATGAGAAAGAAAGTTTTGAGTCTAGTATTATACCGAAGTATTTATGTATACCAAAAATTTGCTTTACCTTCACCTGTTTTTGAGAAGACTACAATGACTGACGTCACACAAAAAATCTATGACTTCATTCTGTTGTTATTAACATAGATTTTTGAGTTCTGAGCAAACTTTTATCTAAACTGTTGTGAAATGAAAAAGTTAATAAATAGTTCCATTTCCGATTTCCTTCCAAATTTAATAATATTGTTAATAATATTGAGTATGGATCAATTTGATGAATTTCCATATTCATTTATTTAGGTATTTTCCGCTCCTATTGAATCTACTTGGTTATTTATTTCCCTTTCGCCTTACTTAGTTACTTAAATGAAGATGAGACTGGTAGCTTCTTAGCATTCTCGGATATATCTTACTAGGATCTGTCTTAGTATGGCTAATCGATCATATATAAATGAGATCTAAACATTATACTGGGCTCTTCACTGCTTTCAAGTCTAATGCGGTTCGCCGTGGTCCTCTTTTACGTTGTAGTGCATTGAAACGGTGCTATTGTCACTCACAATTATTGAGAGAAATATTCTGCTTTTCCAATAGCAGTTGACTATAACAAGAATGAAAGTAAAATATAATTTTTTTCTTTGATTAATCCTTTGTGATGTTCATTATACATTTATGTTCAATTTTCTGTAACTTGTAACTAGGCAATAAACCGAAGCTGCTTTTGATGAAATCGTACAATTCACCCAATGTGAGAACTATAACCTTGCATCAACATCAATGTTAGCCAGAGCTTTTTTCAGGAAAATTTAGAACTGCACATTTTGCTCGAGGCTACTGTATTGAGGAATAGCCCTTTATTGATATAAGGATAAACAACATGCGTCTGATGAACAGGCAATAAAAGTATGCATTGTTTATTGCCATACTTGTTGGAAGTAAAAATATATAGACAACACTTCACTTTAACTAGGATCTATCTTAATATGTAATCTGCACAGACCTGTCTCTCTAGATCTGCACACAGAGTTATAGACCCAATAAAGCCCATGGCTGGGACGAAAAATTAGTGAAGATGATAAAATTAAGCGACAGAGCATTGGTCCTTCCACTTAAATGATTCTTACTAATTGCATGAAGCATGGGATATTCCTTAAAACATGGAAGGTTGCCAATGTAGTACCAGCTCACAAGACAAATGAGAAGAATCTGAAAGAGACTTACCGCCCTTGTTGCGCGTGAATTCCGAATTATTGTTCTGAAAGACTGTTAAACGGACACTTGTAATTGTGTTGCTAAAGTAGTCCTTTGTATTCGTCTCGTTAATTTGTATAGTACCTATTGTGTTTGTTTCACGGTTGATTGGCATTTTTACACCTACAATTTAGATGTTTGTCAAGCAGTAGTGTCAGTTGGTTGATTGTTGTATTTTTAGCTTCGGTTCGCTTCTCGCTGTGGAAAAGTCGTTCATAATATTGTTGCTCCAATATATATATGACCTAAGTTATTAGTGCTTTGGTAGGGTCATATTTATTTCGTTCAACTAGCTACAGGGACACACGGATTTAAACCACATTATCTGTATGGCCAACATAATATGTGTTAGAAAAGTCAACGGCGAGTTGGTATCAGAATGAGTTTGAATTTCTGTAGCCTATGAGTTACAGCCCTATTTCCCTCTTACCAGCATTTGGAAAAGTTCTTGAAAAGCTGATATAAGATTTTCTATATTCTCATTTACTCTCGTGTAAAGCAATAGATCCAAATCAGTTAGGCTCTCGTAAAAGTGATTCAACAGTAAACCAGCTGCTCTCAATAATTCATACAATATTTAAAGCTTTTTATAATAATCCTCCTCTTGATGTACGCTCTGTGTATCTTAGTATCTCCAAGCATTTGACAGAGTTTGGCATGATGGCCTAATTTATAAATTAAAAAGATTTGGAGCATGTAGAAAATTTCTTACTCTTATTCAAGATTTTCTCTAAGGCCCGATGCAGAGAACAGTATTGAATAGTCAATGCTCAAATTGGGGGTCTATTTCCGCAGGTGTGCCTCAAGATTCCATTCTAGGAGCATTGCTCTTTCTTGTTTATATCAATGACTTAACTTTAACTTTAAAGTGCACTGTTAGATTATTTATTGATGATGCTTCATTGCTTACAGTGGCGGAAGACTCTACAACAGCTGCCAATAATATGAACCATGACGTAGCTTTAATAGGGAAGTGGGCCCAGACTTGATTTTCTCGAGGAAAAATATTGACAATGACCACCCTCACATATTTTTCAAAGGCATTCCTGTAAAAAGGTAAATAAACACATGCACCTAATAATTATTCTAAACTCTAGGTTATCCTTCATACCCCTTATTGAGTTAATTATTTGTAAATCAAGAAAAGGCATTGGCTTACTGAAATACTTCTCTAAATATCTGCCTAGGCATACCTTAAGTGACTTATGCAAATTATTTGTGAGGCCCCACCTCCAGTATGGGGATGTTATTTATCATGTTCCTACAAAAATATGTGAATTCAGTAAAAATATCATTTTGCCAAACCTAATGGAAAAGCTTGAATCTGCTCAATACTCTGCTGCTTTGGCGATCACAGGTATATGGAGAGGTACATCTCGTGAGTAGTTATACAACGAGCTTGGTTGGGAGTCATTAAATTCCCGAAGGCGGTGTAGACGTCTCACATTGTTTTTCATATATACATTAGACCCAATGCCAACACTATCAGCTCTCAGTCTTAAATATACATTAGATCCAATTCCTCATCCTCAGCACTCCCAGTATAATCTTCGAAATGAGTCTTCTGTTGGGCAAATTGTGGTGAGGACAGATAGATTTCAGACTAGTTTCTATCCAAATTGTATATCCGAGTGGAATAAGCTTGAATCGGAAGTGAGACTTGCATCCTCTGCTGCCAACCTTAAGAGTAAACTCTTGTTAAGAGTGCGCCTCACGACAAAAGCTGTCTTTGGAATTTATAACTCGATAGGATTATCATATCTTACTTAACTTAGAGTTGATCTTACTAACTTGAACCTCCACAAACTCCAGCACAATTTTATAGATATTCTAAACCCAATGTACCCAATTAGCGACGGTATTGAAGATGTTGAGCATTTTCTGTTGCAATGCCCTTCATTTGTTGCTCAATGACGGAATCTCCTCGCTAAATTTACTGATTTACTACGTCCATTTATAAATTTCAACGACCTTTCTAATGAGGCTCTGCGTTTTATTTACTTTGCCTTTGCCTTTGCCTAATTGACTTTGCGCTTTATTTATGAAACAGGATGTTTATATGTGGCTGCCAACTATTCTTGAAAAATATCTTAAGTAGTGTTGTGTAAATAAGTTAGGGTGTGTCTTAATATATGTGTTGGCCATGGGGTAGTCATTGTTGTTTGCTCCCTTTGGTATCGTCCCCGTAGTGTTTGTATAGTTATTCAAGTAGTTTAGTATGATAGAATTCTGTATGTAATTGTTGTATACCAATAGAAAAAAAAAAGTTATAGACTATCTTTCAGCTTCATCTGTCGAGAGATGAATGGAGGAATCATCTACTGGTAGGTCTGAGTAATAAGAGCGCTAGCATAATGCTAGTGCAATTTACTTGTTGTTTTGACCCATTTAACTTCTTTATTTACCTGTCATCTTCATTTGTGGAGCTATGGAGGTGGCCTTTTCTATCTGCACAGTCAAATCTCACAAATTGAATTTCACCATTCGTACAATAAATTTTGTGTTGACCATATAAATACGATCTGTTTACATCTCCAGCAGACACTTGCATTTTACATTGACAGTTACCTAGCCAATCTCCAGTATGATGTTTCCAATATGGTCTTACTTAATCATCTCGTTGGAGAATTCCCGAAACATTCATTTGATTTTCGTTGTTTTCAGCGCTGGTTGTAATAAGAAAAAAGATACTGTTTGAGCCTTGGTAAACTGTAGCTAGTGTTACACATGCATACGTGCATACGTGTGTCATTGTGAAATAAAACATAATGGCAATATGCTCGTTCGAACTTTAGGTTTGTTTTCATGAGATGGACTTGAAATATGAATATAACGTAGTTCTCTTTGCTTTGAGCCATCGTTGGAAAACGATAAAGGCACTCGAAGGGCATCGGTTTGTTTCTGCAAAGCAGGGCTTCATTGAAGCTAACATAGTAATTATGGCAGAATAGCCTATCGGTCAGTTTACTGAATGGTTAGAGATTGCTATTTTGACCTCTGTGGGAAGACATTGTCATATCCATGAATCAATATGAATCGAAAATACCAGGCCTTTTTATGAACCCTCCAGTCCTACAAATGCTAAACTGTTCACAAAAGAGCATTAAGAGAGGCACATAATGACTATGATTCATCTGTTGAAGGTTTGCTTGCTAAAGATAATTCTTCAACAACACATCAACAAAACATGAAAAGATTAGCCATCGAAATGTATAAAACAAAGATGAACATAAATCCAGTTTTTATGAATGATACCTTCCGATTCAGAGGTAGTGAAACAGTAGTGCACAGATGTAGTCAAAATTTGAAAAATTTACCTGCAGAAGTAAGAACTTCAAACAGCCTAGAAATCTTCAAAAAAAAGTAAAGTAGTTTGATTTTCCTTGCGCTTGCAAATTATGCACTCAATACATACCAAACCTAGGCTACATTACATATTCATATTATATAGTTTATCTCATTTAGATCATACCTATCTTTTCAATAGATTGATATGCACTAGTTTATTATGTTAGTTCAAATTAATTATGCTATAGTCTTATGATATATTAAAGCATTGTCCATATTTACGTCCTGTTAGATCTTAGGATCCTAGTTAGTTTTAGACTCTAGGTTTTAGTTGGTATATATAGGTTTATTTGGTAACAATTGAGCTACACTGTCAACCAACTTTAAATAAAATAAAATATGCTTGTTTGGTGGTAATAAGAATGAATGTATCAACTTTTCTTTCATTGGGTAGACTGCGTTTTGTGGAAGCGAAATGCAAACAAGGTTGACTTCACTTAGTTGGCATGAGTAATGCGAATTTCAGCTTGTCCCAGTGGAAATCGGGCTTTACTTGTCATTCGGTCTCCATTTTAGGCTGATATGTAACTTTCATTTTCTACTCCAATGTGATCAAGCCAATCATTGACTTTGCCATTATCACATGGGGAGTAACAGAGGCGTTTGCTCTCACTTATGGACAGTTGCATGTAACATTTTTGAATTACTATTACCATTGAATTAAAGATAACAGGAGTTTGGAAAATTGTGAAATGAAAGTAACTTACCTTCTACTTAATCTACTCTCTAGTCCGGAATAAAAGGGGGGTGGCAATAAGCGGGGGAGGGTTGGAAAAAGTCTGAAAGTAAATAAGAGGAGGGTTGCAATAAGTGGGGGAGGGGGGTAGGTGGAGAAGGCTTTAAGGTGAATGTCCATGGGATGGGCTGTTATAGATGAAGGTGGAGAGAAGACCAATATATGCATTGGATAAAAAACATAAGCTTTTTGAAAAAAATTTTTTACGTTTATTACATATTTTTAGTATACTAAAAATATGTCTATCATCATCGTTTATAATTTCATCATTGGCTCAAAATTAATAATCGGAGGGGGGGTGGGAGCTGCAAAAAGAATGTCCTGGTATGCATTTTTTGAAAAAATAAATAGTCGGGGACCGTCTATTCCGGACTGGAGAGGTATCCATTCGAAGGAGGCTGCAGTGGCTTCGTGGTATCGGCAGTCTTAAAGGAAGGTCCAATGCACATTGCCAATAATGGATGCCAATTATAGAGATGGTTGGAAATGTAAATGGCTAAACATTAAGTCTCTGCTCTCCATTGATCTAGAAGTCATGACATAAGGAAGTTATACGACCTCTATCTGGAAAATCTTTGTCATAAGTTAATTGACAGATGCATGATTTCAGAGAGTAGGACAATAAATCATACAGATTCACGAATTCCCAAAGTTAAGTTAAAATATTCAATATGGAATGATATACTTCTGTGGAAGCAAAACTGGAATGATATCAATGACAGCACACGAGAACAAGAGTCAATCTCTCATATTTTAACGGTTTTAATAGCATCTTTTGAGCCTGCAAGACGCAAGCACAATCCTCGCAAAGCAGCATACTAAAGGTGTATACTAACTCTTTGTTTCTTCTGTTTTGTCTCTAGTGATTTACTGTCATTTGGCCGACAGGTGTAGCATGTACAATTATTGACAAAATGAAAATTAAAAAAAATGAAAATATGATGGAGATACGATGGCTCAACTGTACAAATTGGTGAAGAGAAGGGCAGTGCTAGCAAATGATTTACCCTTGAGCAAAGGCTGTAAAGCATTACCCAATGGCACAGTGGCAGATCATTTGACGTACAGAGTCAATCGTTGCGTATTCAAACCGAGGTCGCGTCATTTACTTCTCTCATTTTCATTTTACTTTTAGTATTAGGCTGTTGAACATACCAGGCGGTCTATAACCAGATGAATGTCCAGGAAGTATTTTGAACTTTTCCTTCATTTTCGATATAGCTACCCCATTATCAACCAAGTGAAGTCTGGAACTTTCAGAAGAGGAATGTGGCATATTAGGTGAGTAATGGTTGGTAGGAAATACATGGAAGTATGATCATGTTAATAAAAAAATGATCCAAAATAATGAATAAACACCACCACATTCAGGAGCATTTAAAGATTTTAATATATTCAGCCATATTTAAAAGGGGACCGAGTTATTATGGAAACAATAGAAGTTTGTAAATTGAAAACAGCAAATAGTCCCATTTAAGAATTGCAGTGGCAGTCAATTGAACAGGAAGTATAGTATAGTAGGTATAAAGAGAACAAGAATAATGGCGTAATTCATCAGCTATCAGTGTGCAATCAGTGTCTCAGGGGACTATTGATAGTACGCTTCAAGCATCTGCAATAGGAAGTTATTTTACGTGATGAGCAGTAGATGCTATAATAAGAGATGGCATGGTAAAGTTGTAAAATGGAAAATAATGCTCTAGAGCATTTGTGATTGACAATGATAATAATAATAATAATAATGATAACTAATAATAATGATAACTGTGAATTGCAAATCTCTCAGGTTTATGGTGATTATGACCGTGTGACTTGCTTAGGCTAGTGTTTCCCTAAAGTGCAAACACATTTGCCTTAGAAACTGTACAAGTATCACAGAGTATTAATGGTTTGAAGTTGCACTCTTTCAGTTTAACACAGTCCTGCACAGTATCCATAGAAAGACTTGAAGAAAAGACCTGACAGAATGTATGAACACACACATTCATTGATACATTCGTAGGATTCCACCTCTGGAAGCTCATAAGCTGCCTGAAAAAGCGAAAATTGTGATCGCATGAAGGAACATAAATCTGTATCCCACGAAAAGGTTCGTTTCTAGATATGCAGAAAAGGATTAGCACCGCGGGGATAGAAGTATTTTAGCGGTGAGAATATGAGTAAGTAAAAAAATTATGCAAGTGTCTGGGAACCTTTTGAAAAATCGCCATGGCCGTGAGATTGTGAGTCGTGACGCTACACAGAAATCTGTTTAAAGCAAAATAGATTCCCGTAAACTCCTTTTGACGACATCAAGGTTCTTCGTACTTTCGACCACACTCAAAACTGCAAAACAACCCACAAACATTCAAACCTGGAGTTTAGGTTGTGGTTAGTTGCGTAGCCAGAGCCATTTCTGCGTATGAAACAAGAGATGAAAGAGGACCCATGAATGGTAAACACCTCTAATGACACTCCCCTCCCGTGGATACTAAACATTTGCAGAGTTAGTTGTTTTTCCTGAAATATTGTTAACCTCTCCAACTGAGATGCAGATATTTTCCCAGATACCAAATTTTTATCATTGAGTTGGGGGGGGGGGGTTACCGCTCCTTTTCCTCTTAGCTATGCTACTGGTCATGGTTTAATCCCTCTTAATCTGCTTTATCTATCCTCCAAGTGAAGAAACTCTGGCCATACATTGCACTTGTGAGGCATTTTAGAGTGTATTTTGTCACATTGATCTATAGCATCTAGATGCTAGCCTTGTAGTGTACAAGATTGAAGTTACATCACCAGTACGAACTCTCGTTCAGGCTCTTAATGGTTTTGATTCAATAGCAACCTCACTTCCGAGTTGTTCTCTCTGTTAAGAACTCAACAATTCAACGTTAGATTCTATCGCATATGCACCTGCAGCACTATTTTTGCACTTGAAATCCGGCCGGCTATTGTGATCCATGTGCTCTTTTGTTCTACAAGACAACTAACGATCCAGTAAAAACGCTTTGAACAGAATCACGACAGATGTGCATGTGAAATCATTTCAATTCCACACACACAACGTATTCGAAGTATTCGAAGAGAAGATTTCATCAATATGTTTTTAGAAATATCGCAACTTAACCAAATTATACGAACCATTCTTTTACTTGCGGTTTGAGAAAAGTGACTTTCACGTTCGCAGGATAATGCCCTGTTCATTACGAGTTACAGAGTCCGGAATGGCGAAATACCTGTAGTTTAATCGAATTTGCTTCCCATTTCACCTGTTTTATGAAATGCGCAGACATGTTGTTCATACAAGGGGATTGAAAAGCAAGAAAAGTGTTTTGGAATCTTGAAAAGAATTTGAAGCTGCCAGCAAGGAATAAAAGGTTTCCACCTATTTCATTTTACAACTAATCATCCAGTGCGTGTGTAAGCCTTAGTGGTTTGATAAATTTGTGTATGAATTGCAAGAGCAAAGAAGAGAAAAGGAGTCATTTATAGACAATGTAAATGCCTTAGTCAAGTCTTTTCGTATCCACTACCAAGCCTAAATCGTACAAAAGCCTTTACTGGAGTGTCATAGTTGTTGCTTACAAACAAGAATCAGATGGTCTCACACTCCAAAGACGTCTGTTGGCCTAACAACGAAGTGATATCATAAGCTACCTCTTTCATTTGCAGTCCAAGTGAAAATGCAATACTCTGCGGAAAGCGGCTACCTTATCCCCGATATGCTGAATGAAAATAGCCGTTACTCTACTCCTAGAAGTAGTGTCGGTGATGGCATTTCAACAGACTGTGAGGCTGATGTTGAGTCAAATATGTCCGGAAATTCTGAGGTAGCATCCCCTCATCGACGGAAAAGCTCGTATGGCATTTATGGGATTGTTCCTGCTAGCCGATCTCCAATGCTTATGAATAAGGCTGATAGTGAGAAGGTCCAAAATGAAGCAGGGGAAAAGACAATATCCCTTTTGCAAAATATCCTTACAAGTTATAAAGCAATAATGGTTTTGGTAATGATATTGGTGATGTTATTGCTAGTGGCGTTTTTTATGTTGTTTCCACACTGCCGTAGAAGTTGCCAAAGAACCAGTCGTAAAAGGATGGCTCAACATGTAGTGGAAAGCAAGTGGCCGGTGCAGTTTCCAGATGTTGTACCAATTGCAAACATGCTTCTTATTGATCTAAATGGCGACAATGAGAGCGATGTCATTTTAGCCTATAGCAATGTCAGTACAGCAGGTCAGCTCATATCAAATCTCTCTTTCATTACTATATTAGATGGGAAAACAGGAAAAATGTTGACAAAATTTGAGCTCAGTTTCCTAGCATTTAAAATATATGTTGATCCGCAGAGCAAAACAAATCTTACTGGTTTTGTCATTAGTGTCAATGGAATTGTTTCAAAGATATCCTTGATAAAGGGAACTGTACTATGGAAGAGCCACCCTTGCTCAACCATTCATTCCTTTTTGGTGATAAAGGATATGAATGATGATGAAGTATCTGATTTGGTAATTGTCTGCTCTTGGGTCTCAGTTATGGATGCAACTCTCTCAGGAATAGTGTTGGTATCTGGCACTAATGGAAATCTGATAGGAAGCAGAATAAGATATCAGCTTGGGCAAAAGCCAGCAACTTTCTTAATGCAGCATAAAAATGCCAAAAATGAGACTTGCATATTGTTCGGGATACAACGTAGTGGTAAATCAACAGTTCTTGCTGTAAGGCTGAAGAGGTTGCTTGAGATAGCAACTGGTACAAGGAACAAGGTCAATTTGGTTAGTGAAAACCCTCTTGTTGTTGCAAGGAACGTGAGAGATGATCGACAACCTGCATATGCAGATATTTCTGGAGATGGAGTTAAAGATGTTGGATTTATCCTTCAACATGGTATAATATCATTTATTGATGGAGCAACCCTTAGCTTGCGAAAAACGATAGATACCAAGAGTAGTGATATCATTAGGTAAGAAGAACTTATGTTTAATATTTTCATTTAAGATCTCCATTCTATCACGCAGAAAGGTGAAATGAGTCAAAGACATGGGAAGCATTGCTTATGATTTGAGAGGAAACAATAAGCAAATTTTAGTAATCATTTTAAAGTCATGTAATAAAAGCAACAGCCATTGAAGAAGCGTATCAGAGAGGAATAGAACGAGTTGAATTACGGTGGCGCAACTAGGAATTTCAAGGACATGGGGCTGAATTCAAAAAAAATACCCTGTAAATTTTTAAAGGATTTAGCATGGTTCACTATGTTTTAGGTTTGGAAACGGGAGAATTTTCATGAATTTTGTAATCAAAGTATTAAGGATGATTATTGGAAGATCTTATTTTGTTGAAGGAAAATTGCGGTGGTCTTGACCCCCAAGATTCCTCCCGTAGTTGCACCCCTGATAGCAATATGGCACTTTGTATTTATGAGAATGATTGCAGCAAGCTTAACCGACAAATAAAACCACAGTGTCATCATACTTGCTTGAATAATGAATTCTCGTTGAAGAACCATAAATTCATGATGTCTAAACATTTTGCACTTTTTTACCCCCTCCCCCTTGTTCGAGCATTGTATTAATTCTACACACCCCTTCTTTTACGATGTCCAAACTGTTTTACCATCCTTCCCACACACACACACCTTAAAACACAATCAAAACAAACAATTAAAACATTAAGCCTATCACAAACAAGATAATATAGTTAACAGGTAATAGTAATTGCAGGATGTGTCTTTACAATTAAAATATGATAGCTTCTAGTAGTTCAAATAACTAATCTGTTCTAGAGAGGAAGAGCTGGATTAGGAATGGCCAATTGATGAGGGACTGCTGGTATGAAGTAAGGCAAGCCTAAACAAAGGACCATGTGTTACGACAGATTGAAGTGTTGTCATAATATAGTTTTGTATAGAGGAAATTATGACAATAAAGTGCTATTGATAAAGTGCAGTGAATGAATGCATAAATGAATGGGTGAATGATTGAATGAATGACTGAATTATAGATGAATGAATGAATGGATGAATGAATGAATGAATGAATGAATGAATGAATGAATGGATGAGTGAATGGATGAATGAATGAATGAGTGAATGAATAGGTGAATGAATGAATAAATGAATGAATGGATGAATGAATTAAAGAGAATTGAATCTCATTATTTCCATAACATAGCTCTTCTCATTGCATTTTATTTTAAAGGTTTGTAGGCAAAATAAAAAAGAGAGAAGGGGATGTTTAAATTCTAAAAGGTTCCCTCCTCACCCCTCTCTACAACGTTCAAAAAAGTCTTTAACTAATCGCAACCCTTCCCCTCCTCGTTGCCGATGTCATATATGTATGGGCCCTAACAAACAATGCTGATCAGATGTTGTTGCAGAAATAGTTAACCTGTAAATAGATGCTTTAATATACAAAACCATGCTTTAAAAATCCATCACTTCAATAGCATATTTACAGAAAGATAATGATAAAGTGATTTTTCTCATAGGATCTCAGTACTGCCTGGAGTAGGTTATGGACATCCCTTGTTAGCTGTTCTAAAAACCAACCAAGGAGATTGTCAAAGATTTGCACTGAGTATATACGATTTTGCAAATACATTTCATCCAAACACAATCGTGCTGCCACAAATACCATCAATTATTGATGAGATTGACTTAACCAATAAACAGCAGTTCATATTTTGGTTCCTACAGAGTCAGAAGTCATGCCGAACTAACCCAGACAGAGAAGTAAATGTTTCATCTAAAGACAACGACTCACAGAGAGCTCTCTACTTAACTGGCAGAGCTAACCTGCCCGTTCAAAGCAATATAGGCGAGGTGACTAATGATATTGAATTAGAAACTATCGACAAAGATGTATTGAATAGTCTTCGTGAATATGTTGGCATTGATGACAAAGGGGTTACTCGTCATCACAAACTCTTCCATTTGGTGTGCAATTATCTGCTTCTGAGATTTCTTATATCGTATGGCATTACAACTGAATCAGTGTTAAGGGACTTTAAGTCAACAAGGAATCACCTTCTAACTCTGAGCAATAAGAATCTTGGCAAAGCCTTGACCGATCAATTGAAGGGGCTTCTCGCAAATGATTATGATGAGAATCTTGACATACCAACCTGGTTTGATGATATCGAAAATGACATCGACTGGTTAAAAGATACTGACGGAAAAAACAGATTTAAAGTGAAGCGTGATACGTACAGCTTGGGTGGGCTAGGTTACGATGAGAAGCCAAAAATGACTGTAACTGGTTTAGATGGAGGTGAAAATGGTGAACGTCATGCAATCTCCATGATACATTCAATGAAAATAATACGAGCTGGGGATAAGGCTAGTAGCAGCAGCATGACTGGTAGCAGGTTATTAATGTCAAAACTTGAGGCTGCTGAGAAGGCGAACATTCAGGTGCACGAAACGGCTGGTATGGAGTACCTCCATAAACTTGAAGAGGAAAACAGTGACAAAGATTCGGCTAGCTCCACCTCTACGCATTGCAGTATGCCAAAACCTGTTTTTGATAGCCTATTGATCAGCAAAATGGAATACAAATGGGTCAAAGTGAAGGTACTTCCCAATGATGGTAAGATCATAATAATATATTTATTTTGTTTTCATACAGGGTTGCCATTTCAGCAACAAAGGTGCTGTTATCAACAAAGGCCCTGTTTTAAACATATACAATCTTAGAAAAAAATAAACTTTAAAACTGAGTTACTTACAATCCAAATCTTGAAAATAAAGCTTTTAAATTGTTCTCTTCTTTACAATTCCTCTTATGATAAAAAATATTGTCTAAACTTGGATTTAGAAATTGCGATCGATCCCAGGGAACGTATGTCTTTTGGGAGTTCGTTAATACAGTATATCCCTTGAAAGTAAAGGAATCTTTTCGCAGTTTCTGTTTATATCAAGGGTAGTCTAAGCAATGATTTATTGCTTTTAGTTTTGTGTTGATGGTCAATATTTTCTGCGTACTTTCTGAGAGCTGGTATACCAGCTCCTTGACGACATTTCTACATCTGTATTGCAACTTTCATCTTTTTTTAATTATTGATCGAAAAAGGCCACATATGCAAAGTGGGCTGGGACATTCAAATTATGGAAATAATTGCATAGTTCAGCCAAACATTTGCGTATGGAAGTGGTTGAGGACTTGTTAGAAGCACACAGACAAAGCAAATCAGATGACATCAAACAGTCTAAAATATACGCAAAATCTGGGATCTGGGGCCAAATTTCCTTATTTAGGCATGGTGGACTCCACATCCAGAATTTGCCTTTCTCTCAGTTTGGATGACAATAGGAATGTGTTTGAGGGCTCACAAGAAGCTTTCTAGAAGCACATGGGCAAGTTGAATCATGTGATACCTAAAAAGTTACACTTTAAGTTGTACTTACTTTTTTACGAGCTGAAAGCTCTGTTGATATGATAAACTTGAAAGCAAAACCTGATTGCGGAGAAAGTGCATAACTGAGGGTGTGAGGAAGAGAGGGGTTTGAAATTTATTAAAACCCTTTACATTGGTTCTACTGATGACCAATGCCCTTGTTATTGCCACTATGGTACCAGGTAAGAGGCGCAGAAGTATTTTAAAGAATGTGAAGAAAAATGCCGAATCACGAAACAATTAAATTTTGAAGCAAAGTATCATCATCACTCAGTGGATCTGGAATTGATTCTCTGGTCTTGCAATATCTGTTGGAATGCCCGTATTCACAGCAATTTTTACAGTATGGCTGAGTCTTCAAGCAAATATTGTTTACTTCTGGATCAGATCCCAACCACAATCTGTGGATTACATCATGAAGATTAGCAACCTGTGAATTCTTTCCAGCAAGCTTGAGCCTGATCAACCTCAGAACTTTGTTTTTAGCTTCAAGGTCAGTCTCATCAAAGCTTTTAAGTCCGCAATCAGCATTCAGCCCAATCAGCTCCCAGGAATGGCCGAGAAGTTTATGCAATGAAGGAGTGATGCTAATCCGTGTTTGTTGTTCATTCTTGTGAGGAGATGGAAAACTCCGGAGATACAGTAGATAGAGAGTAGTACACAATTTTCTGTCTTCGGTAACATCTATAGTTTTGCTGGAACTAAATAACCTTAGAATTACTGACAGGTACTGCCCAATCTGCCTCATATATATGTTGTCTTTCTGCAATCCATATATTACTTTTGCGCTCTATATTGCACACTTTCAAATCTTTTTGATATTGTATCAGAAACTTTGATAACTGGCCTTGAACAGTAAAGCATTCTTGGTAGAATGAAAGAATTGCATACCGCCTTCGCAGCAAAAACTGATAATGAATAACAAACACGTGACAACAGCTTTACTCGGGCAGTTGCTTTCCATACTACTCTTCGGAAGAGTTTGTTCATATTTAGTTTTGGTTCCAGCCAAACTCCAAGGTACTTGTATCCATCAGCAACTTTTATAAGTTTTTCATTCATATACACTTCCCACTTCCGTCGGATCTTTCGAACAAAGACGTTTTGCAGTGCCAAATAGGAGTGACTCCGTTTGTCCTTTATTCATTCATACCAAACTGTGTACATGATCTAGCCTGACCTGGTAGGAAATTGTAATTTCTTTTTTAAGTACCATGTAAACTTGGGAATTATGTGAAAGTAAATTTCTCCTCTTGTCTGTTCTCAGTTGTCACCAATAACTTTACTGCTTTCAACATATGCTCAGAAGCTCTTTCACCCATTTGCATCACCTCTCTAAAACGTTCTTCTCTATCTACCTCTGTTACGGTTTGCTTGCAATTAACTTTGTAATCAAAGTTATTAATGCCTTTTTCTCAAAAACAATGTCCAATAATTCTACCTGTCTTTTTCCTTTTGGCACATGGTGCCAGTAAAATGCCTATCATCTCTTTATACAGCTACAGTTCTGTAGTTTCCAGTTGTTTTAAAGTGTCGAAATTCTGAATTCAGCATTCATTACAGGCACGCCGGAGCCTTTTGGAGGGAAGTATCCCAAGTCTTTTCGAAACGAGGTGCCAAATACGAGCCCAATAATACCACAGATATGTCAAGTGAGGGAAGGGTCTGTGATCTTGGACACCTAGCATTAAACATGATCTCATTGCTCTGAAAACGTATGCCTCTATTGTTTTACCTGATCTGGCAACAATCTTCAGAGAGTAGCGAAGAGGTCTATTCAATTTTCTCACAAACATTTCAATGATTTTATCTGCCGTTTTCTACCAGACAGGATGCATATCTAAATTCAAGTAGGGCGTTTTCTGCTGAATTATAGGGCGTGGATTGGAAAAGTTTTCAGGGGCTCTGTCCCTCACTCCGTATTGCCTCCCCACTACCCCCATTGTTGCATACTCCTATATGTACTTGCAACTCATCCCCAAGCTCCTCACTCAAATATATGCTCCGGCGCCCCTGCATTATTCTCAAAAATGCGTTAGGAATGGCGTCAACTAGCCTTCAACTGTTTCCTTTATTATCTTTTCAGCTTTTAATTAAACACTCTAGACTTTAATGTAGCAGCTCCTTGCATTTTTTATTCATCTTTTGAATTCATCTTTGAATTTTCCATTTTCAAAATCTCCAGATGAACTGGGAAATTGCGCTAAGTTTACGATAGCTTCTCCGGTCGTCATATTTCTCCATCTGCTTTGTCTTTATCAAACTTCATCCAATCTCTTCCAGTTGAATCTATTTGATATTCATGATCACTTTCTAGTATTAAAACTTTGTCTGCTAGTACCTATTGTTTTCCTCTGATTCTCCTCTACGTAAAGAACTTTCAGGGGTGGCACCAACCAACACGGACAGCGGGGGAAGGGGTTTACGGACCACGCCCTTTTGGATCATGCCCGTTGGTACAATGTGCAATATCTAATAAGTTAACAACTAAATTGGAAAGTAGATGTGGTCACAGCAGTGATGTGATATAGCAATGAATTTCACTATGCTTGAAGTCTCCCACACCCCCAAGCGTCTTCTACTCCAATTTGAACCAATCACAAATGTGATCTTGGAGAACAGTTGGGAGGGGCATCTCACCCAATTCCCCGTGGAGCTGCCTCTGAATATTTGCATACCTTAGACTTGCTATTTGGCCACTAGTACTGAACTTACATAGCTCTATAAGATATACAACATCTGTTTTGTTGTATGAGTTCAGAAAGCCTGAGGGCAACGCAAACCCTTAACGTTTTCAATGAACTGAATGCTGTTTTCGTAAATATCGTGCCTTGTAGTAGTCGTATGATCTCTCCATGTTTCATCCAATCAAAGCTCTCAAATCGTCGTAAAAGCTTTGCATGTTTATGTTTTTCTATAACAATTTCATTTAGTTAAGATATCTTTGTTGCCACGGCAAGAAAGGAATTTGAATACTTGATCAATAATACTACTTACTCAAATCTTATATCTAGTACACTCCATATGAGCTTTTATACTCATTCAACACACTAGTATTATTGCTTAACGGCATTTTTATAAAAACATTTTTCGACGCTTTGGTTCTCATCAGTTTATAAAGATGAAAAGTTTAGTAGAACAGAGCACTTAAAGTTGGAATGTTCAATAGAACTGCTATATCGATGTGGATTATTCAACTTCCACACATGGCAAATTGATGTAATTCCATTCATTTTGTTGTTCATGACGATTTCCTTCTTCGTTTACCATCACTGCCTCTGAAACTTGCCATATCATTGTATCATTTTTGATGTGCCCCATAACTGGCATACAAAACTGTGGTATACGCCCATTATGCTTGTTTTTTGCAATGCATATACAAAAGGCAAAGAACACTTAGCATCTCTAGCGAGGAAGGGGGAGAACTCTGTTCTCTGGAAACATTGCAAAAACAAGCACAATGAGACATTTATTTCCTTTAGTAAACTCTTAGCATCAAATGAACAACCCACGCTAGTAAACATTGGAAATTATGCAAAAGGTTTGAAATTATCGCGACTCTCTAATAAACACTTTAACATAAATCCCAACATCAATGCTGACACAAAATTACTAAGTCTGTTCGTGTATTCCTCACCAATACCATATAGAAAATATTTTCTAATTGTTTCCTTTGTGAGTTATATTCTTCACGTCAACATGAGTCATTCTGTTTTACAATTTCGTCATGATGAGATATCATTGCCCAAGTTTTTTCTTTGAATGCAATAATTACTGTGGGTATAATTTTCTTGCTTGTGTTTCTTTGCAATCGGTTAAACTCAAAAGGTTTTCTTTATCTATTTCATGGAAAAAATTTACGGCTGGACTGCTTCATCGTAGCATGACTAACAAGTTGCTTGATATTTGAATGCATTGTTTATATGGTCAGGGTAAGTTAGGGGAAAAAGGGTCTTATTAACTTATGTCAGGGAAGGTCAGGGACACTTGCAGTGGTCAGGAGAAAATAGCATTTTCATGCACTGAAGGTCAGGGGAAGAATTTAAGTTTTCACTTTGGAGTTTATAATTCAAATTTTACTTTTTCCTTTTCTTTTGTATTGACTTGTAGCTTTGTATAACTTATACCTAGAGGCATGTTTATCAGAGAGTGTAGAATGCTACGTCTCCCACTATTTTGATAAATTGTTGGTAAAATCAACGCATGCACGAATTTCATTGACTGCTATTAACTTTAAAGTACTAAAGTTGGTAAAATCGCAATGATACTTGTTAGTAACAGTAAAGTACTTTGGTCGAAAAAACGGCACTTAGTTATCAGGCATTTGTAAGTAAACTAAAGGTATGTATGCCGCCACTGGGGGGCTTAACCCCTGCACTCTAACATAGTAATAATGTGCAGTTAGTAAGGGTCACATTTCTCCGTACTGGACAGAGAGCTCTGGCTGATATAAATACACTACCTTCTCACTTCAAAGGAAATTCCTCAAACTAAGGAACTTTTGCACCTTTCTAAGGATATTTTTAAGGAAATTTAGAATCAAATTTATTACAATATCATGAATTCACCTGATTCAATAATTACTATATGGACCATGCCCTTCTTTGTATTACCTGTCTGATGATTTTTTTATTTCAAACGAGGCATTTGGTGACTTAAAAATAGATCGATCTTCATTAACGTTCAATTTCAACGCTGTGAAGAAGCCAAAGTGGTGCATTCAAGATGACTTTTATCTTCCGAATACATTTTCGGATCATAGAGAACCATGTTTTACTGTCAGTATTGCTGGCTGACAATGCCAGCAGTGACGGAATGAGCATAAGAAAGGTACTGTAGACAGGCAGGTTGGTATCAACAGTGCGACTCTCGTGAATTGAAGCCCAAAGCTCATCAACATCTATACCAGTAGTAGAAATTGGCAAAATAGCCATCTGAAAGTCAAGCACCTCAGTTCTTAGAGCATAAAGCTTCTGGCCTAAATCTAACTTGTTTTTATTTTGATGACCGTCCCTACAGCTTTTTGTGAAAGTAGTGTGTGCTCACTAGTAGTGCCTAAAGCGGGAGAAATTGAGTTCCGAATCAGGTTAGTGCGGGAGGCAGGAAAATTCTTCGGAAAGCAGGACTGTCCTACTCAAAGCAGGACGGCTGGACTGTGTGATTCAAGGAGTCTTTTACTTCAAGCAAGAAAAGGATTTAAGAGTTTAATTACATAATGAAGGGAAAGTACATAAGTAAGGTTGTTCTCTGACAGTTGATGGCGTTAAACTGAGCAAAGTTCTTAGATAACTATCTCATGAGTCTCAGAATCAGTTGCATTTTTATTGAATGTGCGGATAAGTCGAGAAAATTCCTTATTCAACGAAATGTCATGAGCACGCAATTCATTTACTTTCAGTCCTTCTTGGGGGCTATCAACCCAACAATAGTCTCTGTCTTGAGCCCATTCCTAGCAGCTGTCTTAATCATCTTCAATAAGATGAAGAGATGCTCAACAAAAGCATTAGAGAAAAGCATGGAAAGGATGACAGAAGCAACTTTCCTAAGATTACAATACTATGGTGAGCGGTTGTCTTCTATGAGCCCCGGACACACCTGTGGACAATATTCTTTACACCTATCAATTCCTTTTCAGATCACGGAAAAGGGTGAATTTTCAGATCTCTCATAAAACTGACAAGTTTCAAAGCGCAGTTCGATTCTTTTAATTTCTCAGAAAGTGTTCTGTGGAGCAAAACAATACAGCTTAGGGAATCTAAGGAATTTTTTACAAATCTAAGGAAATTTTGGCCCAAATCTAAGAAATTTTATATGAAGTAACGTGAGAATGCTCATGTGCATATTGATTAGGTAGATTTGCAGTTTCATCGGTAAATTCGTTTGCGTAATCGCCTCCACACTCAACATTGTCAAGGTGGCTACTGTTTACTTCATTGTTGTATTTACAATTGTTTTTAGGAACTGTTGTGCAAGTGGAAATATGTGATATGTTGCTTGATGATATTATAAATAAGCTTGGTTTCCCTAAGCTTGGAGACGAATTTGCAACCTCTATCATTTATCTTTATTTCTAAGTATTAGCTTGTATGGTTAAAGTTTCTATCTGTTTGCTTGCATCATTATTAAGCCTTGAGGTTAGGGGGAAAGGGCTGTTTTCCCAGAAAGGTCAGGGAAAGCATATATTTTTTCGGAAAAAGGTCTGGGAAAATCTGTACTTTCTAGGCAAAAGTAAGAGAATTCTTTCATAAAGTCCGTATAACCCCTGTGAATTGTACATTGCAATGGAATTAGGGTCAATTTCTGAGTCTGTTGGTTAAAACTGAAAGAGATTTCATGCTATCCAACATACCCTGATAAGGAAAGTGTCCCTGAGACACGTCAAATCTTAGATGAAGATAGCGATGAAGGCATTGATATAGAAATATAGTGGATTGATGTCTAGTTATTTTCTACCAGTTACAGATTATTATTTGGAATTAAGCCCTTTCATGTAGTTACGGCCAAGCAAAAATTTCCGTAGGAGGTAGTATAAGCTATGAAATATATAAGAGGAAATACAGTATCTGATATAAATATGTGGGAATTGATATGAATTGAAAACCGTTGATTGATCAGCAGTTGTCAGAGTGCTTTTCTCGGGAAAAGTAAAGTAATGAAGCTACGCAAAAATGTTAATCTTCTGCCTGAAATAATAATGACACTGAAAAAGGTTCTCCATAAATGCATGAGAAATTTAATCTTGAAAGAAGAACCCTAAGCTAAGAAACTTATCCTGGAATCGACCCGGGTTAACGTAACCCGGGTAACTTTTTGGCAATGTAATCGCAACTAACCCATTTTGAACCTGGAAAAATTCGTTGTGTAAACAGGACTTTACTTTTTATCTTGTCTTTAAAACAGTGCAGTATGCTTCGCAACTTGTACAACACACAATCAATTTAGCTTCGAAATAAATTAAGAGCAAACTTAAAGCTTATGTTAATGCAAATATGAACATAAGTTCAGAAAGACCTAAACATTTATTTTCCCCAAAAACCTGTGTTACATGAACTTACTGGTGATGTTTTAACGAAAGCAGCATTATTTTGAGGCAGCAGGTTTCCAATAGTCTTACTGCAAGCTACAACTTTAAGGTGTTGTATTTTCATTCCAGATCAGAGTCAGCAATTGTCCAATCAAGGCAGAGTGTTGAAGCATAAGACAAAAGAATGTCCTGGTGCTTCAATGAAAGTAACGCAGATGCATACTTACAGAGATTACTTGTATTATATAGTATTGTACAAGAACAATTATGGAAATGCCACGTTTATTATGCAAGTTAACAGAGTAAAACTAAGTCATACCCCATAACCAAAAGTTACAGAAATCACTTTAATTGCTTATCTCAGGGTAAAAAGTACCATACCAATTACACGTTTTCTTTATAAGGAGCTCACATGAAGAAGGCTAAATGCTTAAAGCAACATGTATAAATAAAGACAAAATCCCTAAAACACTTTTCAAGTTCTAGTATTTCATCACTACAAACAATTGATACTTACGAAGCAAAATTCTCAGAAATTTCCTGTAATCCTGTATGCAAGTGGTTGGGCATAGCTGGGCCTCCGTTGAAACTTGCAGTACCCGTAGTGCCCCTTTGTAACACTTAACGGTTACAGTGTCTATAGCACTAAATGTGCAGTTGCAATTAAGGAAATATTAAGGAATCTTTAGCACTAAAATGTGGTTAAAAGAGGACAGAAAGTAAAGAACTTATTGATCTAGGCCTTGCACTAGTTTCCTCATAGAAATTAAGTGCAGTTGAAGCTCACACACTGGCATTGAATTTTGATATTAAAGTTGTTATTCAGTACCATTGTTTTGCTATTTCTACAGTTCAGTTGCTATCTCAGAACAGGGTGTTAAAAAGCTTGCTCATAGGCAACATAATTTTAACATTTGAAAAGTGATATCCATACTATACTTCAGAGTATCTATGGTATACTTAATACTATGCTTAATATTAGACAGTTTCATAATGAAATAGCGATTAAACGTAATAGGATAGGATTAAATTTCCTTTTGGACATATTTATCGTTCGTTTGCATTAAACAACTTTGTTAAGCTTTCTCTGATACCAAACAACAATACATTCTTGTATGAAGTTAAGATTCAGATTTGATAACAATTGAGTTATACGATAGAACTCTACGTAGCAATTCGTGATTTAAAATGTGTTTCTTCAGAGTTTACTGAGAACTATATGGAGTGACAATTTCTTCTTATTCATTGATTACCGAAGGCATCGCCCTTTTTATTTGAATCTTCATTATTCGTTAGAAAGTTTGCAATGTATCATATCAATTCTAATAGGTCATAATGCATCTATATTAGATTGTTTTTATGGACAGTTATGTATGAATCAAAATAAATGAATTTTAAAAATATAGTCAATTTCATGCTTTAGCATTTCGTTTTTTACGCATACCGATAGGGGCCATACATTAATGACGTCCCATGGAGGGGGATCAGTAAACATGCTCGTGAATTATGGATAGTTGTGGATGGCGAGGAAAGAGGGGAGGCTCTAACTCTAAAATATGGACATCCACATTTTGTCACTTGTCATTTACAATGCACCTCTTGTGCACATGGTCGTTACACCTTCTGTCTTGGCATAAGTGTGTTATTGCTTGAGTTACATGAATTAGAGATTTGTTCTGAAATTGGAAATTTGAATTCACTTGATATAATATAATGGATTGAAATTCGACTAATTGAAATTTCAAAATACACTGCTTTTCAATGTTATATAAGTTTCCATGTAGTTATGCTCGAATTTTACAATATGTGTTAATAGTAGTTAGCTACTCTTAATTGCCTCTAGTCAATGAAACACATCTCTTCTTATCTCATTATAGTAACCTGAGTTAAGAACTGTAGAAACTTTTAACTAGGTCTCTATGTATCTACAGTCTATCATACATGCTATAGTTTTTGGTCCAGGTTGGGGTTTAAATATATCTTACACTTCTTACATTATTCTTAAAACAACGAAGGGAACTTCAGATAAAATTATTTGAAAAAGATTTTTGTAAGAATGGCTGACAGCGAACTAATCAGATAAATCAAGCAGCTTGAAGAAACCAAACTTTATATCTGCTATTATGTTTTCTACATATCTATATTGAATTAGCTCAATAGTGTTATTCTAATGTAGTCAAAACGACTATTTGACACTATTGCATCAAAACAATAACTAATCTATCCCTATAATATGCCGTGTTGCTATTTTCATTGAGAATATAATTGATGTCTGCAGTATATGTAGAAAACATGCGTCATGAAATCAAAAAAAGTAAAGAGGATTGTACACAAGCAACATTGACAGGGCAATTTGAAGCAGGTTTATGACAGGCATCTAAACTATCCACGGGCTGGAGGTCACATGTAAATATTCTATAAAATTTCTGCTATATGTATGGCCACTGCTCTTCTTTTGAACAGAGAAAGAACTTGCAAGCCAGAGTGAAAATTGCATATTACTGTTACTTTGGATGCAAAGTTGGCGACCAAGATAAGTGCTGGACTCCTCCTACATATGTGGTACTTGCTACGGTGGGTTTACATAGCAGCTAGTTGGAGAAAGAATAGATATATCATTTGGAGTGCCAATGATTTGGCGTGAGTCATAGGATCATACAGATGACTGCACAAGGATCAAATGATTCAGCAAGAAGATCAACGGAAACAGTCTATCCTGATTATGAATCTGCTCTGAAGCTTGTTAAACGCTGAGATGAGATCTCAGTTCCTCTAGCCCCAATTACATAGAACCTGATGAATGTACGCCTGACGAAGACAAGTCAGAGGGGAGAATAAGGATATGGTTGCAAGCAGGGCATGTCTTCACACTAAATGAACTCATCAAAGATTTAGCCCTCTCATAGACGGCTGGCTTTTGAGGACAAATTATTTTATTGAGAAGCACGATGCTCAAAGGAATGCTATGGTTGATAAGAAAATATTGTATTTACGTATTTAGGCAATGGACTTTAGTGAGGCAGGTTTCAAATGCTTTCAGAAAAATGTTGGTGGTGTTTTATCAGAGGCAAAACTCGAGGCTGGTGCTTTCTGGACCCACAAAGTGTAAGAACTGATTCGGGATTCATTGCTTGAAACAAACCTGAGCAGGAAGCAGAAACCTGCATGAAAAGCTTTTTTTGATTTTGTGGAGTGCTTTCTTGGCAGTTACAGAGCTGAAATTACCAGGATCTAGAGACCAATCTACTCTAGAAGTGCGAGGCAGTGGGCTGTAGGATGTCACTAACAGAACATTTTTTATACTCGTATCGTGATTCCTTTCGGCCTAACCTTTGTGACATAAAGTAATGAACATGGTGAAACATCTCACCAAGATAGATTTCTAATGGAAATCTGACATCAGGGCAAGTCCATTCTATCAATGACGGGTAACTACAGCTTGTTTCTATAGTGAAAAACCGGATCATCGCATAAACGAAGATCTAAATGTTTGAAGCATTTCAAGCACTGCTATAGCACCAATCTTGCATGTAATTGCAAAACTGAATGTAGTTACCCAATAAGCTCTTTCTTTCCTATTTTTTGGCATTGTGACTTATCACATGTGGTTGCTTATGTCATTGCCTTGAGTGTTTAGCCTATTATCATGATATAATAATGAATTTCCATTAATACCAGTATCTGGAGAACCTGACCTGATAGCTACATTCTGACCTCAGATTCGCATTCAACATGCCCAAATTCACGTGTCAAGTGCCAAATTCATGCTCAAGTGTCCAGAGAGTCAAGAACAAACCAAAGTTAGAAGCGTGTTGAAATATTAATAAGTCTGGTAAGGCAGCTTTTCAAAATGATTTGCAGCAGACTAGGTTGGAAACCATCCTCAACCAAACTTCAAGCAATCCAAATAGTATGGTTGCCACATCTCTGGAGGCTTGTGAATCAGTCCTTTATATTCATGCATTCCAAATACAGAAGTTATTACGTCCTGATCCTGCATCGTGGATAGCTCCCAAGATAAGTGACACTTGTGCAAAGTGACCAAAGAACTACCAAATGCTCTGAAAGCATACTATATGGATCTCATTGACGAACATAAAGGGGATCCAAAACTCATCCAAACTTTATTATAGTGGGTTCGAAACAAGTTGAAAAATGGAATAATAAATAATGATGGTCTTCTTATTAGAATTAACGCTAAAACTAAGGCACTTGCGAGACAAAGAAAATGCATAGCGGGCAACTGTTACACCTGATGTGAGGGATTAGGACTGCTATGGGGCTAGAGCGGAGGCATCCGTAACATGGCTCCCTGAAATACTTATATTTCACTAATACGTGTTTGTGTATCTATGTAAATCAATGTTGCAAAGTTTGCTATCTATAGTTAATAGGTAATACAAATTAAAAACATATTGTTCGCCATTCAATGTCCATGTATATAAGGCTCCTTGGCTGGGATTTACCCAGGTTTTGAATATTCATTTAGTCGGCAACAGTACTAACTTCTGCATTGGCCTCTCTAAACGTCGCAATGGAGTAATTCTCTTATCGTCCTTGTCCAAGGAACCATTCGCAAGAGCTACCTGAACTTTGCGCACGTAACCGTCTGCACTTGGGTAGACTGATGAAACTCTTGCTAGTTTCCATTCACTTCTTGGAACGTTATCTTCTTTCATGATTACTATATCATCGATTTGCAGGTTCTTACGGTCCTGAGTCCATTTTTGTCGCTGCTGTTTTTCTAGAAGAAATTCCTTTCTCCAACGAGACCAGAACTCATTTGCTAAGTGTTGAACTCTTCTCCATCGCTTTCTGGAGTACAGATCTGCAGACTGAAAAACTCCAGGAGGAGAAAGAAGAACTTTCGTCTTCATGGTCAAAAGATGATTGGGTGTCAGTGGGCTCAGTGAGTCCGGATCTGTCAAATTGTTGATTGTCAGTGACCGACTGTTGACAATTGCTTCTGCCTCACACATCAGAGTTCTGAGCGACTCATCGTCTAATTGTCTGCCATTATCTTGGAGAAGAGAGGAAAGTACATTGCGCACTGAGCGAATTTGAAGCTCCCACACTCCTCCCATGCGACTTGATGTAGGTGTGTTAATCCTGAAATGAAACCAATCACAACTATCTTCCAAAAGCTTGGTTTTAATTCTTTCTTGATCCATTTCATCCAAAGCCTTAGCAAGTTCTCTTCTTGCTCCTACAAAATTAGAGCCTTGATCACTTCTTAGCTGGCGAATTGGACCTCGTCGACTGACAAAGCGACGATATGCGTTAATAAAGGAGTCTGTTGTGAGAGAATTGGCAATTTCGACGTGTACAGCTCTATAAGCCATGCAAGTGAATAAAACTCCGTAGCGTTTCAGCTCCTTACGCCCTTCCTCTACGATAAATGGGCCAAAATAATCTACTGCACAATATGTAAATGGTGAGTAGCAATCCATACGAGCTTCTGGTAAGTCTGACATCTTCTGCTCTTGTACGGTTCCTCGCAATTTTTGACATTTCACGCAGGAGGATATAACACTGAACACTGATGAAGTAGCGTCAATTATCCAGAGACCATTTGATCGTATTTCATTGAGTGTCATACCCTTGCCTTGATGATTTATCTTCTCATGAAAATGCCTAATTATCAATTTCGAAATATGACTTCTCTTAGGCAAAATAATTGGGAACTTGACTTCATCCGAAAGATTTGCACGTCGCAAGCGTCCACCGACTCTAAGAATCTCGTTTTCATCCAGAAAGGGATCTAGCTTGTATAAAGGACCTCTTGTTTTAAGACAACTTCTAGCTTGAAGACCATTCTGCTGGTTTGTTGTTTGGAGTACAGCTATCTCTTCCTTAAAGACTGTGTGCTGTACTTCACGAAGTATCAGGTGTTCTGCGGCTTCCAGGTCACTAACTCTCACTTTTCTTCCTTTACTATCCAAATCTTTTACTCGAGCCTTTAGTTTTCTAACACACTGAGTGCACATGGCTACAGCTCGCTTTGCTTTGTGCCAACTTGAAAATCTATCCATTCTTTCTTCGATAGAAGGATATCTTGTATCTGATGTTGTTGCCTTGATGGTGGCCGCTTTAACTTCTGGATCGTCAGAGGGAACTTCTCTCTTGGAGCTGTCATTGGCTGGCCATTCATTCTCATTCTTCTGTAGGAATTCTGGTCCACAAATCCACCGAGATGTTGAGAACTCTCCCACCTTCATTCCTCGTGATGCTTCATCTGCAGGATTTTGTTTAGTATCAACATATTTCCATTGCTCTGTACTAGTTTTTTCTCGAGTCTCTTGGACTCTGTTTGCTACAAAAACATGAAAGCGTTTGCTTTCATTTTGAATATATCCAAGCACTACTTATAATATCTTACAACAATAATACTAATCGTAGGCAACTCATAAACTTACATATCAACGTTTTACTGATGGTAACGAAGAGAATTCTATGTCAAGACTAAGAAATCACCCGAAAATGCGCACTCACTTGTAATTTAGGAAGGACTTTTTGATGGATATATATTGCAAAAAGAAAAAGCCAGACTATATGGAAAACAATAAGTAACTTTCGACTATCAGATAATAAATTCAAAATACAAACTCAAAGATACACGAGACCAATACTATTTCCAGATCAACGAGTTTATACAACATGTGAAGAAAAAGAGGCTAGACTTCATTGTAACATGATGTGCAAATTAAAAAGTTGAGAGAGAAAGACTTTTGGAAAACAACACTCCATAACAAGTGCTTTATCAACCTTGACGAGACGGTAAAGTTTATCTTCATGTAGCACAGTGACCAATATATGCATTGATTACAGCAATAGAATACGTAGACATGATATATATATATATATATATATATATTTATATATGAAGAGATCAAAGGGAACTAAAAATGCAACATACTCAGCTACGCGACCATCGGTTTCATGTGGCTTGCACAATCATCAGGCGTAAATTAACAACCAGTCAGTAAATAGAATGTGTACTTGAGTATGTTGCATTTTTAGTTCTCTTTAATCTCTTCCTATATATTTTGCTCCACAACTGTGTTGAGCGCATTTAGTTAAGTAAGAAAAGCAACTTCTATCTATACACTATATATATATATATATATATATATATATATATATATATATATATATATATATATATATATATATATATATATATATATATATATATATATATATATATATATATATATATATATATATATATATATATATATATATATATATATATATATATATATATATATATATATATATATATATATATATATATATATATATATATATATATATATAAGTATAAGTATAGTCACGTTCCAAGGCTTGTAAAGAGTGCTGAATACTAGCGTAGAGCGATGTGATAGAGTATACAAATCAAAACAACAGTGTAGCTACTTAAAGTGTCGTGTTTTACCTCATCAGGCTAATAGCCTGTTTCGCTGAAGGACCAGAAAGACAATTTCACTTGCAATTTACCATGCAGGCTTATCAATCCATCAAAAAGTGAAATGGGGCGAGTTGCAAAAGCATACTTGGATAAAATCGTACAAGACATCACAACCGTTACCAATGCCAACCAGTGGAGAAGCGCTTCAAGCGTCATACAATGGTTTAAGTCCATCAAATATAAAAGCAAATCGCGATTCATAAAATTCGACATTGCTGAATTCTACCCGTATATATATATATATATATATATATATATATATATATATGTAAAATGACCAAGGAATGGTAACAGAGACAGAACAAGGGCAATGAATAGACTAAATGATGCATCAAAAGAATATGGTACGAAAATTACTATAAAGAAGACCAAAGTAATGAGAGGTTGCGGTTGTTTCACCAAGTTATGAGTGGTGCTATATATATATATATATATATATATATATATATATATATATATATATATATATATATATATATATATATATATATATATATATATATATATATATATATATATATATATATATATATATATATATATATATATATATATATATATATATATATATATATATATATATATATATATATATATATATATATATATATATATATATATATATATATAGACCCTCAAGAAAAAATTCCAACTCTTAAAACGTTGCGGCACAAACCTTGATCAGTTATATATAAATGAATAGACTAAATGATGCATCAAAGAATATGGTACGAAGATTACTATAAAGAAGACCAAAGTAATGAGAGGCTGCGGTTGTTTCACCAAGTTATGAGTGGTGTTTTTTTATCATTAAAAATATACTTCACTTAAATGCAGACGTTTCGACTTAATACCAGCGTCAGTAGTATTATGTGATTCGAATTAATCCCATCATCAACATGATTCGACATCTTCATCACTCAAAAGTATTAATCGGTAAGTGAAAAAGATGATTACTAGAACAGTTGTTTGGGGTGTTCTGTTGCATGGGTCGGAGACATGGTCATTAAAAGCGGATGATATTAGAAGTAAAGCGGCATTTGAGAAGTGGATATGAAGAAGGGTGGAGAAAGTAAGCTGGGCAGAAAGGAAAAAAATAAAGAAGTGGTGATAATCGTAGATGAAGAGAGAGAGAGAGAGCTGCTAGATAGAATTATTAGTTAAAAGAGGACACATTATTTGTGGTAATGGCTTACTGAGGGACGTGTGCATCTATTTACTGGCATGCATCTTTGCATGCAAGTAACCAAGTTTCCCACCATGGGAGAGTTCCTCTTGGGGGAATTTCCCACCATGGGAGGGTTCCCCTGGGGGGAGATTTGGTTGGCAAAGGAGGATGTCAAGCTGCTATCATTAATCACACAATGATACATGTTTATTGTAAATCCTTACCAACACTGCCTATAAAATAGAACTGCTGACTGTCCTTGTTGTAAGTTAATGTCTAAAAATGTCAGCAGGTGTCAATCCAAAAATGTTCACTTTACTTTGGTGAAGGGGAAATCTTCCATTGTTTGTTGTAACATGGGGACATCACAAAAAGGGTTGGGAATGAGATTTAGCAAGCTCAAAACCAAAGAAGCCACACAGAAAACAATATAAGTAACCATAATCAATATTTTAGTGAAATTGACATTTCAACAAGATCACCTTTTGAAACTATGCATGAATGAGTTAAAGGAATGAACAAAAAGATGATACTCAAAAATATTTGGCTCATATTCTAAATCAAGTATTATCAATCAGTGTGATCCTGAATTATACTTCAGAGCTCCATTTAATTATCACTATTAGCTTAGCTATAAATCAGAAAAAAATATCAAACATAAACTAATAATTTTATAAGTGACTTTTTGATTAAAATTTAGGCTGAGATATGTGACTATATGCAGCATCAGTTCCCATTATGTATAAGTTTCCATTCATGTAATGACAGGGCAACCAGTGCATTTTGTTTATGAAATTCTTTGATTTTCCCCTGATTTCCTGATTAAAATGGCAAAGTTCTGTAACATTTTCACTGCCATTCAATATCAGTGTATTCAATCCAATACTACAAATTTAAGAGCTCCACCTAAAATTATAAAATTCTTGATGTTTTCCAAACTGTTGTTAAAATTCCCTAATATTCCATCGATTTCCATGACAGAACTAAAATCCCTGAAAATTTTTGACTTCCCTGTTCAATTTCGTGACTTCCCTATTTTTCCTGATTGCTGGTCACCATGACTCATGTATGCTTTAAATTCAGTTCAATGAAATCATGGTCCTAGATAGACACCATTATTCCAAAATCAGACAATCACTAGTCCTCATTAACAATAGGATGTTTCTTTCTCAACAGTTACTAGTTTATTATCAATGCTGCATGGAGAGTGGAAGATGCTGTGTATGAACACACAATTTCAGCTTGTCCTTATAAAGGGTGCTACCACACTTCATTAAAAATAGAGAGGATGGCCAAAGTCCATTAGACACTTATAGCTATTTGAAATGCTCCAGACTGTAGTTAAACTAAAAGCTGCTTACTGGAAGAAGCTACCAGCTGAAAGGGGCTACTACCTACAGTATTAAAAGGGGTTATGACAAAAAATGAAGTGACACAGAGGCTATAACTGTTGTAAGGTAAAAATACACAAATAATAAAATGTTCTGTCAAATGGCACATTCCTCTATTCCTATTTAGCATATACAACAGTGGTCCTCTGAAATATAACATATTTAAGGACATGTAAGGGCCACTACTGCAACTGCCCAGTGTGAATAAGTTATAAAGCTGCTTTTACAAATAGGCCTATTGATAGCATCCCTAATGTGATCAAGCAATCTGCCTCAGTTTCTAGTTTCCATTGTAAGCTGAAGTTTCATATGTTCTCTACCAGATATCAAACTTAGGTGTGTCTGAATACTTTTATAAGGTTCAAATAATTTATGATGATACAGCCATAACATAATAGGCAAATAGCACAGGGGGTGCTCTCTCCTCAATTCGTGAATTCTTAACTAACTTACAGGTTCCCTTCAGATATAATGGCCTTTCTCTATACACTCTTTCTTGTTCCTCTTGTTGTTATTTAATGGTATTTTGCAATCATAGTTGTTATTGGAATTTGTATTAGTTTTAGAATTTTGACATGAATGAATGAACTTCTGAGGATTTTCAGGTAGCCTATTGCAGTTCCAAGAATACTTAAAATTTTAATTAAAAAATAGCTGCTAGGAATTTTTTTGAAACTAAATTACATCTAAAAAATAATTATTTGATTCTAAATGCGCACAATTTCTAAATAATGAAACTAATAAGAATCTAACAAACAGTATAATAATGTGGTTGTAAATGATTACAACTTTAGCAGTTAGTCAAGTTTTGCTATATGCACACGATTCTTTATACCATTAATGAAGTACCCAATGAAGAAGCCGCAAAGACCTAAAAGATAGGCAGTACCGAGGAATGCAGCTCTACCATACCAGCTAAGCACTTTGAGAACAGGATATACCCAAATGTCAGCTCTGTATGCTATCCACATAATCCATGCTACGTATGCTACACAAAATGAAGTATAAAGTAAGCAACCCCTTGATTTTGATGGAAAGTGCGGATGTTTTATGATGGACATCTCCAAGAATGAAAAGAGCAGCGGTGTTGAATGAGCACAGTGGTTGTAAAGGCCATGGACAGGTATCATCTTTCTCAGATTCATGGGCAGCATAAGTTCTGAATCAAAAGCCATTACTCCCCAAAACACAATGGTGACAATAAAACCTAAAGGAAAGGTCAGCGATCCAAAGAAAAGATCACGAAATTTCAGCAATGAAAAGCCGTTTCCAGAAGAGTCTTCCTTCGTCTTGCAATGGCGTAGGGCATTTGCTACATCGTTCAGCACAGCAACTCCATAGTAAAGAACTGACAGAAGTAAGTTAATGAAAGTAAGAAATTTGAATCTTCCTCCGTATGAATTAGTAACACCAGAGATGAATATGTTCGCGATATTATGATATAATGTTGCAGCAAATATTGCGAAAAACAAAAAATGTATAGCACTTTCTTTAGCAGCCATTTTAGCAACAAGCATCACGTGAGTAAAGGATACCAGGAACAGGGAAGAGTCCTTATCATCTTGCACGTGATCACGTGATCAAAGAGAATATATTTATGACATCCACAAAATGCACTGGTAATTGACCCTCTCTCCCCAAAAGTCACAACATCCAAAACTGCCGCGTTACAAGACTTCACTTTTTGTAGATGCTAAATTCAATTTCACAACAAATTTCTACTGTGAGTCACCGAACGTATAAAAATCTATGGCAGAAAGCGAACCAAAGTGCGACTTGTAACAAAAGTGAAAATGGTGATTTCCGCATTTTGGCGCTGGAGCCTCCCTTTTCCAGTACTATACACAACCATCAACAATTTTTCGGCCATTTGTATTTCACCCCCTCTCAATGTGGAGGTCATAAATTTATGGTCCTAAACTTAGCCATCATAAAAGGGAACAGCAACACACATAACAATAACTCACATCTCAAGGGCAACTGAAATTGCATATAAATATCATTTGAAAGTACTCCTCGCCAACTTCACGAATATGCAATAAAATGTTTCGTACCGCACAACCCCTGCCCCATGAGAAAATAAATTGGTTTAAGCACGAGTATCTTTACCCTTTGTTCATCGTTGCGCGCGATTGTGTATGTATGTCTACACCAGTGGTTCTTAACCTTTATTCAGCCACAGCCCCCTTTCAAGTTTCCCCGCCAAATTCGGTCTGTATATCTAAAGACAAGCTGTCTAGTATGCCATTGATCTTGTGAGCGGCACTGACAAACTGACTTGTAACCATGCACTTTGAAGAAAAGCAGTAAAAGTTTCAATAATGGCTAAAAAGTAGCAGACGAATGTCCCCAGGTTTGTCTTTACTACAGGGCCAGGCCCAATAGTGACTATACTAAAAGCTACCCTGGATTCGAACGTCATGAAGGGAGGCTTCTCATGTTTCACCTTAAGATTTCGCATTTTGATCTGGTTGATGGCAACTGGCAAATTGAAAGTATTGCGCTGCACTGATAAGTGTTATTATATAAGAAATGCTGGATCCATGACTTACGGGAGAAGAATAATGGTACGGTAAGTCAGGTCTGCGGTAAGTAAAGTCCTGAAAGCAAGTGGTGAACAAAATGTCATTTTTCATGCTCCTTTCCATGTTTCATTCCGTTTGTGTGTGCGCTTCCCTTTCGCTCAATATACTAAACGTCGCTTCTCTTTCTGTAATTAGGATTGCTTCTTGGTGACCAATGGATACAACACTCTCTTGACTACCACAATTTGCTCACATTGCATCGTAAAGTGTCGATGTATCATATACCAATAAACCTCGTAATTGGCCTGTGTGTCTGACATTAGTGAGATTTCGCTTCCTCATTTCCTCATTTCCTATACTAACCCGATTGAAATACCAGGTACTATTTCAAAGTTTTTAGTTTACTCCCTATGTCAGCCTTTGTGGATGTACATTTATAAACAAAAGAGACAATACAACCTCCACTAGAATTTCGAAGTAAGAATAGGTCTCTGAACTCGCTTTGAAAAGTCCCAGCAGGGCAGTGGATCGTCAAATAATACGGGATCTTTCGTCAATATGCTTGTGACTTTGAGGGAAGTTTAACTCTCACCACCCCTTCCTTCGTATGGGTGGTGGAGCCAGAAGGCTGGGAGGGCTGTAGCCCTCCACTTTTTGTAGCAAGGGTACTTTGGTACCCCTTTTAGCACCCTCTTCATCCCTGTACTGTTAATTTGCCCACTCGAGTCCTTCACTAAAAATGTTGCTCCGCTGCCCCAGTTTCGAGCACCTGAACGTATTTACACAAAGTAATTTTCATATGTGGATATCTTCAAGCCAAATATTGCCATTACGTAGTGTTTCTCTGCTGTGAATTCTTGTGCAGCCTACAATACTACTAGGGCAGGCACGGTGATGCCAAATTAAAGGTGGGGGCTACACATAAAAGGGGAGAGGGGCTACAAGCAATAAATTGCCTGAAAAAGGCTACAGAAATCACTAGCTGGCAAAAAGTGGGGGCTTGATTCCCCCAGTCACCCCTACCGACGCCGTGCCTTTAGGGTCATGCTACTATCTGCTAAAAAGATTGCGTTCCTATTTGATGACACCGGTATATTTAGACGCATCGACTGAAACTTGCGTCCTTGTCAGTACGATTAAATGGAAAATAGTTTTGCGCGAATTTATATAAGACAGGGGAATCCAAGTCACATGGTGTACGGGAATGTAGAGGGAAGCTAATATGGACGTACTAGGAAGCCCATAGAAAAAAGTATCGTATACGAAAAGAGTAAACAACCTGAAGGAAACAAACAGAAATGGAGAAAAGTTTCTAGAAGAGTACTAAGGAAATAGAGGACTTTTGAGAATTGAAGATAGGTGTGTCTCATTGAATAAATAGGCTTTCATGCTTGAGAATGTCGAAAGCGTTACCAGTTTTACTGAGCATGTGAAAGTCCTCTAGAGGTGCTGGATGATTCATTTGCTGGATATGATACCCGATGGGTCGGCAAATTTGAATGCACATTTGGTAATAACCAGGTGCTCATTGGAACCCTTATCAAATATTCCAAGAAGCTTTACCATATTTGGTGGCATCGCAGCACCGAAAACTTATAGATGATACTGGAGTACCGAAGGAACGGGGATAGCTCCTCTAATCTAGAAAATAATGATGGTTAGGGGAGCTAGATATCTATCTATCTATGCATTCATGTACAAAAACCTACATAGATTATTACGTACAATATATAAGTTACCTAAATTAAGTAATGCAATTTGTTAATAATTTTATCTTACAATTTAATGAAGAGTTGGTTTTATATTAACTAGTGCTATTACGACTATACTAAATGAATGTGCAGTAAAAAGCTCCCGAAAGCCGCTAATGTTCTTTTTTCTCTAATGCTACCAGGCACACTGTTCCAAAATTTTGCAGCACTTGGAAAGTATGAATACTTGTAGGTATTCGTACGGCAATAAGGTACCCGGAGAGTTGCTTGACTCCTGATATAGTTAATGATAGACTGACTGAACCTTTCTTGTGGAATGTCAATGAGCTAATTAAAGATTTTATAGGCTATTATTGCTTTCGCCTTGGCTCTCCTTTCAATCAATGGCCCCCATCCGAGTTCTTCAATCATGACACTAAAACTGGCAAGTCTATCATAGTTATTGTACACAAATTTTGCTGCTTTTCTCAAGATGCTTTCTAGCTTGTCAATAGTTTTATTTTGATGGGGATCCCAGACTGTGCTAGAGTATTCAACTATGGGTCTTACTAGTGTTTTATAACATCCTTCTTTAACTCTACGGGGACAGTTTCCCATATTTCCACAAAGCACTCCTAGGAAACTATTTGCCTTTGTGCATATATTCTGAATTTGATTATTCCATTTCAGCTTGGATTGTAGTGTCACTCCAAGGTATTTTTTTATGATTAACTACCTTGAGAATGTGATCACTCGTTTTATAAACTCCTTTGACTGGTGTTCTTTTGTTTGTAACCCTTAATAATTCACATTTCTCAGGGTGAAATGACATAAGTGACTCTTTAGCTCAATCCCTCATAGTATCAATATCTTCTGGTAGAGCGTCAATATCTTGATTGCATTTGATTTTTCTGTATACAATACAGTCGTCAGCAAATAGACGCAATTTGCTTTTGACTGCGCATGGCAGATCATTGGTGAATAGTGCGAATAAAAGAGGGCCACGTACCGATCCCTGTGGGACACCTGATGTTACCTTGACTTCATCGGATTTAACTCCATTCAGTACAACGGTCTGAGATCTGTAAGACAAGAAACTCTTAACCCAATTGTTCAGTTGACCCCTAATTCCATAACATAATGCTTAAACTTATGTATTAGTCTTTTGTATGGTACCTTGTCAAAGGCTTTTTGAAAATCTGAGAGTATGATGACAACTTGTTCACCTTCAACTAAAGAGTTTACAATGTCATCAATGCATAAGAGCCGTTGTGATTCGCATGATCGATGATTTCTAAAACCGTGTTGGACTTCACGTAAGGTATTGAAAGTCTCAAGATGGTCTGCAATTGTGGAGCAAACAATATGCTCCAGGATTTTACATGCTATGCAAGTGAGTGAGATAGGCGTGTAATTGCAAGGGTCATTTCTATTTCCTTTCTCAAAGAATGGTGTAACTTTGGCCTTTTTCCATTCCTCTGTGATAACTCCTAGGTTGAGAGACCTTTGGAAAATCTTCGTGAGGATTGGTGCTATCGTATCTGCATATTCTTTAAGGAATCTTGATGGAATTTCATCAGGACCAGGGGCCTTGTACATGTCTAAGTTTTGTACCAGTTTTTTGACCCTCGTCTCATTTACTGTTTAAGATTCCATGTCTGGTATGTTACTAGCCCCTGAGTCAGGGATAGATTCATCATTTTCGTTGTTGAACATAGATTTGAAGTGCTTATTTGGGTTATTTACTTTAGATCTTTCATCTGTATATGTATACCCATTCTCATCTTTTAGGGGTGAAATCCCCACATAGCCACATCTTTTACTCTTTATGTAAGACCGAAATTTCTTTGGTTTTGAGTCCAATTCTTGGGCCACTATTCTTGACACATAATCATATTCAATTCTTTGTTGTTTTCTGAGAGATTTATATCCTAAGCAATCAGATTCCTTGCCAGACCTTTTAGCTAAGTTGAACTGGCGCTGTTTTCTTTCAGAGAGTCTTTTGATTGGAGCGTTTAGCCATGACTGGCTGAAACAACTTGATGTGTATTTGGTTGGAGCATTTTCCTCAGTGATCTTTTTGCAATTGGTTTGAAAGGATATCCACATGTTTTCTACAGAACTTCCATCTCCAAAAATGAGTCATGAACTGATGACAATATCCTTCTAGTTGGTTCTGGATCTCAGTAGCATTAGCCGTGCTCCAGTCGTATATTTTCCTCTTTGCTGGTTGAGTTCTGTGGGGTTCAATCCTTGTGTTGACAAATAAAGTTTCATTATCACTGATGCCTGGAATTACTTCACATCTATTAATTAACGATGGTCTGTGTGTGATAAAGAGATCCAAGATGTTTTCACCGCTTGTTGCAGTTGTCACCATTTGTTGCAAAGCATTTTCTTCTAGAAAGGATAGAAATTCCTCATTTATTTACTTCAAGTTTTGACTTCCTGTAGTACTACAGCTAGGCCACTCAATATTAGGTAAATTCAAACCTCCACCTATCAATATGATTGAGTTTTTATATTTCTTAAACATACTCTCAGCACTTTTTCTCATATTTTCCATACAGTCCAGGTCAGATTTTGGTGGTCTGTACAGGGGCCCTATAATTATAATACATTTTCTTTTCCGAATGATTATTACCCAGACCTGTTCATTTTCTGATTTGACTTCTACTGACTGGCTGTTTAGGCTTCTTTTGACTGCAATCAACATTACTCCATACACATCAATTCTATTCTTTCTTGTTACTTCAAATGTGCCATTTTGAAAGAGTCCACCATAATGTCTTCGTTTAGCCATGTTTCTGAGCCAATGACAACATCAGGGTTAGTTGCATTTATCAGGTGTGCAAAGTCCTCTGTTTTGCTGAGTATGCTTTGAAAATTTTTTATTAAAATCTTTATGTTCCCTCCTAGCGGCTTTTGTCTTACAGGGATATTTTCTTTAACTTTTTACAATGTGATTTAGGTGTTGAGCTCATTATGGGCACACTTTCAGGTTCATGGATCAGCGATCTACGATGGGCTATATTAGTTACAGACAGAGAAAGAGTTTCAAATCTATTACTAGACTCAGGTGTTATCTCCTCAAATAGAGAGGAGGAAAAGTTGAGCAGACCACAATTTCAGCATATCCATTCTATACTAATACTTGCTAGAGCCTCATAAATCTTAACTGAGATATGTAAGCATTCAACATGGTACCATTTCATGCATTTGTCGCAGGGATTTCGTTTTTGTTTCCTTTTTACTGCCTTGCCACACATCTGACATGGGTATTTGAGTTGCCTAGGGCCTGGGTTTAAGCTGACATCTCCACCAAGTAGTAGTATCAATAATAAGAACTTTCGATAGGTAAAAATTTTGGAGTTAGGCCTAAAAATGGTGCCTGGCTTTTTTGTATTCAGGATTCGAAAGAACTCAGTATATGCCATGTCTTAATCACTTTTAGTGAAACCAACGTTGCATCCACTTCTTCTGGTCTCGCAATAACTACAGCAAGGTCTTGTCTTTTTAAACTATTCAGAAGTTAGGGTGTAAAGGCAACAATAAAAGGAGCAAGAAAATTTACACCTTTAATGCCTGCATTTGTGTCAAGATCCGGATTTGGACCATTTCCAGCCTCCAGTTATTTCATTTCGAGCCCCAATTATTTCATTTCGTGCAGATATAAACTATAACCTAACAGAATTTTAAGAAACGAGTTAATCCCAGTCCAGAGTTGAAAACGAAGATAGCCCAAGTAAGGAAGACAAATGGTTATAGGCAATCGATCCGTTGTTGAGGGGGCTGGTTTGGAGAGTCTAAATGTCTTTTTAAGACGTTCTTAATAACTGTAAATTAAAGCAGTGGGATATCAATTATTTAATCGAATACTCTTAATTGTACCATGGTAGAAGTTAACACACGATGAGCAGGTATCAAAAGTGCCGAAAACTAAGGTGCTGATAAGATTAACTTTATGCTTGTAAGGGACAAGTGTAGCAAAGTATGTGTATAGGCCTGTTCGTTGCAAGAAAATTAAACAAATGACTTTAGATGTTGCCTTCATGACCTGTGAACACTGCAGATACTTCATTTATGTCTTGTTGGGCCATCTTCAGTATACTTTTGTTCAAACACAACGTACTACTTCACTACTAGAGAGCCAGTACTACTAGGGTGAGCAACATTTAAAAGAAGCTATCACTCATATTGTCATCTTGACCATAAGATCCTTAAAGATATTCTCCTATTCTTCAATTCATACCTTATGGTCAAGAAGACGTTATGAGTCCTGATGACAACTTCTCTTAAATGTTTCTCATCCTAGTAGTATTGGCTTTCTAGTCCTAATGAATATTTTAAAAAAATGCAAGTAGGAAAAGGTCCTCCCGAGACATTACAATCTTAAGACACAATTAATGTCTAGAACATTTTAATTTTTCATTATTCTTCATAAACTTTTGTAAAATCCATTATTTTATGAAGTAATGATATTATTCAGCTTCATAGGTTAGTCTGGTTTACTTGATGCTTCCTTAGAACTTCAGAGATATTAAAAGCTCAATAATTCTTTAATAGATTTGACAAAGAAACATTTTAGGTGTTTTTCAAATTTTTTCGAAGCACGATGCAAAAACTGTGCTGAGATTCCGTCCGTGACAATGCAATGTGTTCCAATATTCAACACGTGTAAAAGCTGTAATCTTAAAATGAAATGTGATTTGGCTATTGGACAACATCTCAATAAAATTCCAGAATTCGCCAAAACATATACAGCTATGATATTTGTCGGATTATTGGGCAAACTAGATTTTACTTTCATTTAAGTGTTTTGGAATCAGTTTACATAATGACTAAAAACCCCGTCTTGTGTTAACAAAAAGAGTTCATCTTCTCACACGGGCTTTTCAAATAAACAATAGTGAATTGGTGCTCATAGGCCAACCATATGGAAAGAGTATTAATCATATCATTTTAACCTATCCACATCTTGTTATACACTTCCATTCACCTTCCGGTCCTTATACGAGGTTTCATACTTTGACGAGTGCCGGAAGAAGCAAGTCTTTCATTATGCTTAAGGGATGCTTAAAGGCTTTTTCGAGCTACAGTGAAGTCATGTAGTACCAACAGACTATTCACAATAGTTATATATATTGAAATCACTTGTCAAGGCCTCTCTAGAAATATTGAGAGGATCAAATGTTGAAGTGTGTTAACCTTATTTTGGAAAAAATTTCAACAATCCTGTACCATGTATTATATTTCCCTTCTCAAACCAGGCCACCAGACAGATCCATTAGAACGAGCTCTGTGCTTGACAATATACTAGTGTCGTTAATGTACGTTATCATATATTTCACTATAGCACGAAAAAGCGGGAACATTCTTTTAGCATACTGAAAGCTTTTTTGTCCGACACTCGTCAGAGTATGAAACGTCGGATAACGACCGAAAGGTGAACCGAAATATACAGCCAGATGCGGGTGCACGTGATATGATGAATAATGCGTCTATTTGGCTCTATGATTGGCCAATTAGCACCTATTCACCATTGTTTACTTGAAGAGTCCAAGTGAAAAAAAGAACTCTTTTTGTTTACACAAGACTGAGCTTTGAGTCTTAATGTAAACTGAGTCCAAAAAACCTAAATGAAAGGACGATCTTGCTTGCCCAATGATCCGAAAATTATCGTCTGTGTATGTTTTGGCGCATTCTGAATGCCAGAACGCATTACGTGCATCAGTTTTGAAAAGACTGTTGCTCCTCCACAATTAGCAAGTATATAATCACTTAATGAAGAGGATGCATTCCTCTAAGAACAGCTTCAAATAGTCTATCCAATGCTTCCAAAGTTTCGGAGTTGAAATTTGAAGAGATTCTGCTTTTAATTCAATTTAATCGACATTCTGTAGTCAATTTTAAAGAAGAAACTGCCCATTTACCTAGTAGAGGGTTCTCCAATCTATGCACAACATAAATATTCTCAAATTGACATTTATCAAAATTACTTCCTTAATTGGACTTTGCAGCCTATTTTTTAATAGTAATGATAAAGTATTTTCTTCTATTTCATTCAAGATTTCAGTATGTTTGTCCAAGTATTCTCGTCGAATTTCTTACATAGAGGATCCTAAATCTAGTTTGAGCAGTAACTGATAGCTGCACCTGAGAATTCGCGTAGCTTCTCAGGGGCGGATCCAGGAATAAAACTGACTGCTGCACAACATAGGAAACATTTAAGGCAAGGTCGTGGCTCAAAGTTGGCTGGATGCCACGCCTAGTTTTGTCGGTATCATACATATATTTCAGCTGTTCACATTATTTGCCTCTCTTTCAGTGGTTCTCTCTTGAAACACACAATAGACATCATCCGAAACAAGTAAGTGCTAACAAAGAAATGATAAAGAGAGGTCTAATATGGATGAAAAATATATCATTGTCATTCGTTTGTCCAAACTGGTTCCTTATCGATATTAATAAATACAAGCATTCAACTTTTATAACCGATTTCTAAAATATCCCCTTCCTCAGCATAAAAGTCGACGTCATCGATAGCTTGCCGTTCAAAGCGGGCTGCCAATCTTTGAGTTTGTACTGTCCTTGTTCGGCTGTGATGTTTATACCATCAGCACGCATTCTCTTGGTTCCGTTACTTGTTCCGCAGTGCGAAGAATGATTTTCTTCCCATTTGATGCTTAAAAAATGAAGACAGTTACGAAGAATCACGAGCCACGTGTAGAACTATCTACCCCCAAAGCGTGACGTAATTATTGATCAGCCCCTCAGTTCTGAAATCCACGAACAGTGTCTTTGAAAATATGCTTCCGGTATTGTCTTCGACGAGGGAATGAACAACATTTGTACCTAGAGACATGCAGGGCCTAAGACTTGTCAACTGACTCTTCAAAATGTTGAATAGCGTCTCTGAGTCTGAAGCAGCAGCTACCAATGACACTGAATCGATTGTGCAGTGCAACTTAACAATTGTGCAGCGACAACTAACAATCGTGCAGCAGGACCTGACAATCGTGCAGCAAAACTTAACAATAGTGCGGATTACTGGTGATTTGATTTCAGGATTGTTTTCTTTTATCTAAAATTTCAGATGATTGTGCAGCATCTCAAATTCTCGACAATGGTTTGTGCAGCACATCAAACTCGTAATGCTGCACAATAGATTCTACTGTATCACAATCGTTTTAGAGCGCCTTACAATTGTCTCCTATCGCAGCACAATAGTATTCTGACAGGCTACAATTCAGGACACAATAAGCGATGAGCCAAATATGGAACGCTCAATTCGTTCTCAGCACTCAGTACAAAAGTGATGACGAGACCAGGTACAGGGGTACACAAAGATCCGAACGATGCTGCTGGGGGACTTACGAAGAGTTTTCTCGAAATTCGACTGCCTTACGTAAGGCGTAAGGCTTGTGCATTACCCTGGATCCGCCCATGGCTTCTTATTTTGCATACTTGTGCCCAAGGTCGCACAGCTATGAAATTTTGAGCTTTTAATTGAAAATGCTTGTTGCTGGAGAGGAGGATTTGAGCTTATATGATACTTTGTGGTAGACTGTTTGGTGAGTTAAGGTGCTTTTGCATTATTTCTGTATCATAAACTTCCACGAACAAACCGAAAAAATAGTGCGTTTAAATCAAGTTTTTGAATTCTTTCTATCCGTTGCTCTTCATCGCAGGTATAATGATAGAAAAACATCGATATTCAATCTCGAAAGTTTATTGAATCAGGGTCAATAGAAAACTGACTCTGATTGAATAGATACACAAATTTATAAACATACTTATGATAATTCCACAACATCCAGTGGTACATGTGGCATTTCCAATAAATGTTCTCTCTTACCCAAAGTATTCTTAAGTCGCAATGACTACTTTAAATCGACATCAAATTGGGACTATTCTGGAACTGTTATGAGGCTTGACGCTGCACATATATATAAATATATATATATATATAAATATATATATAAATATATATATATATATATATATATATATATATATATATATAAGACGAAAAAATACGACAATGCTTTTAAGTGTGCAATACATGTTTCGGATTGTTCCAATCCATCATCAGTTGCTAATTACAATGAAAAACTTCTTGGTACATAAACAAACGTTAAATCATCAATCGAATTTATTAGTCGAAAAAGGAATCAATGTAGCGAAAACAGGTAAGAACGGTTAAGAAGAATAGCTAAAAACTTAATGAAAAGTTGTAATGCTGAATCTGCTTATTTAAATCAGGTCTTTCCCATTGGATATGTAACGCTTCTTTAATTTTAAGTTTAAAAGAAGTGTTTGCAGAATCCAATACTGTAAAACAACTATCGTTACATGCCTCTTTACAAGCAGCTGAACCTTTAAGATGTTTAAAAATATTTGAATTTTTATCAATAAATAAATGCTCTCGCACTCGAGTAGATAAATGTCGGCTTGTTTCACCAATATACACGGAATTACATCCGGCACATTTAAATTTATACACTACATAAGAGCGGAGCGTTCTGGGCACATAATCTTTAACCGAGATCAAATTTTTAACCTTAAAGGAAGAAAAAGCTAACTTTATTTTAATACTGTTACAGTATTTATTAACAAGCATACGCACTTTACCTTGAGTAAAATTGAGTAGTATATTTTTATATATATATATATATATATATATATCTTTGCCATTATCACTGCTCACTATTGAGAGATTTACTCATAAAATGGAGGGCTTTGATTGGTCGAAGTACCTTACAGAATATTCAATGCGTATTCGTACAGCATTATTGCCTAATATCAAATTCAAATTCCACCCTTTTTGTATCAACATGACTGAACATTCTGGCACAGAGAACCTCTTAATATCAATCTTTTCATCAACCTTTAAACGGAGGGCGAACTTTATCTAACTTCTTAGGCTATACAAACAAATAAGATGACAATGAATAAATTATTCTTAAGTGGATATGATCTCACAGACAAGTACAATATACTGTTTAGCAGTTTAGCAACGGATGGACTGCATATCAACCAAAGGGATCTTAAAGAGCTTACAGTTAATATAAGCTAGTATATTAGAGTTTTCAATAGGGGCCAAATAGATTTAATACCAAAGTGTGAACAGATGGCCAAATTGCTTAAAAATGTTAGAAGAGTTCATATTAGTAGCCATAACTTTGTATCCCTAAACAAGTAGTCGCTTAGGCAAGTAGTTTGGTTAAAGATCTTAAATTCGGTGTCCTCGTATACCAATGATTCTGATATTCCTATGAAAACTTGTCTGTCATTTTCATAGGCCAGATATTAAAGACCCAAGCTCAGCGGGCCTTCACATGAGAAATTTCAGACCACTTTGAAACTCACGCTAGCCTGAGTTCGTTTCGGGTGGGCTAATTTCCTTTGCATTCACATGGATATTTCAAACCAGCTTGAATTCACATCAAGCAGCAGTAACAAAATTTCTGTGGTTTTATAAATTATTTTACATGATAATTCCATTGCATGATGCAGTCTAGCTCTGATATTGCCTGTTCAGTTTGCCCCTGGTTGAAAACATCGCGTTCACCTGACACTTTCACGCCGACCTGAAATTTCAAATCGGTTTGAAAAGCCGAATTGAAACTCTGGGCGGCACGAGTTTCAATTCACCTTACTCATGTGAACACTCAAGGGGATTTGATCACATACCGAACTGAACTCAGGTCGGCGTGAGTTTCAAACCAGTCAGGACTTTCTCATGTGAAGGCCATCTTAGAAGCAATTGGGAGTACACCTCTTCATGACCCTATATTGGTAAAGGCTCCCAACGCCAGCTTGCATCCAAATAATAAAGCAGCAGGCAAAAAGACTTCTTTTATTATTTAGAGCAAGTTTCAATTTCAGCATCTAATAAAAGTGCAAAAAAGAGTTGCTTACACCTTAAATGAAGATAGATCATGTGGAGTAGTAAAACATTGATCGAACCGATAGCATAGCAACTGGCCATCCCCAGTTGCATTTTATAGATATATAGATATGACCGACTGTAACCTCCCATTCACCCAACAAAAATTAATGCTGAGAAGCTAGTAGATAAGCCAACCAAGTTCGTTGAAACTAAAAGCTTGGTCATTCACCACAAGTGCTTTGGCTTGAGTGTCAGCAATATATTAGATTAGAACATAACTTTGAAGCAGCCGCTGGCAACCCTAAATCATTATGTGCTCTTTTCATGACCTTTTCCTCTCAATCCTGTAGGTGCACGCTCCATTAATACTTGGGAAAATCTTAAGTAAAACATGCAATGGAACTTACAATTAATCAAACATTTTATGAAAGAGGTTAGGCCAGATAGGGAGCACGATTGATTTTTGAACTTACGTATGCTAAATTTACAATAATATGAATTTTGAATGTCAGGTGAAGGCATTGCAAACTATACTCAATGATAAGATAGTTGCACTCACGTGCCTTAGTACTCACGTGCCTTAGTTAGCAAGCTTGCAAAGCCCAGGACACAGCAAATGCAACACTGGAGACTGTTGCGAACCTCAATCAATCGAAGTTTCCATAATGAGATAAACTGTTCACATGACAGTTGTGCTTGTACTGACTACTTGTATTGTCACCGGTACACTTTCTTTGTTGTAAATAGCCAAAAATATCCGTTGAAAATGTAGGCATGACAAAACTTATAATGCAATGCCTATAAAATAGCTGTAAGAGCCATCTTTCGGTCTTTCTGGTGTGGGGTCTGCTTTCACTAAAAAGCAAGAAGACCCATTCCATGTAAACAGAAGGAGCTCATCTTCATAATCAAACTTCCATTCCCTTAGCATATTTGCAGAATCGATTGTTTTGTCCAAAATGATGCTATTTCCGGGCACTCTCTATGATTGGTGCATTTCAACATACAACCAGGCGCATACTCTGGTAAGTTCATAGTTCATTTCGGTTATAATGCTGAGCATCTACACTCTGATGAATCTCACCAGAGACAGTTTCCTATACCTTTCAGTAATTCATAAGTTTTAAAAACAATTATTTTTACAATTTCCCTGATTTATTCAGGCTCTCTACTAAATTTTCAGATCGTTCTCAACTATTTCATAATTCCTACTCGATTATGTTTCCTGCTTATGGCTAAATACATAGTGAAAGTGATTCCATGATCATTTCTAAATTTAATATCATTCAGTAATATATTTTAAACTTTAACTGTTATCTACAAATCAGTACTCCTAAAAAATTTGATTCATTTCTCTCTTCTCTCTCAATATTTATTCAATCTGTCCTGCACTCCTGCACTTCACTTCTTCCTAGTGCAAATTTCGTTCTCTTGGTGTTTAGGAAGATTTAATTCAACACCTGGTACAGTTCTCAAGTCAGGCGACTTGCACTTTTTACCACTTTCGATCAATTCAGCTGACTTTTTGCCTTGCTGCTCGCTCCTTTCTAACTCCTCGCTTCCCTTCGTTGAAAATGAAATCAGTCTCTGTCGTGCGTAGTACTTTTCAAGATGTCCTTTGAAAAAGTAAATAAGTGGGTTCGTAACAGCCGAGAGCTTAAACAGTATTGTTGAAGTCATAGAAATCTGAAGCTGGAACAGGTCAATGACCATTGGAATGTTACAAATCATGAATGAAACGACGACGAGTGCACAAATAGTTATTGATGATCTTTCCTTCTTTATTGCATCTTTTATCATCTTGGGATTTATTCGCAATATCTTCTTATCGAAATCAAATAACTTCAATGACCTACGAAGCATTAGATGGAGAACCCAAATGTAAAGAACAAGAATTAGAACCAAGCCAAGAGTCAATATGCCAGCTAAGAAATATATAGCCTCTGATGATATTATCACTTGGCTTCTACCATTTACTAGATGATCTATTATTATAACAGAAGCTATTACGATGACGTCGATCAGCCACGTGATAACTGCATACTTTACGAGTTTCAACTTCCTCGTATGCCAAAGTCTATGTTGAAGTGGCACCTTGATTGCGAAGAATCTCTCCAAGCCAATCATGGCAACAAATGTTACTGACCCAATCACTGAAAATGCCAGTATTCCTATCACCCAATAGAATGCATCACCATTGCGCAATTCTTTTCCATTTGTAGAGCTATGAGTCATCACCGTTACAGCTATGAACAGAATGCTGTTCAAGAAGTCTGCAGTAGCAAGGTTAAACAAGACAATCTCGAAATTTGTCACTTCCTTGATTTTTCTGCCAATCATTATTAATTCTAGGCCATTTAGTAAAACAGCGGATGCAATTAGCGCATATGAAAGGGCAATGAATGGCTTTGTTGGTTGCAGCAAAGCTGAAAACTGTGCTTGGTCAACAGTTCGAGAAATATTAGGAATTGCTGAAGCCATACTTAGCGATCTGAAGTTATATTTGCGTTTCTGCGTTTGGTTCTCCTGTCACAATGATTCTTGAAGCCCTGCTACATAACTTCCTATTCCATAGCTTTAGGCTACACTGATTTAGGATTATGCCATCGTACGATACTATGAGTCACCCACAATACAACATAGCAATCAGGTATCTAGCATCCTTTCCCCTTGTCAAAGTATAATGGCATAACAAGGACGAAGAATATTCTTTTCGTTCAAACTTACGAGGTCCAACTGGAATCGTTGCGTCTATGGGCGTACCATCGATATCGTTGTGCCTATAGTTTGAAATCCAAACCAGAAATAGAATGCCACTCTTGGCAATATTTAGGAGCCATTCCAGTTGTGTTTATTGATACTTTACAATGTATATTGTATTGATTTTTCGTCAGAATAGCAGGTTTAATTGTAGATAATATCTCAGTTTTCAAGCCTTGCAGAGTTGTCCAAGTGTTTTGTTTTATCTACCAAATCTCAACTACTGTCATGCATTTGGATCCCCTAACGACAAATGGGTTCCAGTCCATGATTGTCTGTTTATGACTCAAATCAAAGAATTCGATATGGCAAAAATCAACAACAAAAGTCTCTGAAGCGCTATATGTCATTCAGCCGTAAAGACAATCAATTTTATCCTTTCTCGCAACCAATATGCGAACAACGCTGTATTCTGCAGTTGCATCTGTTTGCATCATAACACACAACTCATAAGCGTCATTGCTTGGAAAAACGATACTTTCTCTAATTGTAGATTCGAAGTTCTTCACACCAGACCGTATATATCAATTTCTTCCTGGATTTGGTTCAAGGTAGATCATCATATATTTTCCTTGATCTCTTGATTACTACGTCGTAAAGACAAATCCAAATGGATTTGACTAAACTTATATTGTTCTTCTATTGAAATCACGTCTTAATATTTGTTCATCAATTTCACAAGACTGCCCCTTACTTATTGCTAACAGTGAAAGTGCTTGCATTTAGGAATACGCTTTATACTAATTTACTCTTCATTTGTAAAGCGAGCAGTAAAGTGCAATTTTCCAAGATCTATGTGCTGCTCTTTGCATGCTATTATGTAAATTGTTTGCGTGCAAATATGCTTGAAGTCTTGGGAACGACTTTGTTGTGATATTATTCTCACAATCCTACGTTAACTTGCCCGTTTATTGTTTCCAATGCGAAGGAGCAATTGGTGGGCTCTATTTCGTTCGAATTTTGGTGAAGTCTGAGATTCCAAGTACTGTTTATCTCTTTCTTACTAATTCAAAGGCAGTCATTAAGAGAACTACTGTTATAGAGACAGCGCTTTCGGAATTCCATTGTGTGATTGCAAGGGCTATTAAAGGTAGTTGTGATAAAGCTATGTCAAAATAAGGAAGCACAGAAGTTGTGGGTAATTCAATATTAACGACTTTGAATTAGTGTAAGAAAGCAACTGCTGTTTAACAAAAACACCTTTAATGTGACTTCCAATCAATTTCATAAAGAGCACACTGTACCTATAGGTATCGAAAACTGCATGAATACAGGGTATACACCTAATAAAGGCACAGGTTCTGTTACTGACTGAAATATAGGTAATTTGGGCAGTATGCTTGGCTGTCTTCTGGAATACTTGAATGCAAGCCAATCACGTTTAGCTTGCACTACTAAGGTGTCGGCATTGAAAAAAGGACTAGCAGGAGCATACTCATATGAATGACTTATATTCAAATTGCATATATGAAAGATATGACTGCGTAGCTAGTGGACTGTGAGAAATGCAATTTTCTCCTTTGTACAGATAAAATCTCTTTCTTCTTTCTTTTCTTTGGCGAAGAATCACTTCAATTTACTATCTAAATGATAGGAAAGTTCTTCTTCAGACACAAATGACGGCTTAGAGTTAAGCTTGCCCAGGTGTTCCTGAAATATTTCTCTTTGTGCTACTGCAAAGAGCTGAGAAAGCTAAATGTACAAATTTATCAAAGTCAGATCTTAATCAGCAACTAATTGGGATATACTTTTTGGAGATCATTTATCATCAAAGAGATTCTATTTGCCGACACCTTCACATCTTTAGGATAAATTCAGTCCTGAAGGAGTACCGAATACGGACAGAGATTCTTCATTCTTCAGAGCCATCTACACGTTTGAAGTCACATTCAATACTAAAACAAAGGGACATATGTTCTATAGTAAAGCTATGAAAGTTAATATTGTGTATTGGCGATCAAACAGAGCCAATTTGATACCTAAAGCCAATGATGAACTGTTCTTGCAATAGCATCTCCCCAGTTCTGATAGAATAACATAAGATTAGGGTTCGAAAAATAATCTGCTCCTTTGTTCTTTTTACTTCTTTGGGCGAATTTCCCCCCATTGTTTTCAGTGCAATCAATACAATGAGATTAAATCTCCTGCAAACTAATTGATAATAACAATTGCGGCTGATTCTTATGCTTAAAATTCAAAAACGAATGATAGCACAGTCGTCATATGGCAATTTTCCATTTGAAAAAAATCAATACTTTTCCGTAAAGTCCCACCTGTCTTTGCTAATTATTGCCTTGTGAAATGGCATCACAATAGTTGTTCTAATATGGCATACCTCCCTGATCCTTCGCTTAAAGCTAGATATGTCCATAAACAATGCATCCAAAAGGGTGCAGTTAATAGCATGTCTTTGTAAATAAAAAAACTTTGTCTCAAGCAAGAATTATGAGGCATGATCTTCTCCACCTAGGGCTGTATCTTTCGTAGAAACGTGTACAAGAGTTTTGTGACTTTCTACAACTTTTTGTGATTTTTGAGATTTTTGCGGTTTTTTGTGATATGTTCTTAGTGAACTTTGCAAACTTTTATGACTTTTAATGTGATTTTCTTTTTACTTCTGCGACTTTTTTGCGATATCTGTGATGTTCTATTATTGAGCTGTGTGATTTTTGTGATTGTATTGTGACTTTGTCACAGAGTGTACGAGATTTTTCTGAGTGATATGCCCCTCGTTCTCCACAAGAACTACATAATAAATCGGCGTCAAAAACCGTAGTCAAAATATAAGCATCTGGACGATTAATGAGTAGTAAGTAAACGAACAAACTGATTGACCTAGAGCAGGACGTTTCCTTGTTTCTTTGTAAGTTTATTCTGATCTTATTCTGATATTTCCATAAATAGAAATTAGCAACACAAAACAACGCTAGAGATTTCTCCTATTCAATATCAACAAATAAAAGGATAGAAAATGGAAACAAAACTCAACAAAATGTGTCTCGGATATATAAATCTAACTCGTAGAGTGAAAATGCGAGAGAACAGTTGTCCAGAGCGCGATACAAACTTAATTTTTTATGTCCAGTACTCTACTATAGAGCAGTTCGAGTCTCGCTAGCGTCAGTTATTTTTATCGCAATTTCACTTTAATTTCTCATAAATCCTCCCGTCTCTACTAGCTAAATACAACTCTCATAAACTCATTGTCTAATACCAAAAATTGGATATATGGTTGCAAAAATAGCACTTAGCTTTATCACAAATGTTTCATTGAGGCTACCAAAAACATGGTGTTGAGGTGTGAGGGAGTTCTCCGAGTTGTGAGCTGTGAATTTTGAGTGCTTCTAAGCAAGAGCAAAATCAGACAAGAAACAGTTTGAGAATCCAATTCACTATATGAGAAGAGAAAACCGATTCGACAAGAGTAACAACGAAGCAGCAAGAGCCCAAGATTCAGAAACAGTGGGATGAAGATGAGAAATTGATAGGTCTCATATTTTCAGAATTGGCTCCAGAAAAGTTCTCGGCGATGATTGAATACAATAGGAGGAAAGTACACAAGACACTCTAGCTACTGGTCTTTATCAATGTTACTTGGTAAGTGATGGTGAAAACCCTTTCAGCTTCATAGGTCATAAAATTAAAATCTTGAGATGAAATCCACAGGAGGCACAAAATACATTGCTGATATATTTCTATCATATATAAGTGAAGAAAAATTAGCAAACATGTTACAAAGCAAAGTTCTATGTGTAATCAGTGAAGTCAGAGTTTGCACAGTCTGTTTGTTTCAAGTGCAGACTTTTGGATGAGCTTACATTTGACTGTTGAGTTGGATGCCCAGTGTGTTCAGCAGCAGCTTTAGTACGAATTCTCTTTATCTGTTTCAGTCTTTCCAACCAGTTACATCCATACGCGTCACTTGGTTTGCTTCTATTATAATGAAGGACAGTTGCCATCTAGGACAAATACAGACAAGTACTAATTTCATGGAGTTAATACAATTCTTAAAGTAAAAAGTAAGTCAATAGATTCTAAATTTCATTGAAACATATGTTAATCATATTTATATCATAGAAATATTATACTACATCTTAAATAGAGTAATGAATGCAACGGGACAAATCATAAAGAAAGAATATAAATGATAAGGCATGAAGCAACGTTACGATTTGATATACAATATTACAAAAATATAATAGGTTGAAACATTACGACCTCTCGGTACCGAAATTCAATTGGCAGGCCTGATGAATAGCCCTACTAGCTTCAATATCACACGGGTTAACTAATTAGATAACTCATGTTCAAATACGCTTAGCAATTCTCAACTTTTTTCTCTATGCTACAAAACAAATAATTTCGTTCTCTAGAATGTCTCAAATTACCGGGTAATAAAAAATCTTTCATACGGGTTTCTGTCCTAACTATGGATTTAATCATTTAATCGCATTTGTCTCTAAGACTTCACGGAGCCCTAACGTGGCCAGTCTTAGCAAAACATTACCTATATTATTACTATAGTAGTAGGATAGCGAGTGTATCAGCGGCTAACATGGCAATATGTCCAATTTCTTTCAAATCATTTCAATATCTACAAAATTCACAATTAAGTAAGAATAATAATTCTCACCCAAGGTTTCAAGTTGCTTGAAATCAATTACAGGGCAAATAACTGCAATAATTGTTAGATCAGAAATTGCAGTACCTTTAGTCTTTAAGTTTATTTGCCACATTTACATTATTTGATTATCTAGTATGTATAACCGCTTGAATTCACGACAATACTTGTTCTATGTTGCTACTGTACTTTTCAAAGCAGTTATGAAAACAGCTAGCTTCACTTTCCCTCAAAGAAACTGAAACCATAGTTCCTAATTTTTTACAGATATCATTAAGACACTAGTAATTGTTCTTGTGAATCTTCCTATGTAGACCATCTATAATACGCATTATTTTTGAATTTTACTATCCTTCCAGTGGCTTATTCCCAAACTTTATGTCCTTTTTAGCAAGTATTTTCAGAGCAGCATAAGCTTCAACTAATCCATCAAGGTTAGATAGAAGCCTTTGAAACTTAGCATTTACATTAAATGCAATGCCGTTAGATTAACGAAAGTCAAAGATATTAATATCATTCAGAAGGTTTTCATCAAGGAAAGCGGAGAAATCATGTTGAAAGTACAACTGCTTTCGTCAAACCGTAGGAAAACAGCAAAATGCATGATCTGTCTGTTTGGCACCTGCATAGCAGTTGCCAGTTATTGAAATGACCTTTATCTGTCTGTTCGATCAGTGCAGGGATTCACAATCTATCACATGATGATGTGAAGCCAACTCGTCCATGCAGCGTTCTCCAGTGTGCATCAATGAAAATTCTTCCGATCTTCTTTCATTTTTTCTGTCTCAACAAAGCTGACTCATGCTCTTCATACCCATATCTGAACTTCTTCTCAGTTGTTAGTGGACCAGTGAGAGGTTCTCCTTCTTTGTGCCGAAGTAAGCCTATTCCAATAGCAATTGAAGGCTGTCTACCTTCTCAGCAATCACTCCTAGGGCCTCCTTCATCAGTTCTGCTTCGGCATCGTTGTCTGTCTCCAAATGACTCCATGCCTATTGGTCATTGCCATGGATTCCCTATCCATATAAAACCTGATAGCCATAAGTCTCCAAGCGCTCTCATCGTTGCTCAACGACTTGCTAGATCAACAGGGCGCTCATTTGTGTATACATAACGAGTCATTTTTGTGCAATTTTCTGTACTCTGTTTGCTAAAAACTGCTTTTACTTACCACCTCTTTTGATCCATGGGAATACCATTCAATTGTCTAACCAGAAAAACCGTTTTTAATGGCATTTCTACCAAAGCTTCTTCACATTATGAAGATTAGCTGCCATATGGGCAAATACTACTTCCGATCTGGGTATAGTGAGGATTTCTTTCAAAGATTTGCTTTTGCAGCCATAATCCCCGGCGTTGTTCCAGAAATCTGACTATTTACTGGATTCACCACTGGTATGGTATTTGTTGCACTTGTATCCACAAATGAGCGTAGATCAAATCCTCTGAATATCTTCTTGAAACTTTGCAATGCTTTGTGGAATTTCAAGGACCACAGGCTGACCTGGTAAAAATCTCCTCCCTGATATTGCATGGTATTCTACAAACCTGAATCCCAACGAATTTTCAGCACAGATAGCTTGTTACATCTGTCTTCTTTTAACTATAAAGGTGATGTCATTCTCAGAGGATTGAATGTCGAAGCAAGCGTATGCAGCACATACTGTTTTGCGATGTCTTTTGCTGGTAGTATCCGTGTGTACTTTAAGTGTATCTTCTGATTTGTTCCATGTCAGTCCCAACTCGTAAGAGTTTTCTTCCTCACTTTTTAAGCTGACTTTTCCTGTTGCTTATAAGGACTCAGTATCATCTTTACTTGTGAGCTGTTCCACCTGCGGTATAGTAGAATGCCTCTTATGCAGGGCGAGCTAGGCTTTCTGAAAATTGTCATTGCAATGTCTTTGAGTGTCCCCGCTTTTGGAACAGTTTTTGATCCAAGGAGTACTTCGTACAGGTACACGCAGCAAAGGGTCTCTTCTACAGTGTCAGGAAACTCTTTTTGAAGCTCTGAAAATGTTCTTGTATTGCTGAACTATACAAAAATGGACCTCGAACCAAGCCAAATTATGCCCTTTTAGACCTTTATGTTGTCAATGTTGTCAAAATTGTCGGGATCTTTTCCTTGTATCCTGTGAAATCGGAGTGCATCACAGTTATTTCCTCGTATTCTGACTTGCAAGAAAGCTTGCTTAAGATCTCCTGCTAGACCCACTAGCTTCAGGCGATTCCATCTTAGATACTACACATCAGATTTTGTAGGGGGGGGGAGGGGGCAGTTTCAAGACATCCATTCAATGACAGGGCTTTATCACTTGCCCCAGCCGAGGCAACGCACACAATACTTACCTAAGTGCATTCCGTCGATCCAAGAATCATTGGCTTATAAGGTATGCGGAATTCTTGCTTGTGGGTTCCCCGTTAGCCTCCTCCATGATGCTTTCTGATAATTACTCTTGTATGATGCTATCATACTTGTCAGCAGGAGGTAAGGACTTCACTGCAGTTTGCTGACAACATTTCTTAGCCTAGCCGGACTCAGCGTTGTTGCTATGCAGCTCTGTATGGCGATGCTTCCATAAAAGACAAGAGGTTCTACAACATCCATTCAGAAGTATGGAAGCCTCAATAATACATTTCTCTCCACAATGAATTTTTCGGTCTGAGAATGAAGGTCCCCGTAAGTTTCCTCATCTCTATTCTGCATATATCAGAGTGTATCACCACATCAATTCTTCTCACTTCCTGATACACTGGGCAATTTTTGATCTCTTTTGTTAATTCTACAAAAATGTAAGTGCTACCAATACTAGGTGCTACCAGCTCCAGTACCTCCATTGCACACGATTGGTTTGTTCACAGTTAGTAACCGCTAGTCTATCTTGTGCCATCACCAGTCACTGAGATTCCTTATCACATATGACGGCATGATGTTTCCCACTACATTTCTGGCACACTGTTTTGCTGCGACAGTCTACAGCCTTGACTCAAATCCTTTTCCTGTCTGCAAGATCTGTGATTTGTTGCACTCAACTAATCTCCGCTCTGATGAACTGCAGTAGATGCACTCTCTTGTCTTCCAGTCTTGTTGCTTCACGAGGAATATTCTGCCTTAGCTTCTCCATTGCGTTCTTCTGTCTTTCTCATTTGCATATGTATCTTGGGCAATTTAGTTCCTTCGTGCTGCTTACTCAAGACAATCTTTCCCATACCTTTTAATTGTGCCATCACCAACTTCGGTCGGTCTGCTTTCAATACCCTGTACATAAGTCTGATTTGTGGTGAGTGTGTCGGTTTTCTTCTTAGAATCTTGTTTTGGTTGTAACTTGGCCTCTCTCCAGTTCGAATTGCTGTCGCTGGCATATTTCATCGCTCTATTAGCACATCTGTCTTCTATGAGCCCTTAAACTCTTTATCTTGGAGTTCTAGGGTGTTTTCCTCCAGTTCTTCTATCAGAGGTTCAAAGGTTTGCAGCTTGTCATCCTCAGCCATGAACTACCCAACACCCTCGTCTTCTATAACATATACTCATGATATTTTAACTTTCAGCGTGTACACCTCTTCGAACTGTTCTTCAAATGTGGGAAGTATCCTTTTCAAAACACATGTAATTCCCTTCTTCGGTGTCGTCTATTTTTTTTGTCTTTGGTAAGTTGTAGAGTCTGAATAGCTCCATTTCACTTATTTTTTGCAACTTTACAACTGTTTCCATGCTGCCTCCTATCTGGGGTAAAACCGGTCAAGAACCTGCTTTCCCACAAAAAACTTCCGATAAGAAAGCAAGAAATATTCTGCATTAGGCCACAAGAAATTATAATTCATTATATGTATCCGCGGGGTATATGGGGTAGCTAGTGAGAGGTAGCACCTCTGCATGCATCCAGTTGCCCATCTAGCTAAATAGAGCTGAGGGTTGTATGTATTGGTCCTCCACAACCCCCAAAGTCTCACTTATGGCTCCAAGAAGTTGGTAGTGCACACCAACGGCCTGGTACACCGATTCGACTGTCGGACTAAACTAAGTGAGGTGCCCACCAGCTTTTGCTGGTGTGGTCTGGGGACGTCGCCCCGCTAAGTGCACAAAGACTGGAACAGCGAAAGAGGCAGATGAACCTAACATGAGGTCAATGGCTCTTAGGTGCAACAGCAAGATGATGTGACTCGTCAGGGCACTCTTCGACGAAAGTAAGTAAGTGGCCAGTCACCTTGGAAAGGTTTGGGATCCTACCAAGTATCAATCCCATAGTTAGTAATGCTTGATGAGAAAAAGAGGTAATGATGATATAGAAGACAGATCAGGTCCCTCTGCGGAAATGTCTTCTACTGAAAACAGAGGAGGCGTATTCTTTCCAGCTAATAGGGAGCTCTGCAAAATGAATGACGATTCACATTTAAAACCACTTAGTGGAAGGTGTGTATCTGATATATGGCAACTGAATACTAGAAAGAAAATGCTTAGAATTGGTACATGGAAAATTAGAACCTTATTCAAATCAGGTAAATATGATAACCTCATACATGAGATGAAAGAAATGAACCTAGACATTCTTGGGGTAGCCGAAACAAGGTGGACAAATGACGATAGGATAATCGATGATGAATATGACTTTATATATTCTGGTGGTAATGAGCATAAATATGGAGTTGAATTTATGTTGAAAAAATACGTTGCTGACTCTCTAATCGGGTTCTGGCTAGTATCAGACAGACTTATGATGATAAAATTTTCAGGAAAGCCTTTTAAAATTAATGTCATACAAATATATGCACCAACCTCGAGTCACAATGATGAAGAACACGAGGAATTCTATGAAAGCATCTATAATCTGATGAACTACACCAAATCTGGAGAAATCGTGATTATAATGGGTGATTGGAATGCCAAAGTAGGAAACCAATATGAATATCCAGTGACGGGTAAGTATGGATTGGGAAAAAGAAATGTATACGGTGAAAAATTGATCAATTTCAGCTGGACATCAAATTTAGTGATCGCTAGTACATTATTTCAACAATCAAAGAGGAGACTGTACACATGGAAGAGTCTTGGTGACATACATCGTAATCAAAGTGATTACATACTTATCAATCAAAGATATAGAAATTGCATTACACAAGTAAAGACATATCCAGATGCTGACATTGATTCAGACCACAATCCAGTGACAATGAAAATAGAAATAAAATTGAAACAGATAAAGAAAAGGCAATCTACAGTTCATCTGGATTTGAACATGCTGAAGGATGAAAACATCAGACTAGAATATAACATCTTGGTACAGAATAAATTTAATAGACTCATGAATGTGGAAAAAACTCAGATAGACACAGAAGAGAAAATTGAACACATGTGGAATGCACTTAAAGAAAGCATGGCCAAAGCTGCAGAAGAGGCATTACCAAGGGCAAAAAGAAAAGCAAAGCAAACATGGATGACTGAGAAAATTTTGGAGAAGATTTCGGAAAGAAAGAAAATGAAGAATATCAGTCATGAAAAATATGAGCACATTAATAAGGAAATAACAAAAGAATGTAGAAAAGCAAAGCATGAATGGTGGAATAATAAGTGTGAAGAAGTGGAACAACTGGACAAACAACACAAATCAAGTGAAATGCAAAAGAAAGTGAAGGAGATAACTGGCCAAGGGTACAAACAGAGAACCAGCAATTTCATTAGAGATAAAGATGATAAAATGCTATTTGAAGCACACGAAATAAAATCAAGATGGGAAGAATATGTGAGTGAGCTATACAATGACAAGAGAGGGAATCCCCCATTAGTTCAGAACGTGGATGGGGAAGAAATATTATTATCAGAGGTTGAAAAAGCTGTAAAAGAACTAAAATCAGGCAAAGCTCCTGGTGGTGACCAATTGACATCAGAGAATATAAAAGCATTAGATGAATTTGGCCTTGAAGTCATACATAAACTAGTAAATGAACTTTATAATGCCAGTTGCATACCATCCAACATGAATGAATCAACGTTTGTTAGAATACCAAAGAAGCCAAAGGCTACAATGTGTACAGAATACAGGACATTAAGTCTAATGAGTCATCTTATGAAACTGATCTTAAGAATAATATTGCTCAGAAACAGAGAAAAAATTGAACAAGAAATTAATAGCTTGAAAAAAGTGGATTTATGACTGGGAAAGGGACTCGTGAGGGCATTTTCAATTTGAGAATGATCAATGAACGCTATTGTGAAATGAACAAAGAAGTTTATTTATGCTTTATAGATTATGAAAAAGCTTTTGACCGAGTCAATCATGAGAAGTTAATAGACTGTATGACAGACATTGGAATAGATGGAAAAGATGTTCGATTGATTGAAAGCTTATATTGGACGCAGAAAGCATACATACGTTTAGAGGAGAATATATCGGATGAAGTCAAGATCAAATGAGGAGTTAGGCAAGGATGTGTTCTTTCCCCATGTCTTTTCAAGTAATATACAGAGAAGATTTTCAGACAGATTGAGGACTGCAAAGGAGTAACAATTGGTGGTCTTAACATCAATAATCTGAGATACGCAGATGATACAGTGCTTGAGGACACAATGGAAGATCTGCAGGCCAAAGTGAATAAACTAAATGATATTGGAAAAGTATATAGTATGAAAATAAATGCCAACAAGACAAAACTAATGGTCATCAGTAGGGTAGCCAATAAACAACAAGTCAGCATTACCATAGATGGAACAGAAATAGAACAAGTAGCAAAATTTACTTATTTGGGACATTTAATAACAGAAGATGGAAATGTGATGACGAAATAAAAAGGCGTATTGGTATAGCAAAAACAACTTTTTGTAGAATGAATACGGTACTAATATCTAGAATGATATCATTAGATACAAGAAAACGCATCCTTCAATGTTACATATTGTTTACATTAACACATGGAGCAGAAACATGCTCCATATCAAAGCTTATGTGTAAAAGATTAAAATCTTTCGAAATTTGGTCCTACCGGAGAATGCTCAGAATTTCATGGACATGTAAAGTCAGGAATGAACATGTGTACTGCAAAGTTGGCAACAGTACTGATTTATATAAAAGCATTCAGATTAAGAAACTGAAATATTTTGGATACTTTGTAAGGCACAGCACATTACAATGTACATTGTTGGAAGGAAAAGTGAATGGCAGAAGAGGAAGAGGAAGACCCAGGGCTACGTGGTTTAACAACATCAGTCAGTGGACAGGCTTGAAGTATGCAGAAGCAGTAAGAGCTACGTATCATCGCGATGAGTGGAGAGGCATTGCATCCAACCCTCTGTCCCAGGATGGAACACCTTGATTGATTGATATGTATCCGCACACCATCCGCATCTTACAATTAACACTGTTGTATAAGGGTTCCCATATTCATATATTTATTTAATGAATGGTAAGCATTATCAAGGGCAGGATTTCTGGTACAAGTGGGATGGTATTAGCAAAAAATTAAGCCATTCTACAACAAACCAGGTCGACAACAAGAGTCCTAGTCAATGATGCAATAACTACGAAAGTATACTAGAAATTATAATATGTTTTGTAAATCCCACCGAAACTCATCACAGTTAGATTCCATGAGAATCCGTTCCTTCACTTGTATCTCCATTACTCAATATCTACTTTTCTAACTAATACATGCATCGAATAGCAAGTCTGCAAGCTTGAAAGCTGGGTCCCTTAAAACAGCTCTCTTGCAAAGTTTCGACGAGGATCTACCAAAATGTTGCTTGGTTTCGGAATCGTCATCATGAAATTTGCAGTACCTTGGTAATATAATAACCACGAGCAAAGTTACTACCAGGGAGTCGTTCGAGGGTTTCTCGTACTCATGTACCAGTCAACTACCGAGTTTACAAGTGTCGTCATTCATGCCAGTTGCAGTGAGAAACATTTCAAAGTCAGCAATCCAGTTATTCCATTCGGTTTTCCTTCACTATTGGACGAACAGTAGATACACTCATTAGCACATTGAAAGGATCTGCTTCGTACGACAATCACTGAGTATGAAACGTCGGAATAGCCAGTGACAGGTGAACCGAAATCTATATAGTATATTTGAGAGAAAGCTACAACTCAGGCAGAGTACCATCCATCTTCATCAACTATGTTGGCCTCTGTAATACTAAAGCAGCGTTTACACGGGCCCGCCGAATAAGTGGCCGTTCAAATATTTGGTCATTTAGTCTTCCCGCTTACACAGGGCCGGGTAACCGATCAAACGTTAGGTAACTTAGGCGTGCAAATATTCGGTCACTTAGGAAATCGTACTTCTTTGGATCTCGACCTTTCAAGTTGGCGAACGGCCTCGTGTCAACGGCTTTGACAGGGCCAAACATCTGCACATGACTACAAAGAGTGTACCGATTGGCGCCATTCTTACACTGCGCATGTCATAAACTTGGCTGAGCGACCCCATATAAACGCACCGCCTAAGTGACCATATTTCTGGCAGCGTCTTTAAACGAACAAATATTTGGCCGGTGAAATAGTCCACCGGTCCTGTGCAAAAGCTACCTGAGCAATACGATTAGTCAATTCACCTTTTTGCATTACAATTACGTCTTTAAAATCAACAAACTTTCACCTAGCCTTACCAGACTGCCAGAAACCTAGATAGTTGGAGGTATTCAATTCCCTCAAGAAATTGAATCGGCAAACTTTGTTTGATATATCTTAATATCATACTGAGGTAATCAAGAAGCCGTTCGTCGGAACTCCTACAAAACATCAATTATTCAGGGTAGGATATAATAACCAGCAAAACAGGAAAACTTGACGAGAACGGGCGACCACACAAAAACTACCGAAGTCATCAGATTCGAGCAGGTGCATAGACTCATAAAGCTAATCAGAAAAGAGCAGGTGATGGACCAGTTGCTGCAAAGCAATCGATTCGACAATCAATACTGTTACCAAAATCTTTTATTGCCTCCATAATTAATGAATTTCAACACAATATGAAATTATTGTATCATCGGATTTGCATACATCATATAATGGTATTGCCTCAAGAATAGTCAAATCCACCAAACTGAATTGTAATGAAACTATTTTAATTCATCATGTCAGGAGACGCTTATAGGTTAGTGAGAAAGAAGAACGAATAAGTGTGAAATTTGAAAAGTGGATTACACACAGCCTTCAATGGAAAAAAGGCGATAAGTCATACAAATATTCAAGGTTTTATAAAAGCTCAAAGAACTGTCCGAAATACTAATGATTTCCTCTGAAACAGAAGCAGCAGCTAAGGAGTATAGAAATGAAGCAGTTATTGAATAGTGACCTGGATGGGATAGCTACAAAATATATTAAATTGCCACACCAAATCGAAGAGCATGCACCATCTGCAGTTCAAGAAAACGATATACCAAACCTCTATTTAACCGACACAATCTCAACTCATCCAATTCCTTACAATTTCTTGCATCATATGACACAATTAATTCTATCTACAAATTATATGGTCTACTGGCAAGATGATTTCTCTCAAGGTCGTATTACACGGGGCAATCTTTCACTGCAACATGTATCGCAGTGGTAATTGGAGCCATTGCAAATCGTTTATGTAAGGGGTGTTACACGCAGCAACGATCTTTGCAACTTGCAATGGTATCCAAATAATTCTTTTGTTTTATTAGACGTCAAAATTTCTGCCACTTCATCACTTCCTGAGGTCAGGACCTTCTCTGCTATTTTTAGACCTAAAACCATATTGCGCCTGCGCCAGACGTACGATTGCGTTGCAAGTTGTAAAAAGTTAATGTCACACGGTGCAACGGCTATAAAAATTCTGGCAATCGTTGCGAAAAGCAGAACAGAATTCTACTTCAGGCAACGGGCGTGATGTCAACATCTGCTGATTTGCATAGCATAGAATTTGCATGTTACAAAGGGCAATCGTTTTACAACTTGAGTCGCAATGGCGTTGCGAGACAAGTTGCAAAAGAAATTGCCCTTTGCAACACTACCTTTAAGTTTCTGTGCACCTCTCTATCGTACTACCTGAAACAACTCAATGCTACTTGTTCTATTGTAGCATAAAATGGAAGTAAATGGAACACCTATTTCATTAAGCAATCCTCCGACAATTCCTTGCAATTCTAATACCTTCATACGTAAACAAAAATCAGAATGCAACTCCTTTAAAGAAGTTCACATGAAAAATCATTAAAGTACGTTCTTCAGACCCTTGCCTTCAATCCGTAAAGTAGGCAAAAAAATCCTCTTTCGGTCATATGTAGAAAATGGACAGGTGAATCTGCAAAAGGAAGAAATCTCCATATGGGGCATCTATAACGGAAAATAAGAGGCCAACGAGCAGTCCACTATACAAAGAACTATCCATGTGTGGTATCGTGATAGATAGATAAAAGATTACAATCAGTTCTTTCTAAGGAGAACTATCAGCGTGTGGTAGTGCTAGAGACATGAAAGAAGTCTGTCAATAGCTCAGTATAGGGGAAAATCTCCTAATTTCGCATTCCAAAAGGATTTTAAGTACTTCTATGCGACACGAACTGTAGAAAGAAATCCTACAATGAGGTACTCCAAAAGGCTCAGTGACATTACACGTGCTCCTAAATCTAGAAGGTCTCCTAAAAGAGGCTCTTGCAACATAAATGAAGGTCTTGTAACATAGGTGAAACTTTTGTAAATGAAAGTGCTGAATGTAAATGAATCTACAGTTATCTATGGCTAAGATCTACAAGACAAAATCAAATATAAATCTGCCGTTCACGAAGGAAATTTTCTGGGAATGAAATATATTCTACAATCTAAGGCATAGCAATGACGGTCATCTTCCCAAAGTGAGATCAACTTCCTTTGTAGCTGAAGCCATAGACTATCTTGGCAATAAATGAGCTTTCAAAAACACACAAAATCTTGAAATCTTGATACATGCAACTGCAGACTATGCAAAGCATATATTGACAATGTTGTGTTCTTCATCGAATAAAAGATAAATGGCATGACCAAATGGATCTTTTTTCTACCTTTGTTTCTAGTTATCTTTCATCCTAGTTTGTGTATTCATACATACAAATTGTATATCTATATATATATTCAAAGCATTCTTTCATATCCGTGCAACTTAAACAGATTATGCCTAAATTATTTCAAATTGAGCTATTCATTTTGTAAAGAGCCTTCTTTAAATAAATTAATAATGACGATGATGATGACGAGGATGACACTGATGGAAAAAACCTTGCAGTGAGGTATTCCTATAGAAATATAAAGACTGGGTAATAAGTACACGGTAATAATTACAAAAATGCTGAAGTTAGAAATGGTATAGTCAGGCATAGAACTGCCATAAGAGTTCAATAGGTAAAAAGCATCGTATGGCATGCAGCCAAGTTGGTAACCCGGAGGTAATAAAGCTAAGAACTAATTTCTGGAAAATCTTCTGATTTAATCTCCAAATAGGTGAAAAGAAGCAACTATTGATAAGAAAACTTGAAACAGCTTCAAAAAGTTGTAAGCAATGAAATAAAGTATGTTAAGCAATGGCTTGATGCAAACAAGGTTGCATTGAATGTTGAAAAAACTAGAGCTTTGCTATATTTCACTCACCATAGAAACCCATAAATGTCAATGTTGACATAAGAATTGGTAAGCATCATGTTAGTAGGGCAAAATATGTAAAATTTCTTGCTCTTCTGTTAGCAGAAAATCTGTCTTGGAATTATCATCTAAATGAACCTTCCAACAAGTTAGCAAGGATATGTGGTGTATTTTCCAAGGTGAGACATCTACCTCCCAAGAATGTTTTAGGTTCGTTGTACAACTCTCTATTTGCTTCTTCCCTCCAATATGGACTTGTTGTTTGGGTCTGACGTATAATTCATATATTAAACCAATCTTTACTCTCCTAAAGGAAGCTGTAAGAGCTATTGCCATTGAAAATCATTGTGCTCCATCTTCTTCTATTTTGCCAGCTCTCCAACTTCTTAAACTACAGGATTTATTTGAACTTAAGTTCTTGTCCTTTGTCTATGAATCTGTAAGTAAAATGTCCTTGTCTTGCTTTCATGGTTTCTTTGGTTTGCTCTATAATGTCCATCAATATCATTCTAGGCAGGCCTCTAGAAGTGGCATTTTTCTGACGCGTAGATTCACATTGGAATATGGTCTGAAATCTGTCAGATGTGTAGGTGCTACGTCTTGGAAGAGCATTCCTATCTTGATCAAGCAAGCTGTTTCTATAAGCTCTACCCGTCGTCAAGCTAAACTGCATTTATTTTTCATAAACCTGAACAATGTTTGTTTTTCTAACAAGTGAACATAGACATAGTCTGTAACTAAGGGGCTGCTCTCTCTTCGATTAGTTTGTCTATTGAGAGAGTTCCTCCTAGAAGAAATTCCCTACAAACAACCCCCTCATCTGAATTGTGTTTTTCTCTGCTGTATAATTGTATTTCAAAAGTGTTCTTATTATTCAAGAAAATATATAATTTTTGTCAATTTTGTGTACTTGTATGTTGTGGAAATTTGAAATAAAAGAACTGAATTGAAGTGACTTGAACTGAACTGAATAATCATAATAATAACAAACAATGAGCGCAGACAAATTATTATAATGGTCCCATTCTAGAGGGGATCCATTCCAACTGCTGTATACTGACGTTGTAGGGTACTGGTATAATTCATTGCATAGTGATAATAACACCATTTCTGTCTGGGTTTCATTAAAATTTCTACGAGAAGAGGAAGGAAATCTCTTTGTTATCTCACAAATCGCAAGGAATGTACTTACCTCTCAAAACTTATAGATGCTAAACATTACATGCCAAACATCATTGTTTAGAAGATTCTTGCAAACTATTTGGGACCTAAACACCAGTCATTACAGCATATGCCGTAAAATCTTAATTACATACAAGGCAGAAAGGCATCAAAAGGTAGACGAAACAAACTTACATTTGTATGAACCGCCAATTGACGAACCAAAAAGGGCAAATTTTCATCGGATATAACATGGGGCTCAGTATTTGTTACCACATTCCGCAAATCTTCTTTCATTCTTACGTTGACCAAGTTACTGCTGTAGTCTAACGGCTTGATTACAACTTCAGCAAAGTTAAACTGACCCTGTGGGGTAATGAACAATGTAGCTCGCCATTACAATCAACACACAGTCAACATAGAATCTAAAAATCGTGACTAGAGAAACACACTCAAAGATGAAGCATTAGGATAAAACAGTCACGAAAGGAATTATAGAAAAAAGGAACAAACTAAAGGGAACACATTGAAATAAGTAAAGCAAACGAGAACGGCAAAACCATTCACTTCACCTAAAGAGAAAATTGCATTGCTAATTCCTCTATTTTCTTTAGTAGACTAGCTATTCCTCTAGACAAGTCAATACTTAAAGGCTACCGTATTTATCGCAAAAGCGTGCAGGGCGCTTTTCAAATTTTCAATGGTCTTGGGGGGGCACTTTTTACCTTTCCGTCATGTCACTCAGTTAGTTTGTAATAAAAGAGTTAGCTTAAAGAAAACAATTCTTAAAGCTTATTAAAAGGTGAATGTAATGTCGAGTCAACTGTAATACATATGCACCGTTCCTCTTCATCGTCAACATGATCACTCCCGTCCTCTACATCATCACAGTTGGCAAAAAGGAAGTAATGTCTGATCATGTCTTGTTGTGACTGAATTTCATCAGCAACATATTCACAAGGTTGGCCAGCTTTAGAACAGTGAACTTGGCCATCTTCATTACCATTTGCTGCCAGGTTTAAAGCATAGTATTTCATAGATTTAGCTATGAGCAGTTCAAACATTTCTTGTCATGCATTCAATATCCAAAGCACAATGGATCTTCTATCTGGTGACATCATATTTCTTGACCAAGCTTGGCGGTTAATACCAGTTGATGGTAGCCACCCATCGCATTGTTCCTAAACTTTTGCATTGAAAGGCTCGTTCCATATTTCTTCAGGGGTTTGTATGCATTATGTGCACCCTCCTGTTATATACACGCCCTTAATTTTCACCTTCTTCAAATAGTTTTTACTACCATCCATATGAAAAATGTACAAGTGTACCATACTAACATTCCTTGACGAAACGATAGCGAACTTACTGTTTCCTCTAACAAGTAAATGTCAGTTCAGTGTTTATCATCGAACCGTTGGCATATGACGTGGTGACGCTGCGACAATTGAATTCCCATTTAGTGCTCAGCTCTCACGTACTACTCCTTTGAGCATAATGTACAGTTTCATTTTAGAGCCATTAGATTTAGCAATGAGAAATGCAGCTACACGTGCGTTTTCGTGCCGTGCAGACTTCAAAGGAATATCTTTGCCGTCTTGCAGCACAGTTTTTCATGTAATCGTGCCATTAAAAACTGGAGCTTCGTCCACTGTAGCCATTGTTAGTATTCAGCAATATTTTCACTGCCCCGCAAAAACGTACAGATAAAACCAAAACATACCACTCCAATTTGCTTTTGTCAAATGTAAACTTGAGAATCAAAAAGCAAGCACTACGATAAATCCAGACATTCAAGTAAAAAAAACAGACTGTTAAATAAATCAACACACCCCCCAAAAAGTCAAGTTCTAGACAACAAAGAGTCATATAGACAACAATTGACGTCAATCAAAACGCGGTCAAATACATTTGCAAAGAGCGGTGCTTACTTTCACTGTTAGTACTTAACACTCCCTCTTAAGCAGGCTCGACTACCATACCCATAGCTTTCGTGAGACGTTGAAATCTGTCTCTTGCAAGCGGCTTGGTAAGCACATCAGCGATCATCAGTTCAGTAGGGCAGAATTGCAACATTACTTGCCCATTTTCAATCATCTCTCGGGTGAAGTGATATTTTGTGCTAATAAACGTAGTACGAGAATGATGAGCTGGATTATCACTGATCTTGATTGAAGCTTGGTTGTTTTCAAAATGATAGTTGGCATCTGGTCCTTTTCTCTCAGCTCTTTTAGAAGGTTACGAATCCCTATAAAATCCTGAGTAGCATAAAATGAAGCGACGTATTCAGCTTCTATCGTTGATTGAGGGACATTCTCCTGCTTCTTGTTCTTCCATGCTATTGGCACTCCATTTTTCAATGACACATATCCAGAGTTAGATCGTCTTGTATCAACATCACCTGCGTAATCTGAATCAGAGTAGGCAATCAACTCAGGATTAATTTCTCTATGGTACATGATACCGAGGTTTACTGTGCTTTTAAGGTACCTCATAATTCTTTTTACCATCCGCCAATGTACAGATGTTGGTTCATTACAGTAAGAAGCAATACGGTTAACAACTTGTGACAAATCAGATTATGCAGCATTAGCAATGTACAAGAGGCTTCCTACTGCAGACTGGTAGCCTCCTTTATTAAACATTTCTGGATCTTCAGTAGCTCGTTGAGGTTTCGCAGATGCTTCCATAAGTGTACTCAGGCTTGCAATCTTTCATGTTAAATCTGTCTAAGGTTTCTCGAGCATACTTGTCTTGACCAAGCCAAACACCATCTTGATTTTGAACAACTCGAACACAAAGGAAATAATGAAGTGGTCCCATGTCCTCAACTGCAAAATGTTTAACAAACACTTTTTTAGTCTTATTGATAGTTTGCTCTTTCTTAGAAGCCAAAATGATATCATAAACGTAAACAGCCAAAAGAACAAGATCACCACTTATCTTTCCTGTGTAAATGCATTCATCAGCTGCACTCTTTTGGAAACCCATGGATAGCAAATGTTCATCAAGGACTTTATTCCAACACGGAGGAATTTGCTTTATTCCATAGATAGAGCGTTCCAATTTACAAACAAGGTGCTCCTTTCCTTTCTCAACAAACCCATCTGGTTGTATCATATAGATGTCTTCCTTGAGAATACCATTACGAAATGCTACATCAACATCCATTTGGTGTATCTGCATGTTAAACTGGGTTGCCATACTGATTAGGGCTCTCACTGATTCCCGACGAACAACAGGAGCAAACACCTGATTAAAATCTTCTCCAAAGACTTGTGAAAACCTTCAGCAACCAGGAGAGCCTCATTTTTCTCAACTAGGCCATTTTAATCTAACTTCACCCTGAAAACCATTCTATTTCCAACAATTTTCTTTCCTGGTGGGGGGTCTACAAGTTTCCAACTGTTATGTTGTTTGATAGATTGTAGTTCTGCTTTTGCAGCCTTCATCCATTTTTCACAGTAAGGTGATTTCCAAGCTTCTTGACAATTCTTTGGTTCAACCAGAGACGTGCGAAAAAAACCAATATTTTCAATTTCATCTGCATCTAGCAAGTATCCATATCTTGCTGGTGGCACACCTCTATTTTCTCTTAGTGGATATCGATGTTGGTCAGCATAATGAAGTGCTTGTGGGTTAACCTGACCAGGCTCTTCTTCCTCATCTTCCATATCTCCACAAAATTTTTCATGTTTATCCTCGTTGATAACTGGAACATCAACTAACTGCTCATATTGCTTCAAGGTCGAATCCTTATTTGGATTCTCTTCGAAACCAAAAACACTTTCATTGATTGTCATATTCCCGCGAACAATCAGATTTTTCCTTTGAAAGACGACAGCCGATACCCTTTGGATTTGGTACTGTAACCAAGTAACACACATTTCTCTGTTTTTGGATCTGACTTTCGACGAGACTTGTTTGGGATATAAGCATACCTTAGGCAGTGAAATATACGAATATGAGCAATGGATGGTTTTTGGCCCCACCACATTTCATATGGTGTCTTGCCTCTGGGTAGAACACTACTGAGGCTTCTGTTTGTCAGATATGTTGCAGTATTCAAAGCTATAGCCCAAAATTTACCTGATAATTTGGCAGCTTGTTTCATGGCACGAGTACCTTCCATCAACGTTCTATTGATTCTTTCAATAGAAGGTCGTCAGCTACAGAGGTTAATGTATAATTCCACTACTTTCAAGAAAAGTTATGAACTCTAAAGATTCATACTCTCCTATTTGGTTTGATCTGAAAACTCTGAGTCGATGGTTTAAATGATTTTCGACAAGTTCAAGCCATATTTTGAATGACTGAAAGACATCACTTTTCTTTGAGATTGAATAGGTCCAAACAAACTGTGTGTAATCATCAACAAATGATATAGCATACTTTGCTCCTCCGATGGATTCAGGCATTGGACCAATCACGTCACTGTGTACTAATTCTAGCGTGTGCTGGCTTTTTAGATCACAATTTAAGAAATAAAACGAATTCCTTCTTTTGCACTAAGAAGCATTCTGCATTTCTGCATTTCACAGTTCAGCACCATATTTGCGTAGACCAAAATGACGTTCCGGGACAAGTGCAAGAGCTGCATCCACAGAAAACAACGTACAAGTCTAAGTCAGGCACATATAGACAATCACCGAAGACGATTTACTTTGTTGACCCATCGGTGCATTTAACACGAACATTCAAAACACCTCTAGCAGTTGCCAACAGTGCATGATTACCTGCAGCTGTTACCTTTAGTGGGGGAGTAAGAGGGCTAAGGGCTAGAGTAAGGTCCCTTTCATTTTTTAAAACCAAATTGATTATATTAGTAAGTCCTATGAAAGGAAAACATTATGGCATTCATGACTAAGCAGGAGTGTGTAGATTAACTCAATTGAGATTGGGTTTGAGTCCTCTTCGTGAACACAAATTTAGACATAATTTCCTAGATACCACTGACCCAATGTGCTTGTCAACTGATGGCATTGAAACCACTATTCATTTCATGCTGCTCTGTCAAGATTATACTGTCCACAGAACTGTGCTCCTTGGCAAAGTTACATCCATTTGTGCATCTCATGGAGTTGACTGTAGTGGGTTGAACGACCAAGAACTGCTCGCTCTTGTACTTTATGGCAATGATGCCTTCAATTGAAACTTCGAATAAGAGCATTCTCTTGGCGACAATCTTCTACATCAACTCTACCAACAGATTTAATTAGTTGCAGTCATTTATGTCTATCTGTATCATTTTATTTTAGTGTATCTGTTTGTTTATTCATTATTTTTTTCCTGTGCCGAACTTATTCCAATAGGGGTCATACACATGTCCATCGCCGCATATATATTTATATTCAATTAAGTACCTGGAGGTGTCTGGGGGTCAATTCAATTGCATAATGAGTTTCTTGAGTGCAGGATCCCTTTTGGAATAAGAATGGCACTGCTGATAGTTACATGTTAATTTGTAGTGTTCATTGTCCATGTTGGCTGCAGGAGAGATGTGCTAGATCACACCTCCTGTGGTTTCGTCATGTAAATCGTATTGTTCAGTGGAGTGGTCGTGAACTACTAACTTTCTATAGAATGTTTACTCGTTCTACGCCACTGTAATATAAGTTTGTAGTTGTAAATCAGTCTTTGAATTATAAAAAAAACAACTTCCTTTTTTCTTGGGTTATGCTGTAAGTACTAGATGGGTTCGAAATGTACAGACAATATAGTCCAAATTTCTCTTGGATATGAAAGCTCATTTCCTTCAGGCAATAAATAAACAAGGTCAGTGTGAACAGCAGAGGCTTGTACAGCACAGGATCGACGTTTTCTTTTAATGTAATCCGCAACTTCATGTTCTGAAGCTTCGGTTCCAGGAGCATCTTCGGTACCATTAACTATACCCCACAGTTCATTTGCCAATAAATAGCAGTTCGTCATTTTTCTCCACCCTTGCCAATTATCACGAATGAGCTGGGTTAGCTGTAGAGGCGATAAACTATTATTTTATGCCATTTCGATTTAAACTTCGCGCTAACGTCTCAGATTCTCTTCGTTACAAATAACTTCAGAATTATCTACTTCTGGGCCCATAACATGTTAATACTTTAAAGTAAGAAACTGTCGCGGAAAGTCGCGAATGATTTGAATTTTTTGTGTGTAAACTGTCGCGGGAATTAACTATCGCGAACGCTGGAAAGTTTAATTGTCGCGGGAATCAACTGTCGCGAATTGCTGGATGAGTAACATTTTTTGGTTTCTTCTTTCCACGAAAGCTGAATCTTAAACAAAACCAAATAAAACTTTACGACAATTAAAAATGTGTTAGCTCACTGATACTTTAAACCAGAATATTGGTGATACATTAAATCACCAAAAACAATTGCAATGATACACGCTTTTTTATAAGTAGATTTGGCTCCAGTTTCAGCTTGGCGTTTCTTATTTCTCAGGTTTTCTTATTTGTCCAGACTACATTAGAGAAAGTGATATCAATGCCGTTGAACTAGTTCTGTTATATTATGTGTGTTTAATCCTTTTTAATGAAGTATTTTTATTGTCTTCTGCTGCTCTTTTGCTATGTTTCAATTGTTTTTATATTACATTTCTTAAGTTTTGTTGAACTTTAAGCCTGCTTCGTTTCATATGTTGTTTTTATTGTTTGGGAAAATTTCAGCTTGGTGTTTCTTATAAAGGTTATTCTTATGAAAAAAGCGTGTACAAGTCTATGAAACAAGAACAACTGGTCATTCCGCGGCTCGTGAGATAGTGATTGAGCAGCAATTTCTTCAGTACCTGACGTATCCACACAATTTTTAAAAAATTGAAGAATTGTGTTGAAATTTCCCTGAAAAATTTAAAAGTCGCGGGAATTAACTGTCGCCAAAGGGCCAAAAACGATCTTTCGCGGAAGAAACTGTCGTGAAAGTCGCGAGATTTATCTCGCGACAGTTAATTCCCGCGACAGTTGCTTCCCGCGACAGTTTCTTCCTTAAAAGTATTCAGTAATGTTTCCACTATCGTGCAGAAACGTAGAAATGAAACCAAAAGAAACAGCTCCAATTTGTTTCTGTCAAATGTAAAATTAAGAATCACACAGCAAGCATTAAAACTATCATAGAGTTTTACCGAAGCGATACTATTCGTGCTCAATTTCATGATTGGTGCATCTACATCTAAACTTGGGCACATATCTCATTGTAAACTTTTGATTATGATGCCAAAGCCTATACCCTGAGGAGTCTCAGTTGAAAATAATTTGAATATATTTGGACTATGATTATGTGCAACAACAAATTGTCAATTCGGTACCACGAAGAAATGGGTATAAGGAAATGGGGCAATACTGCTAGGGCAGTGAAAGCTACCCAAGTCTCAATGTGATTAGAGAACTTCTCGAAGTACATGATAGCTAGACCATATTGTGAAAGATGAGGGGTCGAAAAAGCTGTAGAAACGGAGAAGAATACACTTGCACCAAAAGAATGAAAGGCAAGTGCAGGAAACTCCTTTATGGTAAAAATTCAGGTAAAATAAATTGTCTACGTAATCAAAGATGAAGTACTTTGATCAACGAATGTCCGAAAAAAAAGAAACTGCAGAAGCTTGCAATTTGAATAACGTAAAGTAGATTATACTCACAAATAACTTTTTGAGAAAATCTTTCCAGGGTTTATACGGGTGTTTTGAAAACACCCCCTTACTTTTGCGCAGAAAGTACAGATTTTCCCTGACTTTTTCTTGAAAACATATATGCTTTCCCTGACCTTTCAGGGAAAACAACTTTTTCCCCTGACCTGATAGGCTTAATAATGATGCAAGTAAACAGATGGCAACCTTAAATTATACAAGCTAATACTTAGAAAAGATAGGGTTTGCAAATAGGTATTCAAGGTTAGGAAAACCAAGCTTATGTATAATATCATCAAGCAACAAATCACATATTTCTACTGGCACAAAAGGACCTAAAAACAACTCTAAATACAACAATGAAGTAAGCAGTAGCCATCCTGACAATATTGAGTGTGGAGGCGATTACACAGAGGAATTTAGTGATGAAACTGCAAAAGTACCTAATCAATGTGCACATGCACTTATATGAACCAGAGCGCTCTTTCCATTACGGCGAAATGCGATGCTAACCAACTGCGCATTATTACTATCATTCTACCAAACAGAAACACCTTACAGGGGTGGCACTACAAGTTTATACCTCAAAGGCTGAACACTTCCTTTAGTGATGTAACAGGACCCCTCATGGTTGGGATGGACAAGGGAAAATTATTTTACATTTTACCATATAGAATGGCAAAAACGGCATCAGCTAGACTAAGATTTGATTCCATAGTATGGCTCTCAGGTTCTCATGGGGGCCTAAACACTCGCATATATTTATGATAGGATGCTCAGGCTTGGTGCAAACAATCAACGCCAAAAAATAATTTCTGGCATACACCTTGAATTAAGGAAATAAGTTTATTTGTCATGCACTCCTAATAAAATAACAAAGAACACTCTGCTCCATTCTATCAAGAGATCAGGTAGACAAGGTGAAGTATACTGTTTTCCAGTAGTTTCAAAGTTCAATTGTAGCATTGTTGCCAAAAACCTTTTCAAAGTTTCCATAAGGCCAACCGTCTGTGCTCTAGAGGGTTTGTATGTCCAGTGAAACATACACAACTAAGCTTTGTGAAAGTTCTGTACGCAATTCCAAAAGATTGTCTTCTGAGAAGTCTTCATCCAAAATCGATTGAAAATAAAACGTTTGATCTGTAAATCTCGCTTGCCCCTATTTGTAAACTCTGCTCGCAGTTAAGACCCAAAAAGAAATCCAGAATTCAAAAAAGTGATTGTACAATTGAATGACCCAAGCAATAACGTTTGCTCATATTTTAGACCAATAAAAGTAGAATGAAAACACTATTCAAAATGTATGCGAGTGCCCTCCCAGGGTCTCAGATGCACCTTCAGGAAAAATCTACAACGAGCAGTCAAGTTGAGAGGAACTACAAATGCATTAGAATAAAGTGTAGGGCTTAAGCCCCCTTAGTGGAGGCATGCATACCTGTATTATACTTACAAATGCCTAACAACTATAAGTGCCGTTTATTCAACCTGAGTAATTTACTGTTACTAACAAATATCACTGCAATTTTACCAACTTGAATACTTTAAAGTTAATAGCAGTTAATGAAATTCGTGCATGTGTTGATTTTACTAACAACTTATCAAAATAGTGGGAAATGTCGCATTCCACACTCCCTGGTAAAATATGCCCCTAGGTATAGATTATACAAAGCTTGAAGTCAAGACAAAAGAAAAGCAGAAAAGTAAACTTTCAATTAAAAAATCCCAATATTATTTTGATGATGAAAAACTAAATTCTTCTCCTCACCTGCAGCATGAAAATATTAGTTTAGCCCCGACCATTGCAATTTTCCCTGACTTTCCCTGACTCAAGTGAATAAGACCCTTTTCCCCGACTTTTCCTGACCATATAAACCCTGTTTTCACTGAGGTTCGTCATAAGTCACGTATTCATAATGTACAAAGCAGCTTAAGAACCATGCAATGATATCAGCATTAAGCATTCGAAAGCGAACTATCCTATGACGCCTCCCGGGCTAGAGAAGTATTAGCATGAATAATGCACGAATACCACGGATTTTTACGACTGAGATATGTAGTGCTAATTTCAACCTCATTAACCGTATTTACACTTGCATTTACAGCAAAAAGTAGGCCTACATGCAGATGCTCAATATTCATGTGGTAACATGCCGTTTTAAAGAAAAGCGAAAAGTACTGCTTGTAAATATAGTCATCTCATCTAAAAAATAATGGAATATTGAAGAACTACTGTAAGTAGCAATCCAGGTATAGGGTACACTAATTGTTTTCAACACAACAGAACTGTACAGTTGGTCTCCTCAATTTCAAAGCAAATAATTCCTGCACTAGAATTCCTTACAATTCAAAGGAAAGAAAACGTTACCTTGATTGTTCCAAACGTGTAAGGCTTGTTGGAGTCATTGTAGACAATAGTAACAAAGTTATTGCCAATATGCAGCTTCTTTGAATTACATGCTGGATCTGATTGTTTATTTGGCATCAATGTAGCCACGTGAAAAATCACTAAAATGGAGAATAGAATATTCCAAATGGTAGCAATCACCGGTAGCATACTTTGGAACAGTGCAACTGATGTGATTAAGAGCAGCAATACAGCCTTTACCTTGATCAAAAACATTGAAAACTGGTCGGGTGAAGTTTGTAATTGTAGTATTTGTATGCACTTTGGAACATTGTGTAACTGTAACATAATTTTCTGTTATTTGGTATTTATTAGTTTTCCTCATCAGTATAAATTATCACAGCATCCAACTGTAGATAAAATGTACTATTATTATCATCATCATTTTTATTATGGGGCCTATCATCTTCATCTGATTGTTCTTTCTGCCTTGTACAAGATTCTCTTCTGTATGTCATTTCTGGTTGCAAAGTGTATCTTCAACAGGGCCGCTACACTTGGAGACACGACTCCATCATCTTATTTATTGCTAAAACTTCAATTTCAATCTTTACAGCCAGCAAACATTCTTGCCGACTTCTCCGGATTTATCAGATAAAAAAGGTTGAGCTTATAAACCTGTCGATGAGTGCTTTAGGTATATTTGATAAGTGTACATCTGACTTCCTTGACATTTCGACAGCCTTACAGCTTGATAATACTACGAAAAACTACATAACTAGAAAGATGACTGCCATCGCAATCAGAACGCTCACTACATCTTCTGCAGGCATAATGCAACACTAATAACAGATTAATAAGAACAAAAATAATGATTACTAATATAAGTCAATAAGATAGGTCAATAAGATAGATAAGATAGGTCAATAAGAAAGAGTGGTCAAGTCCTGAGCCCCTATCTTATTGACTTATATTAGTAATCATTATTTATGTTCTTATTAATCTGTTATTAGTGTTGCATTCAAACCAAATAGTCAATTGTAAACTACCTATTATTTAGTGAGGTCTACAGCTGTATGCAACAAACGTTGTGGATGAAATTAAGCTTCCATTATCATTAGCAATCCCTTAACATTTAAGTCAACTTCTACGAGAGGAAGTTGCTCCAAACATTATACATCAAGGAATCTCCCGAAACATAAGCGTTTAGTGAATTGCCCAAAACCATAGCACGAAAATACAGTAGAATCCCGTTAAGTCGTACTTGCAAGGGAGACGGGGAATTGATACTAGTCAACGAATGTCCGAGTTAACCGAATCTCTCACTCAGTCCGATTTTAGAGAAAAGGTACGCAAATGTCTGACATATCAAAATCATGCTTGGCAATCCTCAAAGTAGTAATACAAATAAAATACACCATATTTCATCTGTTTCATGAAAGATTTAAGCTCTGTCTTAATTGAGAGGGTCACCTTCAAAGGAAATGCTCATATTTCTTCACTCTCTTTGAACATGGAAAAGCTGAAAAGTGTTTTAATAGCCCGTCTGTTGTTTTCCTCCACCTCATCATAAATCTCAGATTTTCCTTTCATCCATCAAGACAAAATCTGTTTTGGGAATGCATGTTTCCATGAGATTGCAGCACACGTTTCTCCTATGTTGCAGCTTTATTAAAAATTTCGTACTTTTCTGTATTGTTCGCGAGTACAGCTTCGTACGTTCCCCCTTGCCAATCGAGGACATGTCAGAAAATTAATAAAACATCTCAATCAAAGGACCTAATTCAAACGAATATTCGAGCATTCGACTCTAATAAACCTTTCAAGTTATCATTTCCAATAAAAATTCAAGTCTTCGGACGAAGCGGAGTACTTGACCAAGGGGACAAAAAGTATCGGTACGACTAAGCGAAAGTCCGATGTATTCGGGGTACGCCTTAAACGAAGTAATTTGGCCTGACTTTGGTGGGTAAATCCAAGGGGAATGACAAATCAGTCCGAAAAAATGAAAGTCCAACTTATCCTGGGCACGAATTAACGGGATTTAACTGTAGTTTAAAACAAGATAATAGCACGGCCCATCAAAGCAGGCCACCAAGGTAATGGTGGCTTTTTGTGCTATATGATAATCATATATTCATAAGTACTATTAGAAATATGATGCTTTTGCTCATCACTATCTTCAGATACAAAAGAGTGTGAGATCATTAAAAATTCAATTAAGTGTGGTAAGGAGCAATTTGATGTCGGAAACTGTCCTGCAAAGCCAATGTGACGCATAAGACACAACCTCGTCCGTGAAACAAAAGAAATAAAATGCTCTGATATGGTAAAACAAAACAATCATTCCGAGCAATATGGCAGGTGAAATTTTGAAAATAATTGTTGCACAATAATTTCAGAACCTGTATCGTGTCTTGGCAACAAATGAGCGGCATGTGAATAGAGATAAAAAATAAAGCACATTTAATTGTAAAGGTGCAGAGAAACAATAGCTCTCTGTGAATATAATACAAAGAACCTGCCAATAATCATGCCCAAAGGCCACACATTAACAATACGAGAAATATCCCTGAAGTACGAAACTCATTATTAGTAAGAAGAAGATGATGAGAAACAACTGACAGTCTATTTTGATGCTGTAACGATGGTCCAGTTTCATTTCCCTAGCAGTCAAAAGTAAAACAGCGAAAGGGTGATGACTTTTGTCGACTACAAGCTGCCGCAAGAAATATTCCGCAAGGTAGTATGATATCACAATTACTTACTAAGTACAACATTTAACTAATTCTCTATTACAAAATAGAATGAATAGTGAGAAATAAGCTATGCTGAGAAAAACACTACGATCGAATAGCGAAAAGCTCAAGGGTAATGAAAAACTTGGAAGGGCTTCAAAGAAGCACACAAACTATTTTGCAGAACTCTTCCGATCCACAAACTGCATTAATTTTGGAGCAGAGCGTTAGATTCTTATCGAAAATAATTGCGACATCAATTAGAAAAATCAAAATTTTGCTAACTAACTACTTCACTACAGCACGAAAAAGCGGTACCATGTTTTAACCACAACTAACTACTCCTTTGATCGAAGCTCAACGCGCTTTCCAAGAATGGCGTAGAGGTATTCTTGGTATGCATCCCTAGAATAAGGATATAACTCTCCAGAAATTCGCTCATTGTGCACAAATTTGTTTGCAAATTACATCTACATGACTTCAATTCGACGCAAGCGCCTTGCCACTCTGTCGAAATGCCCAAGAATAAAAACAACTGGGATTCAAACAGCATCAGTTTCTAGATAAAGACGGCCGTTGATAGTAACTCAATGAGTCCTAAGTAGACAGAACATGAAGCTTGATAAAAATAATTAACGTATGCAAAGTCATTCAAATACAACTCAAGCAAACAAGAAACAATTATTTGTACTTCAGAAGGCCATACTGCAATAAAAAGCAGAAGCATATTGCTGAATGGTGTTACTACGCTCTATTAAGCACTATTGAGACAACTATTCCATACGAAGGCGTAAAATATCGTGAATTCACTCGAGCCATCCAACGTTATTTTTATTCAGTGCAGCCATAAAAATATCAGTATTCGGAACGCATTCTGAAAATAGTGAGCTTCTGGTATGCTTTGAAAATAACGAGGTTTTGAATAAAATGTATTTATGTTTAATATTTATTTGACAGTCAGAAAATACTATCAGGGATCAAAGGTTTTGGGTAGGCATCGCACATGCACCTTATCCACAACAAATATATTCTTCGTGAAAAAGCCCACAAGATTTTCGTCTCATGTGGACATACAATTTGGTTAATTCATAAAAATTTCGCTAATGTTTGGCTGTACGCAAAACAAAAATGTCGCAGTTATATTAATGAAAACAGCCCTCCATCGCAATATCCGAGGCAATTCTATTTGAAATGTGTTCGGATTATCAGAAACTCACTATAAGACAGATCAACATTTTAAATCCGGGTTGCTTAAAAGTAGCAATATAACCATAACATCACGGCAGTGATAGGAAAGTGACTATTAAAATCACTTTAAGTGGAATTACAGCTTATTATCAAATCAGTACAAAGGAGAAACGTGCAATGCAAAATGATGCATAGTTATTCTCAAGACAAACAATAGAAGCATACGCACTTCTCGTTTACGATCACTGGTGCTTTGAGCCAATGATTTGATAAAATCCCGTGTGTAAAGCCACAAGTAACAAAAATTGTGCTTACCACTTATGATTGTACAATGCACTCAAAATAGGTATGTGAAGCTTTGTAGATACAATTTTAGGCAGATTTATGTTTATTCAAACTAGTGCCAGCAATCAATAATGAAATTTTACAGCCCTACAGCAACAGGGTGAAAATTCACTTGGAAAAACCCCATCTCATAGAAACTAGAATAAATTTAGCGTCTGGCCCGAATGTTTTGAACTTCAATAAACTCATCGTCAAATAACAAAAAGTAAGCGCCTACATTTACTGCTGTCATCCACCGAATCACCTGCAATTTTCGAGAACCTTACGATCTTGCATGTACAATTACAGTCCTACAAGCACGGAGATAAGACACGAGTAAGCGAAATGGAACTGATGATCATCAAATGAGACTTTAAGAAGTGGTATAGACCAGGCAATAATGCGATTATTACGTCAAACAGAATCAGGGATTGTTCGTTATCTGTTATGCGAGTTACTACCAACTTGATCCATTACTAAGGCTAGAACAAAATCGATTCATTACAAATATGACTTGATAAAACGAGTCTTCAATTAAGTGACAATGTCACAACGAGTCTGAGGCTGATGATGTAAAAATGGAAGCTGTTAGCTAAAAGTTTGCCAAGCCATTGTTGTCTGCATAAAGCTATCAGTCCTAAACGCAACCTAAGACCCCATTTTCACCATAATGGTTCACTTCCTGGTATTTTTTCATTTCGCTTTATATTAAACACACGTACGTTGGGATACAATTCAGTTAAATGAACTGCGTCCAAGTAAAAGAAATAGACAATAGCTAATAAACCAAAAGTTACAGGATGCAAACCAATTTACAGTAATTTGATAAAAAATAATTACTAAATGTGGTAAAAAACTAGTAATATTTTGGGCCATAATTTTGGCCATAAGCTGTTCTGATTTCTGGCACAGCAAAAATTGCATTTATATACCGAAGATCCTAGCATGGATACCAGACAATTCTTCGGAAAATGCTACCTAGCCTTTTGGGTGCGAAGTCATTCAAGGACATATATACCATTGTATATATGACGACGACAAAAAAGTCATGGTGATTACTGATTCTTCATACTAATATTCGAATTAAGCTAAAACTAGAACCTTTCGACATAATCCTTGTCTTCTTTAACAAAAACGTTTCGGAACCATTCCAGGAGCCATCATCAGAATAAACGTTTCGGACCCGCTCCAGGATCCACCATCATCAGTGTATCAATTGTCTGTCTGGCGAGTCGCTGCAGAAGAGCTGTTGGAGTGTTAACAGGGTTACCGGTTACAACTCTGGCGGCAATTATGAGACCACGTATTTAGTTTCCTTTACATGACCGGCACCACTACTATGTATTTGAAAACTAGGAAGTGGTACCGTTGGTATATCACTTTCCTCAACTTCTTTTTGAAGATCCTAATATCTTGGCAATAGTCAAGGAAAGCTTGTTACCTCTGAAGCCATTTCTCAAGGCAGGCAAGTTCAGCATTAAAAATAGCATCAATCTCTTCCATACTATCTGAAGAGGCCGAAGTGACGTATCTTCTTCATTCATTCCTGCTGTAGCCCGCTTTGACGGAAAAAGTAAGTCATTAACATAAATAAAAAATAAAAAAGGTCCAAGGCAAGAGCCTTGAGGCACTCCTATTTCCATTTGAAGAGGATCCAAACGGACGCCGTTAACTCTGCAGAATTGTCTGCGGTTATCTAAGTACGAGTTAAATCACAGGTGTTCAAGATGGTGGATTCCGTAAGTACGCATCTTTGTCAAAAAAAAGTTGATGGTCGACTGTATTAAAGGCTTTCTTTAGATTAACAAAAATCATGGCAATTTATTTCCCTTTGTCAATGCTTACACACACCAACCATGGTACATTTCAGTAAACATGAGACAACGAGTGTAGGTTTCGAAAACCATACTGATCTACAAATGAAGTGCCTGGCAGAATCAAAAATTAACTTCTCAAACAACCTGGAAACGATAGGTAGGACAGGAATTGGTCTGTAAATCGATCGATAAGCTACAAAAGCTGGATCGGAACAGTTTCTCATCTATTCACACGCAGGTGATACGATACAAAGTTTGCTCGGCTAGCCAATACAACTTTTGTGCCTGCTGCGAAAGTAGGTACCACTATACCTTTGCATATCAAAGCTGTACCGGTACAGTGTGGACGCAGCTGTACGGAGGAATTTTTGGAGCGGATCAAAAAATGATGCGATACAGTGTAAACGGGGCCTAAATGTTAACGGATGAGAATGTGCCAGCAGAACAACTATTTTTATCATTATTATTATAAAATTCTTTACAGTTGGTATACTACATAGTTATAAAAAATACTAATTCAAACCAACTATTTACAATACTTAAAATCTAAGAAATATCAAATGTTAAAGAAGAAGAAAAAAATTTTTTGTAATAGTGTTATTAGATCTTTTTAATTTTTTTGGATCCTAGCTATCCCTATTTTTGTTTAATTACAGATCTTGCAATTGCATGTAACTCTATTCCATTTTTTGATCTCTTTATGTGAAATTAGTTGGTAAAGGACCAATTGGCAGTCGGCATAAACTCGAATTGAATCACTTTTACACTAAATTTACTAAAGGAGTTTTATTCAGAACAACATTTAGAGCAAACACTGGCAAAGCGCATGATATGTGAGATAATTTAGAAATTTAGTCTTGCCGTCCTTGAAAAGGAAGAACATTTGAGAGGAAGTTGAACTCAACTTGAAAGTAACAAAATATGAATTCAAATAATCTGCTTGGTACTGAGCAATCTCGTTTTCGTGTGTTCCACTCTACCCCAACATATCTACTACAGAAAACCGATGAATCGTGCATTATAGTATGCGTGTTGGCTTTGTACGATTGACATACGGTGGGTCATAAGATTCTGTTTCAAAAATTAGAACACTACGAATGCAAGGTAGGGAATTGCCATGATTCAAAATATACCATTCAAATCGCAAGCAGTACTGTTCGGTAAATGGAACTAAATCTAAATGAAAGGAAGCAAATGATAGAGTCCCTCGGGAATCATGCTTAGAGCCATTATATGACCTACTAGAAGCTGTCAAAAACTCCACAGTAGCAATGTACGCTGATAACAAAGTCTCTTCTATTGATCTAATAATGTTAACCAGCAATATGAGAAAGGAATAGGGACCTCTATAGTGTTCATGAAAGGTTGGAGGGCAAATAACTGCCCCTATATGTTGCTGAAGCAACAACAATGATAACATCAGCGAGGCAAAAGAAAAAGCAGTTAGCTGAAAATCACGAAGCATTATCTTTAACCACCCAAGAATGTCCAAACTACCAAATATCTTGTAATAAAAGTTGATGACAACCTAAACTGGAAAAATAATATCAATGATAGTCAGTGGAGTCATAGGTTTTCTAATGCCTGGTTCAAACATAGAATTATACACGGGCAAGATTAACTCACATATTTAGGTGGGCTACAATGCCGGTAATAGGGAGTTGCTTCAAAGGTCGAATTTTGCATGCGCCAAATTATATTCTATCAATCCAACTCACTTCAGTATTATGCATTCTAATTAATTGGATAGGAGACTACGCCTTATACTTCAGTCTTATAGCATTACAAATCGATCCCGTCCCAATCAATCGTCAACATGTAGAAAAGCAACTCTGCTCCGGAAACTGAGCCGAAAAAATAGATAGCGTCTTTAACATCTTAAAACTAGATAGCGCTATTCATCTTTATCAGTGTAAGAAGGTATCTTCTGGTGAGATTGTATTCCCTGACTGGTAGCGTATTCAATCAATTGAGGACAGTGATATGTCTTCGCTACTGCCAAAGACTTCACTGGAACCAGGAATGGTGGGATTTTTAATCAAAGCAAGTAATAGCCATGTTGACTCTTATGAGCTCGAGATAGCGTGCAATTTGAATCTTCTGACCAAACTAAGGGTCCGGAGACTATAATCATGGCCTTAGCAACATATTTACATGCTATATTAAATTAACTCGGGATATGCACTCCCTCCCTGGATTTCTCCCAGTATTAAGAACTTGATACACAAGAGAGACCGGGCTAAGAAAAGAGCAGAAAAAGACAGCTCAATTTGGCCTGAATACAAAACGTCTCAGGAACAGAGTAACCAGGAAACTTCGAACAGCTGTCGAAAGCTACTATAGGGGCAGTTGTAAGGTAAATGGTAAAATATCTGAAATACAAGATATTGAATGTGGGGTTCCTGCCTGGGACCACTCTATGTTTGATCTATATCAATGATTTGCCGTTTGCCTTGCAAAGAACAAAGATCATAATGTACGCAGATGACACAAGCATTTCCTATTCCTCGAGATCAATAACCGATTTAACCAATGCTATCAACTCAGATCTTCAAAATCTTAGTTTGTAACTTCAGGAAAATAAGCTAACTCTTAACGCTGTAAAAATATATAGTATGATCTTTAGTACTGAACCTAACGGTAGGAGATTAGATTTCGATAACTCAAAATATTTTCCCCTCTTTCAACTAAATGGTGACAAGGTTGAATCTACAGAAAAATCAAATATCTTGGGAAGAATATTGATCCTTACGAAGAGATTACGAAGCTATCGTTAAGACTTCTCTTCTCTCTCTCTCGAAAAAAAAAAAAACATTTCACAGCAGGCCCGAATCTTGTAATAGAACCTTACGCAACATCAGCACTGACCTCAGAATTCCACTGTGCAAAACCTCAAAAAGGTAACACAGCTTTTCCTTGAGAAGTCACTGTTTGGAATCAGTTAAGCTATGAAATAAAAACTGCTTCTTCGCTGGCTACTTTTAAAACGAAGTTAAAAATGTTTTTGAAAGATCAAAGAGGTTGATAATCTAAATCGATGTTCGGCACTAAAGTTTAATTTATGAGTTCCTTTCATTTTACATATTTTGACATATATTTCATTTTTCTTTCCTTACTTTTCTCGTATATTGGTATTTGAATCAGCTTTTAAATGTAAATTAGGTTAGCTATATGTTCGTTTCTGCAGGGCACATTGTAAATCAGTTTAGAACTGAATGTATTGTATACTCTGTTGAAATAAATAAAAATGAAATGAAACAACACCTCGACAGCAGTTCTAAATATAACAGATTCATAGTTTTCCAATATTGACAAACGTAATATTAACATAAGTGTATTTCCTTATCTCAAGAAGGTATTTTATACAGCAGATCACGGAATTTTCCTCTAGAAACTAGTAAAATACTGGATAGCACTGACTCCTCTTTGGTGATTCATGCCCTACTTGACAAATAGTGAGCAATATTGTCAAGCAAATGGCCAGAAATCCACACTAAAACTTGTTCACTGCGGTATTCCACAGGGCTGTGCTTGGAACCTGTCCCCTTAATCCTGTATGTCAATGACTCCGAACAGTACCTCAATAATGAAAATAGCATCCTCCTCGAAGCACGATTCCTAGGAAGAACAGGAAATCCATGCCTTTCTACTCTCTCCTATTTTTCCATTTTCTTCATCCTAACATTAAATGTAAATGTACCTAGTATTTCTGTTTAGTTTAATCAGGTTTGTAACTGAAACGGTTTCGAGGAAGAATATGATACTATCATATGGAAGTTTCGACGTCTCATTTCGACTCGCATTTAATTCAATATGCGATGATACGCGATAATCCGCGATGATGCCAATAGAATTTAACTTTCGACTCGACTAAAACGGAAAATACTGAGCTTAATTGATTCTGCATGAAGCCAACTATTGAACTTAGAGGACCTTCATATGAGAAATTTCAGACTGGTTTGAATCTCACGCCGGTTTGAGTTCAGTTCGGTATGTGGTCAAATCCCTCTGTGTTCACATCAGTGAGGTGAATTAAAACTCACGCCGCCCTGATTTTCAATCTGGCTTTTCAAACCGATTTGAAATTTCAGGTCGGCGTGAAATTATCATGTGAACGCGATGTTTTCAAATGGGCAAACTGAACACTCAAAATCTAAGCTGATCTGGAAATATCCATGTGAATGCAAAGGAAATTAGCCCACCTGAAATGAACTCAGGCCGGCACGAGTTTCAAACTGATCTAAATTTCTCATGGGAAAGCCTTAGGCTTCAGACTGCGAATTACAAGTGCAGCAAATTAAAACAATCACTGAAATCAGTGGTAATCGCTACTTATCGCTTTGATTTCGTAATTTCTGTGGATCACGCATGCTCAGGCTGTGGCGGGCTAGCTCACTGGTCAGCGGATTCGTCGAAGAAACAAAAAGTGGCTTGGTGGTAGACAAATAAATCGGAAGTTGATAATAGCTTTGATTCAGTTTTAGGCTATACAGTCGTCAGACTCTATCAACTTGAGAATGAAAAGAGAAAGGAAGACAAGCTTATTGGTCAATTGAATGCTAGACAAAAGTTGCTGATGTAGCATATCAAGGAGGGGGGGGGGGGGTGAAGCCTCACGTACACAGAATGAACCAAAACGCAGACCATTATTTGGTGTATGACATACGGAAAACCAATGCGTGGTGGGTAAAAAATACCAACAATCGTGGAGACCAGAGATCTAAGGAAATATGATAAGTCTCTATTTCGTAATGAAATACAACAGGTAGACTGGAAAAGCATTCTTAACTCCTGTAATAACTGTGATGAGATGGCTAACATATTTTAGGAGAATTTTCAGTTAATTTTGGACATAAATGCACCCATGAAGAAAGAAAGGTAGAGCTCCCAAATCGCATCCTGGATGGCATTTCTAATTAGGGAACTAATATCAAAAAGGGATGTTGAAAAGTCTCCTGCGATGTGGAAGTCCTATAAAAAGCTTCGCAATCAAGTAACAAAGAGAATCCGTGATGTAATAATATCACACTATCAGGGCTTAATAGAAGATAACAAAAATAACCCAAAAAGGATGTGGAAAGATAACAACAAAGTGCTTGGTAAGGACTCTACATCTACAGATATTTTGAGTCTAAATGTGCAGGGCAAAGTACTAACAAGGGGACGAGATATAGCCCAAGCACTCAATTATCATTTTGTTACTGAGTAGGTTCTAAATTATCGAACAAAATTGAGTCGCTACCTGATGATGGCCCTGTTAGTCGCTTCAAAATTCATACAGATGATTTGAATTTTACACTGGTCAGTGTTACTACTGTCCTGAATGTCATCAAAAATCTAAAAAATGGAAAGTCACCTGAACCTGATAGGGTCTCTACAATGCTTAACAAAGATGCAGCAGACATTATCTGTAATCCCTTGGCTACGATTCTCTACGGAATCAGGAACGTTCCCGGAATAATGGAAACTGGCAAGGGTAATCCCAATCTTCAAACCAGGTAACAAATGCGATGCAAACAATTCTAGGTCCATTTCAATCATTTCCGTTTTCGCAAGGATATTTAAAAGAATCATACACGATCAGCTGTACGAATTCCAAAGAGCAAAAAGCACTCAGACACCAAGTCAATCCGCTTTTCGCAAATTGCATTTCACAGTAACATCCTTAGTAAACTGTGCACATAACAGGTACGGAAACATTTACAAAAAGCAATTGAACCTGTCAGTGCTTCTGGGTCTGAAAAAAGCCTTTGGTACTGTAGATCACAAAATAATGTGGACAAAATTAAAAGCCATTGGTGTAAGAGGTACTGCAGATGACTGGATGGTTTCGTACCTGAGTAATAGGAGACAGTACTGCTCTTAAGGTAACCAAAAGTCTAGTGAAAATTTGGTTACATGCGGTATTCCACAAGGAACTTGTCTTGGTCCGATCTTGTTTATTATCTTAACAAATGATTTTGAAAGTTGCCTTCGACAAGCTAAAGCGGGTATGTACGCAGACGACACTCATATTACCTTACCATCAGATAACATGGAAGAACTTCTTGAAATGGCACAGGAGGAAATGAGGAATATTTCGTAATGGATGAGAACTAATAAACTAAGCATTAATCCACAAAAAACCGCATACATGACAAATGGGCACCCACGAAGAATAAACAAGATATCATCCCATACACAACTTACATTGAATGGCTCAGAAATTAAGCAGGTTAAGGAGACAAAATCACAAGGCATAATTGTTGACAAGGGGTCGACTTGTAGGGAAAAGTTTAGAAAAGTTAAAAGGAAGGCTTCTGGTGGGCTATGGTCTCTAAAAAATCCAATCGCAAAATTTTTCCACAGTCTCAGCTGGGTAACATCTACCATGCCCTAGTAGAGAGTCACTTACGATATGCTAAGGTCGTATGGGGTTCTCTTTCCAGCACGAAAGTAGAAGTCCCTCAACGTCTTCAAAACAGAGCCCAATCTGGTATTGAGAAGGCAAAGTCAAAGATCAGTGGTCCAGTAACTGGCCAGCAATCGAGCAACTGAGACCAACTGATAAACTTTGTATACAGCGGTGATGACCTGCAAGATGATGAATAAGATCTGCCTCGAAAACCTTTGGGATAGATACAAAATAAGAAATACACACTCAAGTTCTAGAACAAGAAACTGCATGGATATTCAAATTCCAAGGTATCGTCTTGAGTACTCGAAAAAAAGTTTTCACTATCTGTGGCTAAAAGGTTGGAACAACATCCCTATTGCCATCAGGGAATTCTCTACGTTGCAACAATTCAAAAAATGCCTCAAAATACATTTGAGGAGCTGATTTCAACTAAAACACAACCCCCTGGAAGATCAGCTGCACCCTTATGTTGCTAATTTGTATTTATATATTTTTACTATGTTTATAAATCCTAAACATTTTTCTTTCTTTCTTTCCTGCTGACGGGATTTTCGTGTATAAAAATTGTAAATAATAATAAAAGTCCTTCCTAGAACTCTACATTTGAACCTGAACCCTTTACCCTCCAAATAATGTCTCACAATAGACAGGAAGTAATAGCTATCTTTTAAATATACTCCATCAGTCTAGAATTCACAGAAGATGGCGCTGGCACGATCACTTCATCCTTGACTACTTCCCTTCAACGAAGAAAATTGAAAATTGAACCTGAATTTAGCTTTCGGGAATATATTCCCCACCATCTAACTTTCAAGTATCACGGGAAGTGAGCTGATGCAAATTAAATTCATGTAAATTTGCTGTCTGAATCTACACTCGAACTCGAAGCGGTCTAAGGTCCCGGTAAAACATCGTGCTTCTCATGTGCCGAACCTAATACAATCAAGTTCGACGATAGCTCAACTGCAGTGCAAAGTCTAGTTATATGTAGAACTTAATGCTGCTATTGCAACCAAGCAACAGCAGACAAGCTGAGATCTAAAATAAAAAGCATTCCTATTTATAAACTTAATTTCAAGGTGTCACAATCATCGCGAATTGCTTGCACAGTGATCATGGTAAACCATTCAGGCATTCTAGTTAATAGATAGTAGAAAGTACCAGGAATCCAACAACTACTTGCGATACGCTTATATTTAAATGGTATCGACAAAAAGACGACGTATGGAGAGCCCCTTGAAAATCAGCGTTTTTGCTGAAGGGCTCCCTCCTTAAAGAATTTTAAAATGAATTTTTTTAAATAAAGAATTTAAAATGAAAATGAAATAGGCGTAGGAGTCGGGGGCACACTGGGGCACACGGGGGGCACACGGGGGCATGGTCGTCCACCACTTCTTTACATTTTACAAGTACCCTATTACAGCTTCAGATTTTCCCTTATCTGATACGCGAGACCACCACTGAAAGCATGTACCTCCCGCTTTCATTTTGCACTACGTCTGCTTGAGTTTACTCGAGTTTTCATTTTGCCATCCTACATACGATGCAAACTTACTTTCCAACTTTGCGGTAGATATAGCAAAAAGCCATTGAAACGCATATTGTTTTCAAACAATAGAAGTACGAGTCAGAATTGACATTGAGCATGCTCCGCCTCGTTTGAGAAGCAAAGCAACCTTATGCATTGAGTTCGGCACATGAAAAGTTCAAAGCTTATCTTGCTGTCGCGCTCTGGCTGTTGTAGCACGATAGAATCAGTCGAGCCAGAGAGGTTCTGTCGCACTTAATCAATTCAGTCGAACTTAACTAAATAGAATGGGATTGGCTAGGAAACTATAACAATTTATAGTTAGTCTGAAATTTTACTGTCGAGGGACCTTCGATCATGGAATAGCCTAAAATCACAAACCGAGGTCGTACAGTTTTCTTAGCCAGAATACAGGGTTTTCACAAATCATGATCTTCAATGGCATCCCGAAAGAAATAAGAGAATGATTATGTACGGATAGTTTATATCCAGTGAGCGTTATTGAAGGACTTCAGTGCATAGCACTGGATCGATTTCAAACGGTTTCCAACATCTTAAAACATAGGGATCTTATCATTACACACACAAAGATAACTATGGCAGATTCTACACGAGGCACTCAGCCTAAAGCTTTTCAGAAAAAAATAGCTCAATCGGAGTTGAAAAAGTAAAAGTAACTACGGTGTAAAATTTTCAGTAGCTACAATGACAATAATGTTTAAAATCTGGTAAAGACAATCCATTATAATGGTAAAGAGAGAACTGAGAGATGACGTAGAGCTCGTGAAGTAGACTTGAACAACTTATACGAAAAATGGCCCGTTGAAAGTGTATCATGATCAAGATTGAAAATGACAAATAGGAGCATTTCCCATTGAAGTTAAGATTTCTATTTCCTGACTTTGATTATATCTCACATGCAATCGTCACGATTCTTTCAACTTACTGTCATCATATGACCTATTCCAAAAATTTTTGCAAGATGATCACAGCAAAATCCTGAACTGGTTGGAAATTTATAAATGTCACCGGGTTTAAATAAAGTTGGTTCTCTCCTAGCTGTCCTATGAAGGTTGGAATTTTTCCAAATCGTGCGACGTGGACCTTAACGGCTCATCGTCACGTGACGTCAAAAAACGAGAACTTTAACATCGGCGATTGAAAACAATAGGGTTCCTAACCAGTCCAATTCCATTTACTATGGTAGAGCTTTCCATGTACTTAATTCAGGAGTTAGGTTCGGCAAATGAAGAGTGCGATGTTTAACCTTAGCCTAACAGGGCAATGTCAGCGCCTCCACTTAAATCCAAGTCGCTGCGCTCTACATGCGCTTTATGAACTAGGTTTTGACTGTTGTTATTTCATGCGGCGCGTGGAAAATTCGACGGTAGAACCAGGCCTAAAAGACTCGGACAATTTTTCAACTAAGAATACTCTGAAGACACTATATACTGGTACTGTCGAGCCTTACTTTGCAAACTGTTGCTCTGTTTGGGGAAACTGCGGTATAACTGAAAAGAACCATATAGAAAAACTTCAAAATCGAGCAAAAAGAATACGCACAAACAGCCGGCTTGGTGTTAATGCTGGGCTAGTTTTAACTACTCTTGGACTAAACACATTGCAGGACGTGACTGATAACAAAATTCACAATATCGTTTACAAGGTTCTTAAAGAACTTTTTTTGAAAAATTGCGGTTTCTACCAGTACAGAACTACAACTGCCCAAAATAACATCTCAATTTAGCCAAATTGTTCCTCTTTCGGAGGTGTACAGGTATGGATCGCCTTCTAGTTGAAACTAATCAAGCATCTTCCCAGCAGGAATTCGAAACTTAAAGTCTTATTCGAAACTTAAAGTCTTGTGTCATGTAAGATCTCCAGGGGATATTGAAATACTGAAATATGCTCAGATAGTATTACCTACAAATTTATAAACTATGCTTTATTCGGGGTTCGTCAAACCACAGTTGGATATTGTTGTTCTGTCTGGGGTTTGGTTTGGGTCACTACCCCCCGTACCCCAGACAAATTGCAAAATAGAGCCTTGAGAATAACAACAAACAACGCGCATATAATGAGCTTGTTGAGAGCCGGCAAAACGAAATACAATTGCATAGTATTTCTGAAATGATCAAACAAGAATCCACAAGGATGGTGTGTAAAGCACTAAGTGCTGAGGCACCTGTCCATCTTACAGAGAAGTTCAATAGAGTATCTTTAATGTGGACATAAGGCCTCCAAGATTAAAAACGACAAACGGGCAAAGCTGTTTTGCTTATAAAAGAAATGAAATCTGGACCTCTTTGCCAGGAGGAATAAAATCTTCTAGAACATTTAATTTCTTTAAGAGAAAAGTAAAAAGCATGCATGCAGAATAACTTTGATTTTAGCTGTTTTAATTTCTATTGCCAAGTAGCACTTTATCTTAGTAGTACTTCAACTTATACTGTATATTGGGATATTGTAATTCAAAGTTTAGATCAAAATTGTTTTATTTGTTATTGTATTTTTGTAAGTTTTTAACATGCCCCCTGTAAAACAGACATTAGATCCGAGAGGCTACCATGTACAAATATTTAAAAATTAAATGAAATGAAACACTAAGCCTGCATTTTACATTTTAATTTTCGAACTTCTCAACTTTTTAACTTGGTATATTCGAAAACTATAGCTATATTTTTATATAATAGCATAACTAAATCAGAGTCGCGTAGTATATAACTATAAATAACAGACAAAACCAAAGATACACTTAACTCAATATATAGACGTTTCGATTTCATATAAAAGTATATATTAGTTGCTTTTCTAATTTTTATACTGAAAATTAAATGGAGGCCCCTTGTAAACAGGCATATGCTGAAGGGATACTCTCCTACAATTATTTGAAAATGAAAAAAATGAAGGCGTGAAAAATAAGTTATAGAGAAGATCTGCGATAGTATTCATTCATCGTTTCTTTTCATAAAGTTTCTCGCTTGTTTCATCAAGCCAGGATGTCATAACTATGGCTTATCTTTTATAGGGAGAAAAATCCAATACAAAAGTGGATTGGGGAGCGCATGAGTTACGCTTCAGTCCATCTTAAATGAAATTGGATGTCCGTTTTACTTGGGAAAATTAATGCAATTTCTCACATTAAATTTCATGCCCAAAAAACCTAGAGTCGTTTAATGAAATTTCCAGAGCAACTATTCTCAGGAACAGCTGTTATGACAATGGGATTGTAAGTCGTTTCATATTCCGCACAGAATATATAACTCGAAGAGAAGAACAATTGTCTGTTCAAATATGCACCGAGAATCAATTATTCTGGTCTGCAGGTTTGCCTCTATTTCATCTGGCATAGAAATCCATAGCAGCTGGTGAATTTAACAAGTAATAAAACATGGTGGTAGTTTTATCTGGAAAATGTATGAAGATTGAGCGCACATGATGGAAATATTATTCCCGGTTGAGTCAGCATTATGTCCATAACACGCAAATACATAAATAATATAAACCTGTTGTCCAAACATACGTACATAATACACAAATACAGTAAATACAAAAAATATATATAAATATAATATATAGATATATAGATGCATATTACATTTTGATACGTATATATTTTATATATTTATCATATATATATATTTATATACGTATATGCATATATATATTATATGTATATATATATATATAATATATAGATATATATATATATATATATATATATATATATATATATATATATATATATATATATATATATATATATATATATATATATATATATATATATATATATATATATATATATATATATATATATCCAAATATATATCCATATATAATTGGATGCAAGAAAATGAATGGGCTTTCAAGAAGCAAAGGAACTTGTGCGTTAAACTATGCTGATGATACGACAATTTACGTAGAATGTGTTTTTGATGGTTTAGAGTAAGATGCTACTCGGTTATCAGTCTGGTATCAGGAAAATCATATGAAATTGAATGTGGATAAATGTCATCTCATGATATGTGGTGAGAAGAGTGATAAGGTAAAAATACACATTGGAGAGGCTGCAATAGAAGAGAGTGATGAAGAAACACGTCTTGGAATAATGCTAGATAGAAAGAGTAGCTTCAAAACCAATGTGCAGTCAAAAAAGCAAGCCAGAAGTTGCGCGCATTATCTCGAACTTCGATTTCCATGGATTCAAAAAAGATCAAACTAATGATGAACACTTTTGAATTGTCATATTTCAGTTATTGCTCCGTGATATGGATGTTCCATGATAGGAAGAGTGATAGCAAAATAAATAACATATAGGAGAGGGCTCTTAGAATCGCATAAAATGATAACACTTCTCAATTCAAGAAGCTGTCAAAAGAAGATACATCAGAAGAACCTGCAGTGGCGTATGATAGAAATTTACAAAACCAAAAATCAATTGAATTCTCTGCTTACGATAGAAATTTTTGAAGGAAAGGCAGTACCCTATCAGCTAAGAAGCCAAACAATTTTAATCTACCAAAAGTGAGAACCACATACTGTTGCACAGATAAAGTAAGGCTCATGGGTCAAAGAGCGTAGGCAATACTACCAACAGAAATCAACGTTTTGAAACCGTTCTCAATCAATTTTATAGGGTATCCAAAATGTTTTAAACTTTCCTCCAATTCCTCCAATCTTCTGCTGAGAGTTCTCTTTTCATCGACGATGGTACATAATCCTTTAGCAAGGTTGTAGTGTATATTCTTAAAGTGTGATTAGGGTGAGCAAATTTGAATAGGAAATAAGTCTGAGTTTGTTTCAACAGTGAATTGGATATTTCCATGTAAATTATTTAGGATGTTATGAAGTTCTGTCATGAGGCCTATTCTTGTATCTCAATAGATAAAACAATCATCCAAACGCACCAAAAGTTAAGAAATGTAAAGATAAACGTTGTGAAAATTGCATACAGATTTTTGTTTGTAGTCAGATTGAAATTAACAAACAGAATAAAACCTTTTTAATATAAAAAATGAAATGAGCTGCAACGTCAGAGATTTGATATATGTAATATCATGCAATGGCTGTGGTGAGAAATACATTGGAGAATCAGGAGATACTTTAACGCATAGAACAGCACTCCACGGAAACCATACAGAACTTTCACAATACTGGAAACTTTTTGTCAATAAATATATTGCCGAATGCGCGAAATCAAAATCACGAAATCTACTTACATGTTTGAAGAAAAAACCATAACTACAGACAACGGCACCATAGATACCGAAAAGCCATGTTCCTTATCCAACTGTTAGCAATGAGCCAAAAAATTATAATGGCTTCTGTAAGGTGTGGGGTATAACACGCCCACACCCTCTACTTGGACAAGGCGCTGAGGGAAAGCTGTCTCAATGGTCTCAATGCACGAGTCAGTTGGGAATGCTCTCCGTTTTCTGTGTTGTCTTGATTTCACCAAGGCAGAGTTGAAATTGAATGAGCATAGGTTCTGCGATGCTGTGCTTGGATTCAAATGGAGCACTTGCTTGCTGCATGAAACGCTAAAAAGTGTACCGAGAGTTACTCCAAGGATGAGCTCAATAATTGTACAAAAACTCAATTCTCTTTATGCTACTGACGTTAATTCTGGAGAGCATACTATAGAAGAAACAGTCAATTTAATTCGAAAGTTAAGGGAAGTTTGGTAAAAGGGGGATTCAGTCCTAGAAAGTAGTAATAAACCCCCCTGAAGTCACGGGTACAATTAAATAGGAAGAACAACCAAAACCACACGAGGTAAGGCTGGGAGCCATTTAGAAGATGAGATTTGTCAAATCGATATTAGAGAAGCTCACATCATAGGTGCAGCTCTTTTCTATGGTGCTAGGCGCTACATGGAGTCCCCAGTTTGACAATATAGTTTTCAATCCGTCAGGTATATTTTACATCAAAGAAGAACGTTTCACGAAAGCACCCATCTTGAAGTCCATTACAAGCATCTTTGATTCCATTGCAAATGCTAAGGCCAGTACTTTTATCTCTTAAATAGAGTGTTTCTACAGAGAACTTTCTAGCTAAAATATGACTTGGCCGCACGAATTCCTAATGACATGCGCACAGAAAGGACATCAGACATGACCAGATTTATGCTACTGTAATGTATATGTTAGAGCGAAGGTGAACGACAGTGTATCATCCTGCCTTGCCAGGTTCAGATCACGGTTTGCTCCGATATCTCGCTTTTCTATTGCAAGCCTTGAAATTCTATCATGCGTGGTTGTAGCTCAGCTGGCTACATCAGTTAGAGACATGGAGCATCCATTGATAGGAGTACTACGATGCTTCACAAATTCCAAATCTAGATGTTTTCATGGATAAAAGAAGGATACTTAGATGTACAGGTCGCCCAGACAATTCAGTCCACGATGCTAAAGCAAAAAAGTCCCATTCCATTACCCAGGACAATTCACTCAACAACGCTTATTATCTGAGAAAGTCATCGTAGTGCCTGCCTGAAAGTCATCACGAATGTAGAATTGAGATCAAGATTCTGGGCAGTGAGAGATCGCACACTCGCAAAGGTAATCATAAACAGCTTTCACACATGTATTCGCATCAAAGTAGATCAAATGGACAACCGAGTAAGACCGAATTACTGGAATTTCATATCCAAAAAATATACGCATTTGACTACTTGAGAAATGCTCTCCAACCTTGTGCTGCAACGAAAACGTCCCACAACATCTTTTCTACTATGTCTTCATAGATTTGTACGGAAAGGAGCAATCCCTAGAAGAATTGCGACAGATAATGTAAAGGCATCCAAGTCGACAACAATGATACTTAATAAGACATTTGTGTCAAAAGAAGTAAATCATCTCTCACAAGTATTACATACTACATTAGAACACAACCTTGTCAAGGCCCCATGGTGAGCGGATTCTACGAACGTTTCATGCGCAGAATAAAGTGATACCTCAATGAACATGTAAAAAAGCGACACTCTCATACCAAGAAGTACAGGCCGCAATAGCTCAGATAGAAATAATGCTAACTTCAAAATCACTTACGTACATATATCAAAACGACATTGAAGAGCAGCTGATACCGTCTCATATGGTAACAGGATGATAACTTTGAACTCTCCCCGGAAAGAATACTGATTCCAAAAAAAAACCGAAGGTATATTGATTACAAGAAAAATATCACGATATCTTTCACGTGTATTCAAGCAATAATGGCAAAAGATGGCAAAAAGAGCGTCCTTTCGATCTTGGTGAACATCATCAAATTCAACACTAGCCATCAGATGAGAATGCCCAGTAGGGGAATGTATAAGAGTTGATAGAGAAAATACGTATAATAACTTATCATGGAAATTAGGAAAGTAACAAATCTCATCACACGTCATGATAACATGACACAAGGTGCCAGAACTTTACCAGTTAATAGAACGCGATTGATCACCCAGAACAAAATTGTGAAGAGAGAAGACTCTGTTAAGAGTAAGAGGTGAAGAGGTTAGAAAACAACATCTACAAATAGAAGTTGTACTATTGAGTCCTTATACGTACAAGTATTTACTGTAACACGGGGCAACGTCTACCTTTGCTAATCTAAGAGGAAGTATGCCAAGAATTTCATTATCTAGGCCAACATTTTAGCCCAGGTGAAGATATTTCTAAAATACAATATCATGTAAACACTGAACACGAAAAGATTTCATAAGGTATCAATATTAAGCCTTGCCTTCCTAATTTTTCTGTTGACTTCATTCTCGATCCGTTATGAACTTAATATCGGATTCAAGTACTAACATTAGTGGATTCCATTGCATTTAAGATACCATATTGATAAGTTGATATTGTATCAAATTCACAAGCGCCTTCAAATCATACTGTATTCACTATGGTCACCAAGTAAGCGAATGACTAATACAGCATGAACATGGGCATATGGGGGCTTTAAACTTAGGGGGCAGAAAACTGTCTGCCCGAATCACTGATCTTTTATCCGGTGAGTTATTATCTACCAGTATTGAGCTACAATTATTTTCGAGAAAAACTATTGCTCTTTCAGGAAAAATTGCCCGAATGGACTGGAATTCTGCGCAACTGAGGGGAGCTGCAGCACTCTCTGACCCACACCCTCCTTCGACTAAATCATATCGGGTTCACTTGAACCAGAAGACGGGTATAATTTCGTACTTATCTAGATATACACGGATGAAACAGCTTCAACAAAACATAACATAACTCTAATTCTCACTCGTTCTAACTAACCAATCATGCATGAATGTAGAAATATATACAAAGTCAAAGTCTTTGGGTCTAGACTAGACCGACCAAACAAAACTTCAAAGATATTTTCAACAAAATCGACTTTTATCCTACGACGGGGATGACAACGAAGTTCCTCTCAGCGTCAGATAGCTTGTTGACTCTACAAACTATTGCCAAAATGTGGTGCAACATTGTTTGTGTTCTGCCTTAAAACGCATCATCAAACTAATACCTCTTCAACGTCAATGAAGTGTTTCATATACGCTCCTACAATATGTGGCCCTTCCAACAAACATCCTTTCAAAATGCTATAAATCCAAGAAAATCAATAAGAGCCCCCTTTACTAATATGTCTTTACTTTACTGCTCAAAGGATATCACCTAGCTGCTGGAAGACAATTAATGAAAATTTTATGGGATCTTTTGAATCTTCTTGTGGCTTTCAGTCTCAAAACTATCTGCAACAAATAAACGTTCTCTTTCAAACGCTATATCAGAAAAAATCATGGGCTATTTGACTTCTTGATTTCAACCACTTCATCCAACCGGAAAAGGCCAACTTGCCCCCTCATAGGTACATTCCACACTCTACTTAAACTGCGGTTACACAAATCTGGGCTTGCTCTCAACCCGGGAAACTCTTTTTGCTCTTAGAAAATCTCTTAGGGTTTACACGATGTCCCATAGCTTTTACCGCAGTTTCTTGACATAGTCAGAACCAGCTTGCTGATAGGTGTATACTTCGAGGTCTACGACCTACCCACAATTTGTCACATGAACGAACCAAGATTGGCAACTTCCAAGTGTTTACAGGACTTCGGGCTAAGCTAACTCGCCTTCACATGAAACAACTCTACAAAAATCCAACCCGCCTCAACAGGTCAGTCCCAACCTCGAGAAGGTTACCTGTAACGATCTTGATATCGTTGGGGGTTCTTTTTGGTGGCGGCAATTGAAACACGAATACATCCGTTCTAAAGACTAGGCCATAGGCCTGGGCCTAAGGTAGATGTGACCCAAGAGAATCTTCACTAGATATTTTCTGTAACTTCAATCATGAGGATCTGAATCAAACATCAATACACACAACATAAAACTAACACTAATTTGCTCACAATACTACGAATCACAACAGACTAACACATTTCCCGGAAAGGATGTTCGCTAACAACACAACAGGAGACTTTACGAACACAACATGAACAGGAACATGAATATCGACAAACAAGTGACCTAAGAACACAGCATAAAGAACAATGACTAAAATGGATGAATTAGATAAAACCCAACACGTTATATACCCACTTAGGTAGGTTTTTCCAAGGTTGGCTACTACATTGATGTAAACGAAAGGCTAAACTCGAGCAGGGCTGGCCTGGTCCCCCAAATCCATTATGTTCGGGAGTGAAGTAGTTGCAAAGTCAAATCGAATTGCGGAAGCATTTAATATCTATTTCACTACTATCGGCCCAAAACTTGCAGACAAATAGAAACTAAGGAATCCGATGACCCACTAAAATACTTAACTTTAAGCAAAACATCTACAACCCCATGCTTCAAATGTCAGCCAATTGACCCAAAAACTAGAGAGGTTGAAATAAAAAAGTTAAAATGCTCCAAATTTGCATGTTATGGCAAAGTTTCTGTAAGGCTAGTGTAAGATGCAGCAGGAATTTTAAGGAAGCCATTAGCCGCAATCTTCAGCTCGTTGTTTGAAACGGGTACTTTCCCAGATATATGGAAGATAGCCAGAGTGACTGCTATCTTCAAGCAAGGCCAGAAGAATAACATGAATAACTATAGGCCAATATCTGTACTATCTGTATTCTCGAGATTGCTAGAAAAACTAGGACACGACCAAGTATACCTCAGGTATCCCTCAGGGTATCGTGCTTGGGGCTATTCTTCGTCCTGACTTCGAACAATGCTTCACAAAATGCAACTCAAATATGTACGCTGATGATACCACAGTGACTTGTTCTTCTGAAGAGATTGATCAGCTCTGCAATGATCTAAAAGCTGAGGGCGAGCACATTGTAGACTGGTTACGGCAGAACAAACTGAGTTTAAACACTGAAAAAACGGAGTTTACGGTAGTAGGTCATAAACGACAAACCAATCATATCCTTAAGGCAATAGAGATAAGTATAAATGGAGAATTAGTCAAGCGAGTGAAAAAATTTGAGTACCTTGGGGTTACTGTGGATGAAAACCTAACGTGTAATGAGCATTAAAAAAGCTCAAATGTAAAATTAAAGCTGCCCTCTTGTCCCTACAGAAACTTAAGAATATACTATCAAAATCTGAACTTGATCAGGTGTATAGGCACTGGTTGAAAGTCATCTGAGATACAGTGACGAACTGTGGGGCAATTTATCGAAAACAAAGCTCCAACATCTTCAACGTCTACAGAATAGCGCAAAAACGTTGATAGAGAACTCTTCGCTAAAGGATGGGTGCGGATGTAACTGGTTGCCAGTTTCAAATGTAATACAATTTGACAAAGCAGTAATGATCTATAAGATAGTCAACGGTCTCCGCATGGACAACCTAAGAGTGAGACTTATTCCCAGATCTCAGCTATCGAACTACTCGACAAGAAATCAGTTAGGTCTGGACATTCCAAGGTTGCACCTAGAGTTCTCAAAAAAATAATTTCTTTCACTCTGGAGTAAAGGCTTGGAATAACATCCCACTGGAAATTAGATAAAGTCCAACAGTCACTATGTTCAAAAGGAAACTGAAGGAGTTCCTACAAAATTAGCATCCTTCCCGAAGCACGATCCCTAAGAAGACCAGAAAATCCATGCTTTCTAATCTCTTTTATGTATTATTAGATGTAAATGCATTAAAGATTTTGGTTTGTTTTATCATTACGTAGTAGCTGATAGGGTTTCGTGGTAAAATATATGACGATGATGATGATGATGATGATGATGATGATGATAATGATGATGATGATGATGATGATTATGGTGATGATGATGATGATGATGATGATGATGATGAGGCTAACTCTGTTCGCCAGGTTAAACGCAAACTTTTCCACCGGAATGAACAGATAACAACAAAACATTGTAACTTAAGGCTCAGCCATAGCAAACGACTCACTGACCGGTGCGATGACTGCAGTGAGGACTTTCTGTAGTTGTTACCCTATTTCATCCAAAGAACGCCCAGAGCGTTCATTTAAAAGTCAGCCTTCGAGAGGGGGCAATCATTTGAGGGGGCGCTCATATAAAAATCAGCAAATAAAATAATAGCATAGCAACATTTTCATTTGTAATCCTTTAGACATGGTGACCTCTCAGATACAAAGACCTGTGTTCCAGGGGACCATGTTGAAAATCTTCCATAGGATTCACCATACATGGTAAAATTACAAACTTGATATAAACATTAGGCCTTCTCACTACAGAATTCAACGACTTCATTCAGCACAACTGTAAATTACATTACCTTAAACTGAATGACTGTGACCATAGCGACTTGCAATACAAACTTTTAATGACGAATGATAATGTACGTAGTGCACATTACACAAAACCAACAGACTGACAACAAGTGGTAATGCAACTACAGGGTAACAGCATGAAAACAGGACACACCAAGCATAAAATTCACCAAGCATAAAACAACACGCCATGAAGGAGCAACAGGGTGAACTATTGTGCAGCATTAGAGATAGCGCAAAATCATTGCAAACAGAAGGGGGCGCTCATTCCAAGAGGCACTCAATTAAAACACATTTCTCAGGGAAGGCAGTCGTTCGAGGGGGTGTTCTTTTGGGGGGGTGCTCTTTCGAGGAAATATGGTAACCTCTCTTGCACGCGCCATATACAAGTGCACACGCACGCAAAAAGCAACAGTCAAACAATACTGAGTCACCCTTCTGCGTACTATATTTCTTTGATTATAAGCCGCCGCTTACTTTTTACCTTAGCACGTTTTGTGCCACCGATAATCGAGGACGGTATTATACTCAAAGACTGCTTACCTTTTTTATCCAAGCTGCCCAAACCATTAAAATACTTCAATTTTACACGCAAACTCAGGACACACCATTTCCTATGTACACGAAAGTCAGTTGTATTGAAAGCGATATATCTGCAAGCTTCATGACACCTTGCACTACCCATCCTGACCATGCAAACAGATTTGTCTACATTTCTCCAATACATAAAAGCGCACGGTAGACAATTTTCTAAATAAAATCGAGTCATGGTTTCGTGGGGTGGCGTACACCTTTGCCTCAGTTTCATTTTGTGTGGCTAATATTTAAGGGTAGAATATACACAAGGGAGGCTTATAATTATAATGAATATAATCAAAGAAACACGGTAATCCATATTCTGTGGCTTTAAATGATGTCATGAGGGAAATGAAATTAAAAATTAAGAGCAATTGTTGATGCATCTATTGCAACATGGTCAACAGACTATCTATGATTGGGAGCGTCGTAACCTCTAAATGCAGATCTAACTGCAAATCTACTTCTACACAGCTATGCACGCGTTTTCGAAAAGAAATCAGTTTATAAAAAGCCTAATACTAGACACGTTAAAATGGAAGCAATTTTTAGAACTACAAGGAATGAGATAAGAAAGTCTAGAAATTTCTGTGCCATCTTTCACAGATTTGGAAACACATTTTTCCTCCAGGGATTTCAAAGTGTCCACTACATTATGCTTTATGTGCTAAAAAGCCAATAAGTCTTTTGGGCACTGCAAAAGATAACGCTTATTACCTTTAGTTTTCGATTTTACTAGAACGCTTTTAGTAAATTACGAAATTTTTAGAACTAAAATCTGGCCAGAAATTGAGCACCCTTTACTACTGACCTTGAGCCAGGTTGCTTATGAGAAAGCGTGTAGCACAAGCTGAGCTTTCAGCAATCAACAAGCTACTTGCGGGATCTAAAATGCTTAGCTTCTATGGAAACATTGTTCACAATCATAAATCATATGTCCTTCCAGCATTTCCTCATTCATATTTCCTCTGGGTGAAAAATACCTCATTTCTACACAAGAGTTTGCATTCCTTCCTTCAACACACTCTTTAATTAAAACTACGGTGTAAGTGCCAGGGTGCAACCTCCAAAATCTAAACTATTTTGAGCTATATTCAAGAACGTCAGTATCCTCATGAATTCGAGAAAAAAAAATAAAGTAAGATAAGTCAATCGAGATAACAATGGTACTATTGACCACTGCAAACACATTAACAACTTCTTTCCATATATTTCCTTGTTTATCAGCAGTCCTGCCTCGGTTTATCTTGACTGCCGCTGTTTGCTCATGCAAATATCCCACTGAATGAACCTTCCCCCGGCCAGAACGATGACCGTATTATACGAGAAAACAAAGGCAGGTTTGACCAACATACCCCCTGATAAAGTTGAATGTTAAATCAATACTGAACTACTCTGCGTACTAAAGACCTGCCCGATTGTAAATTGGGCCATTGTGTTTATCAGCACAATGGAGAACCAGTGTAAAGCGTCAGCAAGCCGGAATACACACACTTTTATGACTGACCTCCTTCAGTGGTTTTGAAGGCTCAATTTTATACTGGTACTCAGTTCCTAACTCCTCTTTAAGGTGAGTTCACCCATTTTTGCATTCATTTCACTGTCAAAAACTCCTCCCATGCGAATGGGTTTGGAAAAGACTGCTTTAGGTATATGAAGGCATAAAGAGCATGAAAGGTAGATAAAAGTTATATATTTATATATTTATCAGGGAAGTAGGAAAGGCTAACTGTCGGTTTGAATTAATGAAAAATTTTCCTATTTTCAAGCAGAGAAACAACGCTTCCTCTTAAGTAATGAATTATTACATACGAAATGTCCTGCCTTCACAAATCGTTACAAAGAGAATACTTTTGCATATTCTTCTATTGAGCTGACTTCTTCATTTTTCAATAGATATGAATGCATATTGCATTTCAAAGTACACTATGACTTACATCATTAACACACACCAAACAGTAAATCGAGACATAAATAGGGGAGATAATAGCTACTTCATTTACTTTGAAGTTAAAGTGTATTTATAATGTCTGGTAGGGTAGTTTACAGAAAACTTTAGAATAGAAAGCCTGCCTAGGCTGAGAAATGGCACTGTGCTCAAAGTATATTCAGTGATGTATTTGTCGAACTATTTGCTACATTTGCATGGTATTGTTATACTTAAGGTAATTAAGTGACTCAATCCTACACTTATCGCTTGGAAGCCAAGGTAATGCGAGATTCATCTTTGTCTAGGGCTTTGCGAATTGCGGATTCAACGAAACGGACGTGTCTGCTCCGCTATTTTTGAGGGCAAAAGTCTTTAAAAGATACTCTATCTGCAGAACGGAGATCTGTTGATGACAGGCAGTAAGGGTTTCATCTGCACGATTTCACTATACGTACAGAATGCAGTTGACTAGAAAAGTTCCGTGAACGATTTGTCTATGTGCTAAATGGTTTCGTAACGTTATCAACAGCAGTACTAGTATCATAACTAAGTTGGACGACTGAAGACCAGCTTCGAATAAACCGTTTGGCAGTCTGTGCCTCTAATATTAGCCTACCTCTAATAGACTTGTGCAACATAATTGCATTAAGGGGTTGAAAAGAGAAAGAAATTCCAACATATTGCTACCACTTCACTCACAAGAAAATCAGTCAATTTTCTTGTGGTTGTATACCAGTGTTGTGGAATCTGGTTATGTGTGCATTGATGCATAAAAGTAATGATGATTGGAATACGACCATTCATGACTACTGTATCTTAATGCACATAGATTAAATCAAAAAATAAGAGAAGTCTTAGTGCAGAACACAGAGTGTGAAAATCTTTCAAGTTCAAATCAGCAATTTTTAGAAATGATAAAAAGAACTCAGATTCTAATACGTATCTGCTGAGGCAAGATTGGTTTGCGAGAAGTCCAGACTACTAGCAGCTGCAGATACATAATCCATATTCACGTCCGTCTAAATAGTGAAGCATCGCCAACAACAACTGCATTACGACAGCATTCACTCTATATCATCAGGGAATTCGTTCATCACTGGTTAGATTTGTCAAAGATCCATTTCAGTACACTAAGTAGTTGTTGCTAAAGCTGCCTATGTAGGGGGATACCCATATAGACACTCACTAGTAATGTAAGGTGAAGGAAGTAAATCATACGATGGAGGAGGGCATTATAACTTGAAACAGCAAATTCCAAACTATTACAAACTGCAAGAAGTGGCAATCAACGTGTGATTGATTCTGCTTTGCTAAGTATCAACAATAAATGTAAACTGGTATGGAGGACAATCTGAGAGTTATTCGCCCATACAGTCATCTATATGGCTAATTATCGGAATCCTCAATTGCGAACGTGCAAATTTATAAAGAGATGCGGCATAGTGCACTGTCAGAAGGTTCATAAATTATTCTACAGTAAACGGCCGAACTAACAAAAGATTGCGATAGGGCATGCTAAGGAAAATCGCATAGAGTTTGATTGTAATCTTGACATGAAAAGATGTTCAACTACGAATGATTCACATTAAAATGCTGTCAGCAAAAACCAATTCACACGGGGTTGATCCTCTCTTAAATATTGTATGAGTCCTGAGCATTTATATGCGATCTTTCAATTTGAAGGCCAAAATAATCTGCACGTTCAATCAAATTACGCAAAATGCTCTTCACAAGGTCGGAACAAGGATTTTCTAACAAAAATTCATCACAAAAGTTAAAGCGCATAACACAATACTTTAGCACAATACCGGCTAAAGAGTATTTGCAGTAAAAGAAAATCTCTCCTTTGGTGAATGTATTCGTGCAAGATAGAAACACTTTGTGAAAATGTTCCTTAGATGAACAAATATATGAAATGAAGGTATGTCAAATTTCAAAGGCGGAAAGCACCTTCTCATTTTCACTCCTGTTAACGATTTAAATATAACGCTGCTAACGGCTTCGCCGAGAATATAGCCACCAAAAATATAAACGTTAGGTTGGAAGAAAAAACCTTCAATTACATATAAAAAATTCATAACATTTGCTAAACCGAGGACGGAACCCAGTTGTATATTTTCAGAGACCAACCATGCTCTGTCTCTCATATAGGTCTATTCAACTGCTAAAGAGACTATTCTATAAAATAAGTGAAATGTAACACTGAAGATTCAAAAAAATATCAAACGCTCAATAATTCCTGAAAATCTATTTAACGCGGTTGCCTTACTAGGAGGTATAACAATTTGCGCTTCTTACTAAGAGACTGAGGTCAGGTCAGAGACCGTGCATTTTCACGAAAGCGAAGAATTGACAATATTTATGCTAATAATGCAACTGAAAATAACATTTTTGCAGGCAACATTCTATCTCTAATTTCTGACCATCTTCCACAATTTGTTATATTGAGTGAGAATGCCCCTGACTACAAAACGTCATCTTATTTTGCATATGACTACAAGACCTTTGATGAAGTTAGATTCCTTGCAGATTATAAAGAAATAGATAACTCCTTTCTTGATGACGAAAATCATGACCTAATTGGAAAAGTTGACACCATTCTTCTTAATCTTCAAAATCTTGTAAACAAACATTGTCCTACAAAACGCTGAATAAGTGGGCTTTAAAGCTAAAAAAACAAACCTTGGATTAACTTACGAATTAAAAAAAATGATGAAAATCAGGGATAGTTTATTTCAGAAATTTAAATCAACAAAATCTTCAGATGACTTTAAGGCATATAAGCAGTTTCGGAATCGCATTGTCAATGAAATAAGAGAAAGCAAAATGAACTACTCTTACCAGTAGTTTGATGAACATAAAAATAATATGAAAATGCTTTGGAAAGGCATAAAGAATATAATAAGTATTAGACCTGGAAATTTTGATAGTGTTAGGTTTTCAAAGGAAGACAATGGTTCCAGATCCCAGACCCAGTGAAGATAGCAAATGAATTTAGTAACTATTCATCTAATGTTGCCGATATCATCAAAAAAAGATCCCAAGAACACACAAGTCTCCTTTAGATTACTTATCCAATCCTAATTTGGACTCCTTCTTTATATCCCTTTGCACAGCAGGAGAAATATCCTCCTGTATTCAATCTTTGCAAATGGTAAATCCAGTGGATCAAACAGTATTCCAGTCGAGCTACTAAAAATCCTTGACCTGCCCATCTCAGACGATCTTGCTGTTTAAATAAGCGAATCCTTTCTGACAGGAACCTTTCCAGCAAGACTAAAAATAGCTAAGGATATTCAAATCTGTAAAAAAGGATGTGCCACCAGTAAATCAAATTATAGGCCAATTTCACTCCTATCTGTTTTCAGCAAACTATTTGAAAAGTTAATGCACCATCGCCTGTCCCATTTTTTTGAAGTCTGTGATGTATTATTCTGCATGCAACTTGGTTCCCGCAAAGGTCGCCCAACTGATCATGCTCTGAATAGTTTAACAGGAACTATAAATCTTTTATGGACAAAAACAGATTTGGTTGTGGAACTTCCATTGATCTTCAAAAGGCTTGTGATATAGTTAACCATGATATACTTCTAAAAAAGCTAGAACATTAAGGTATCGGGGGCACTGCTCTAAGTTGGTTTCAATCTTACCCTAATAACCGCAAACAGTTTGTTTCAATTAATGGTAATTCTTCTTCTCTCACAAACATATTTTGTGGTGTTCCCCAAAGATAAGTTCTTGGGCCACTGCTATTTTTAATCTACATCAATGACTTATCAAATTCATCACAGTTTCTATCATTTTTCCTTTTGCAGACGATACCAACATTTATTGTGACTCTGACAACCTTCAACTTCTAACCGACAAAATTAACAGAGAACTAAAGAAAGTTAAGCTTTGGCTTGATTCAAATAAGCTTGCACTTAGCATTGAGAAGACAAAATTTGTACTCTTTCACTCCCCAAGGAAGAAGTTGTCAGAATTCACCAACCTCAAAATTGGTAAACAGTATATTCAAAGGACTAAGCATGTAAAGTTTTTAGGAGTACTCATGGACGTACATCTGACTTGGAAATACCACACAACTGAGCTTTGTAAAAAACTTTCTAGAACTGCTTGCATTTTCTTCAAAGTGCGACATTATGCCCCTTCACGTACTCTTGTCTCTCTCTACAACTCACTTGTCTTGTCCTTCCTCAACTATGATATTTCACCCTGGGGAATGACTTATGAATCCTACCTAAACCTACTCTTCAATCTTCAGAAGATACTTTGCTGCATTAATTTTAAGCCCTTCCTCTCTCCTAGCACACCAATTTTTCAGTCATTAAGGGTGTTCTATCCCTTCAAAATCAAGGAAAACTTTAAATTTTGTCATTTTTAGGTTTTTCTATCCTCTTGTAGAGAAATTGTTAGGCTTTCTTGCAATGCAATAAGATTTTTGATAGCATTTTCACACAAAAAGTTATCCCTCAGTATGTAGAGGTCAGTATATAAATATTCTCTATAGTTACCATTTTATCAATTGTTGCCGTTACTAGAGGAGAAAGAAGTGCTCTTGGGGAGAACACCCTGCCCCTCCATGATTTTGTTTGCTTTTTTCCCTGTGGCCATTACATCATTGGTTGCACATTCAATTCAATAAAATTAATTCACCTCAATTAAAAAATCTGCACTGATGATATGGGATTAGCAACGCAATGGCTCCAAAGAAGTATCGAAGTATTAGAGCAGCTAAGGCCAGGAAGAGGAAAGGTTTCAAAGGAGTGCAGTGGCAAAACATGGAAGCTTTACGTGGGCTGGATAGTGTAGATAATGCCATTGGCATTGCAGATAGCTTTAGTAGTCAACAACATTGTGAAGAAGAAAATCTTAGGCCATGTACTCCGTCACAGGAAAAACTGCTAAACAGCTCATTCAATGCTGATGAAGACACCAATTCTCCACTCACAAGAGGTGTATGTGAAGAGCTAGGGATTAAAAGAGATGCCAGAGATATCTGTTACAGCCCTAAAGACTATGCATTAATTGATTTGGGTATGCTTGGAGATTTTATTTACAAGAATTTTTCTTGCAAGCAATGCATATCAAAAAAGAGCACCCTGCAAATGTTCTCAGAAGAGAAAAAGAGAAATGGCTTGGCTATGATCCTTGGAGTTAGATGCTCAACTTGTCAATTTTATGTCTCCTTTTGCACGAGTAAAAAGTCTAAGGATAGAAACATTGAAGTCAACTGCCGGTCTCTACTTGCCACAAATGCATTGAAAGGAGGAAGGCAGGCTCTTGCAAAATTCTGTGGAATAATGAACCTTCCTGCCCCAATTTCTTTTAAGTCATTTAATGACAATTTAAAGAAGGTGTCAGCAGCCGCTGTCAATGTGGCAGAAAATGTTATGCTTGCAGCATCAAAAAGGATAAGAGAAAAGTACTTATTAGAAATGCCTGAATTGGCCCAACAAGATCCTGACTTTGCACTACCAATTGCTGTATCAATAGATGGCACATGGCAGAAAAGAGGGTACTCTTCAAGACTTGGAGTAGTTTTTGTCATTTCCATAGCTACTGGTGAGATCCTGGATTATGAAGTTTTGTCCCTGTTTTGTCAAGAATGCAATGTAAATGGGAAAAAGGATAAGAACACACTTGATTATAAAAGATGGAAAGCAGCTCATGAACCAAACTGTAGTATAAATTATGAAGGATCTTCTGGTGCAATGGAAGCAGAAGGAGCTGTTCGTATATTTAGTAGATCCATTAGCACTAGACAGTTAAAATATATAACCTTTGTTGGGGATGGTGATAGCTCCACATACCAGGTTGTAAAGGAAGCAATGAATGAAAAGTATGGATCTAGGTATGCAGTTCAGAAAGAAGAGTGCCTGGGACATGTTCAAAAAAGAATGGGTAATGCATTGAGGAGCATGGTAAAAAATATGAAAGGGGAAAAGTTGGAGGATGGCAAGAAAATTTCTGGAAAAGGGCGCTTGACGAAGGAGAAGATTGATACTATCCAGCGATACTATGGTAAAGCCATCAGAGAAAATTGCAGCAAGGGTATTAAAGAAATGCAAAATTCCATCTGGGCCATATACAAACACATTATTTGTGATCCAAAGAAGTCACTACAGGAACAACATGAGCTTTGCCCTAAAGGGACAAACACTTGGTGCAGTTATATAAAGCACCAGGAAGACAATTCTCAGAAGTATAGTGAGAAAAACCGATTGTCATATGCCTTTCTGGGTCCTCTCAAACCAGTTTTCAAGAGACTAACTGACAAGGAGCTACTTTCTAGGTGTCAAATGGGGTTAACTCAAAATCAAAATGAAAGTGTTCATAATGTCTTGTGGGGAAAGTGCTCAAAAACAATATTTTGTGGAAGACAGAGGGTTCTGCTAGCTGTTGCAGAAACTGTTCTTGTCTTCAATACAGGTGCTGGCTCAATTAGGGATATCATGATAGCTGCTGGAATAAGCAATGTTGGCCTAAACACAATTAGAATGCTGAGGAGAGAAGATTTCTTGAGAACAAAGACATCATTACAGAAGGTCACCATGAAGTATAAAAGATACAGAATTAGAAAGAAAGCAGACAGAAGAAAAGCTGCTACATCTTCCAAAAAGCATTATTCCTCTGGTGCTTTTGATACTTGTAGGCTGGAGGAAAATATAAGAGAGGAGTCCAGTAAATGCTCAAATGCTAGACAGATAGGGAAAAAAAGATTAAGAACAAGGAAAAGCCACTCTGCTCAGCCATCTAAAAAGGAAAGGACAGATTTAATTTTTGAACCTGCTATTACTATACCAGTTCCTTTGGCAGTCATCAAAAATTTTAAAAGCTAAGTTATTGGTGCCTACTAGGTTTTTCTTTGGACTGTAGTTTGAAATGGGTGTATTACTGTCGTGCATAGCAATCTAGGGTTTAAGCCCAATTTTCTCAAAAGTAGACTTTTCTGTGGTACCTTAACAGGAATAGGAATATACTGAGTTTCATTGCTAAGATATCATTGAAATTTGGCAGAGGCCCTTGTAGGAAGACTTAAAAGGAGATGAATTGGAAAATTTTGTAAAATATTCAAAATGGCAGGTGTTTCCATGGAAACAAGCCTTTTGAGGATAACATGACCTTAGACAGCTATTATTACAATTTTAATCAATTAGAGGCACAGAATAATGGGAAATTATTCAGATTCCTCAATTTCAAGCTATTATTTTCAATACTTTCTATGATATTTAGAATCTTGCCTAGCAATTTACTTGCTAATTGTTTGCATAACTTTGCATAAATTAACATATTTATAGAAAGCTCTGTGTTTTTTGAATAACCACCCTACAGCCTAACTTGAGGTAATATTTCATCATCTTCACTCTTGCAGTTCTAAAGTTATTTTACTTTTTGTGTTTTTGCTGCTGAAGGGATAGAACACCCTTAAAGACTTTAAAAATTGTGGATATTCTGTACCTGAACATCTTAATCTTTGTCTATAAATCTCTTAATGAGGTATCTCCTTCTTGCTTTCATGATTACTTTCAGCCAAATTCATCAGTTCATAGAATTGAGACTCGCTAGACTATAAGAGGTGATCCTTTTAAGTCTATTAAAAGTACTACCCTTTATGGTCTACAAACAATTCAGTACTTTGGTTCAAAACTTTGGAACACTCTTCCACTGCTCATACGCATGGCTAGCTCTACAGTGGTTTTTCGTTCAAAATTGAAAAGTTACTTCCTTGATTTATATTCACAAAACTAAACTTTGATTAAGCATATGGTTATCTCATTGAGGTTCATCTGGTTCTTGGCAGATATGTACTTTCTTTGATTTTTTAAATAATGTTTGGTTCTTTGCTTTTTAAGGGGGGGGGGGGGGCTCTCTCTCGATTAGTTTACCTACTTAGAGAGCTCCTCCTTAATCAGTCAATCCTAAATTCAATCTTGAAAAGTAATTTTCTCACTTGCTGTTTTAGTACTCTTAGCTTTTAGTTCTTAGTGCTGTACTATCCTTAGTTGTAGAGTTTTGTGCATGAATTGTATTTAGGATTGATTGATAATGAATGAAACTTGAAACATAAGTGCAACTGTTCCGAATCTAAAAGTTCAACAACGTTTAACAGTCTTTTTACTGTACTGTTAGATATAACTTCATGCAGTTTGCTAATGTGCTTCCTAGCTTCCTTCTTTTCAAAGCAAGACATTCAATATGCCTAGAGAGGCACGCAGGTACAAATCTAAGTGCTTCAACTATTATTGGCAAATTTTGACACCATAATCTCGATTGAGGATTTGCATTTTTCTTAATTATGCTGCGTAATTGTTTAGCATTTATCGGATTTTGAGACGGATATTAACGCAACATGTGTAGCTAAACTCGCATATACTACAGACTTCCCTTGGCTTATCCCACATAATCATATCCGTATTGCTATGACCACTGAAGCAGTTTCTACTGGTAAGCTATTCCAGTACTAGATATGATTTATACTTTAGACGTTTACGGGTTCTCTCGATTCATGGTATCAACATTCTGGTAGTTCTTTCTGATATTGGTTTTCAGTACATTCTTTGCCAGAGCATCATGTCTCAACGGTAACTACTACCTTTGCTGTAACGTTTGGACAGCCACTGATCTCAAGGACAACAATTTATATCTGTGCAGCACAATCTGCTATGTCTATCAAGTGTCCCCTCTAGGTCAACTTCACGCTCCTATGTTGCAAATATCTTAAGGATTCCTGTTGGTTCACAATTGCATAGTAATTAAGTACGCTTCATATATATAATTACTTTACAATTAGCATTTCTATACAATAAAACAAACCAATCGGTCTCAAACCTCGAGACAAGATTGATTATTAGATATCAAAACTAATTTCGCAGTAAACCCAAAAACAACACACTTTACTCAAATTAAAGCTAATTTTTTATCGATGACGTTCCAATAGTTTAAAAGTTTGAGAATGTTTTAGAGACTTTAACTGTTCAATTAGTTACCATTGCTCGCATTTTGTTGACGTGCCTCAAAATTTCATTATTTCAAATTCGAGGTCAGTCCTGTAGCTGAAGAGGCACGGCTTTATATATATCCAAGTGCTCCAACTATTATAGGTAGCATTTCAAAGCGACAATCTGGGTAAAGCATTTGCATGTTACGTAGCAACGGTACATAATGTTTTACTTTTTCTTGGATTTTATTGGAGATGATAATTTCAGATGGACAACTGAACTCGATGACAGTTCATATTTTCTTCAAGTAAGTCAGGCTTATTGTGAGGAACTTTGGAAGTTGTTATAAATTAGCAAGTTTAACTGGATATATCCCATTATTACAATAGTATGTACAATAAAAATAGTCCGATTCTTAACAATAGAACAAGGATAGAGCAAATAAATATTTCAAAATTAAAAAGTAAAAAGTAAAGTTACAGAGGGATTGAGTATAAGAAACACCAATCAGTTCTAGATTAGATTTTACACTTTGAATCCCATGAAATTTTTCGCAATTTTGACAGTCCCTGAGACCGATATAGTCTGTGATTAAGTTTCATTCAATACATTCCATTTTTGCAATAATATGTACGATAAAAATAGTCCGATTCTAAACAATAGAACAAGGACAGAGCAAATAAATTCTTCAACATTAAAAAGTAAAAAGTAAGGCTACAGAGGATAAGAAACATCCATCAGTTCTAGATTCGTTCTACTAGGAGCGTTCCACTAATATTCATAGTCGCCATGTTTATCGATAAATTCGTGTTCACTTGGAAACTGTATCCCTTCACCTATATGTTTCTTCAAATGCGACTTGAAAACGGCTTTGGCGACTGGATCGTGGCGCATAGGCAGGTAGTAGCGACTTGGCATCATTGGACAAGAGCAAATAACGTGTGTAATATCTTCAATAGTTGATTTGCAGAGGCGCCATCGGCTATTTACAGTAGGCGGTAAACCAGAATCTCGTTATCTCTTATTAATCAAGTATTTTGCTGATATTTCTTGCTCTTGTATGGCACATGCGTATGCTGCAAAATTTGAAGTCAGATGCTTGTCATGCAGCCACTACTGACTATGTTGTTTATCAATGCCTTCATATCTATCGATCACTGTTTGGAAACATCGATTCATGGCATTTTGTCTATAGCTGATAGAACTTTCTTCCTAAATTTGTCAGAGGAACTTTCTCCCAGTTACTTAAGGTCTCTCGTCAGGAGCTATAGTGATATTATTATTGCTTATTAGTTCTCTTCCTACACGTATTGAATGGCTAAGTTCTTGTTGGTAGATAAAGGTTATTGCATGCAGGGTCTCTGTCCTTATGCATTTCGAGATGACTGTACAGCAGAGCTATTCTGTATTCATAGAGGGTCTTTACCGACTTCAGGCCCCTTCTACCTTGGTACCTTGGAACATACAGTCTGTCAACGTCGCTGTTAGGGTGAAAACTGTTATTCATACTCATGATCTTGCGAATTCTAATACCAATTTCTTTGAAATCTTCGATATTCCAATCAATAATCCCAAAGGTGAGGTTGATGGCACTAATAATGAAGGTATTATGCGCAGTAGCTTCGTTATATGCCGAGAGTTCAGAGGACCAAAGTCTTCTGCACCTGGTGTACAGTTCTGTCTAAACTCTTTCATTGTTTAGTTCTCCCACGTATTCGATATTCTCATCCTAACCTAAGTATCGGTAAGCATCGCCTTCCTTCACAGGTTGTACAACTGGATCGCTCATTTCTAAGGGCGCTTGGCACATTAAATTGTTTACCACCGCTTATCTTTATGTAGGCGCACTTACTACAAGTCTCAAATGCCATCAAGAATTAGGTTTTTGCTTACTAGACTTCTTTTGGAAAAAGAATAAATGATTTTACATTATGGTTTATACAGTAAAATAGTACTTTTATTGTTCTGCTCTGTTCTTTGATTATTTTTACGATGAACAGAAGCATTTTGAGAGATTTGAATTTTCCCCTCTGATTTCTGGGCTACATTAAAACTGTTGCTGTTCAAGAGTAGTTAGAATAATCATAATTATTAAGCAAATATCAAGGGCTCAGGGTAAAAATTTAAATGTTCTTATAAAAAAGATTGTAAACAAAGGAGAAGGACCCTCCTTAGCAGCAAGAGCATTGCTTCAAAATATTGATTGCTAAGTCAAAATAACAGTCTGCTACAACATGAATGTTGCAGTTTGATAACACAGACAAAGCCTGTTTTCTATTGGGCAAAATCTTTCATGCCATTCGAAACGCTGTTATCGAATCCTCTTCACTACTTGCGATCGCAAGCATTTTGCATGTAATCCACCTACATTGTTCTGTTGATCACCTCAGGAAAGTAGATTTCAGTAGAACTACCAAGCTATCGCCACGGCGCTTTTTCTCGCTCACGGCAAATGGGAATACGCAAGTGTAACTTAGAAAGGTCTAGCATCATACGAACGATTTTGCCTAATGGGAGTAGGCCTAAACTTCTCATAGCTTGGTCTGCACTTATTATGTACAAGGATGTAAGCAACGAAAAAAGAAACACTACGAGCACTTCCAGAGCTCAGGTGACATCTTGGGTCGTTGGTAGCTCAGTAGTAGAAGCTCCACTACAGAAAGGGGTTCTTCTTCTCCCTTCCTATAATCTAACGTCCACAAATGATTAAACTAAACCAGATTAAAACATCTATGTAAATAAAGATTTGGATTGAGGTGACTCATTACAGTCTTAAGTAGGTCTCTGGGAAGGAGCAATGATATTGATTAAAAGCATTCCAAATTAGTGGAGTATTTCATGAAGTTCCATTCAGCATCGCCCGGTCCATCCCGTCCTGTTCCGTTCGGTACCGTTCCAAGAAGCTAGACAACAAAAATATCACCACAAAACATCTAATTCAAATAGGGCTTTGTAGCACTGCACCCAAATGCTACAGGATTTCTACGGGAAAAAACAGGTGATATCACAAGGCGAACAAAGGATGCATATGGAAAGAATATTTGATGAAGCGTCTAATTTCCACGTGCGGAAAAAGAAAGGTGATGCAACCAAACCTTTTCAGTAGTTTGGAAGAAAAATGACAAGTGAAAGCCTTATGTTAAATCTAAGAGAAATATCATTCCTCACGAATAAGAAAAGTACAATATACTAAACTATAGGCAGAGGCACAACGTACAAAAATATTCGCAAATGCTGGCATTTTCGGTAGCTATACATTTTTCACTGACTGCATATTGTACATTTATTTTTCTACGGGGAAGGAGCCGGTCTCTTTAAAGTAATTTGATTCAAGTAAAGTTGCAGGATTCTCTTACTAGGGTACAAATATGACCAAAGGGTCGGGCTCCGATTGGAACAAAGGCAAATGTTTGACACACTCCTGCTGATAAATGATCGATTGCTTCGAGTTTGCATAGTAACATTTCTGACCTATCTGCAATTCGGTCGAATTTTGTAAAATTCAAAACTCAAGTGACATATGGGCGAGTGGCATTATTATTGTAAAATGCTTCTCGCATGTGTTTCAACAAAAGTCAGAAACAGGCTGCATGAAACGTTATACTTAAGATGCACTTCAACGGGAACTGCAATAACTTTCTGAGAAATGACATGCTTATTGAGGATACTGAGGACTGTCCCTTTGCAAAAATTTATTGTTGGGTCCGTGAAGTTCTAAGCCAATCATTGGCCGGGGAATCTATTGCCATGCGCGGACCTGACAATAGATTTGCATTGCCTACAAATAAGCCAAATGAAACTATGGTTCTGCGTTTGCTCATAGATTTTCTTTTGGGAATGACGGTTACAAGTCTTGAACTTCAAGGACTCTATTCCCAACAAATGCGCATAATTTACAACGAAAATACTATGAAAGAGCTTTCCATTCTCTCGGAGTTCTCGTAAACTTGCAAGTTGTCAGCAACAATAAGTGATTGCATATTAAATTCCTATGGTCTCAGCTTACAAATAATAGGACAATTAAATTTTGTAATGAAAGCTCTTGACAATTAAATTTGCGAATAAAACTTGTTCTTCCTGTCTGACGAGTAGTGTTTTGATTACTGCTCTAAGCTTTCAAGATTATCTTGTATTTTTATACAAATTTAATGTCCTAGCTAGAAAAATAATCCTTCCAATAGAAATATAACGCGTTTATTTACATACTAGTGGACTTGTCTTAAAGCCTTAAAATCCATTCCCATTTATATTCAGATTCGGATTTCGGATTTGTAATTCGGATGCGAACTCACTGTCAACAGTTTACATTTGAGCGTCAGTAAATTGTAGTGCGTTCGAATTAGGACTGGGTACAATGAGTTCATATCAGAACTCCGAATTTATTAGAAATGGGCCTTCAAGCAAAGTCAAAAGAAAAGTAAGCTTTCCTATCGACTATGCCTTAAACTATAACATGCCTAGTGCCTACATTCTTCAGCTTTATCCAAGGTTATTCCTACACCGGTTCTAATAAAAGGGCAAAGCTAATAAAGAATGCATAAATCAGGTAGTTTATACTAATACACCTGTGGGGCACAGAAAATACGTCAAAATAAATGTCGCAAGTTTAACACTTAACCCGACATAATATTCTACGGACATGTCAACGACACAATACAATCTGTACATTACACGACGCGATCATGTTTGACATTTGATGTCTCTCCAATTTCATTTTATATTCATTGTCTCTCCAATTTGATTATTTACTCATTGTATCTCCAATTTCATTTCAAGTCGTCGATTCATTGAGTAGAAAGACACAACATACCAAGCAAGGAACAAGACAAGTCGAAGCACATGTGCTTATGGTCATACATATTTTCAACTGAACCGATAAATAACGGAAAATACTAATTAATCAATAGACGGCTTCCTCCATTTGACAGATCTTACCGTAATACTATATCGGCGAACGCTAAAATCCTGTCAATAGAAATGAATGATCTGTTTCTTATCAGTTTATCAAAAAGAATCCTCGATTAATTTTTGATGCTCATTGGTCATTCATCTTCACAGACACAAGATTACGTCCAGGAGATTGAACAACAACATGGGAATGTTGTGGAGGTGGCCAACAACAGAAGCAACATTACCTGCGTGCGAGCAATCTGAAGCTCTTCGGAGTTACGCTGGCCTGAATGATTGATGTGATATTCATATATACTTTAAGGAACTTGTTTTAGTCAAGAAGTGAATGTCAATTAGGATCAGCCGCGGTGAATCAAAGTAAATCCAAGGGAGAACCAGGAATCCAAAAGGTGGAAATTTTTCACTAAAACCATACCAAATAGCATTGGAGCAAACAAAACAGAACAAATCTAAATTTGGTCAATTATCAGACAGGATACACAGACATACTTTCCGCAGAGTAAGAGGCGAATCAATGGTCTGAGCTGGAATAAAACTTCAAGCAAGCAATGGTGATTCCTTGCACAAATATGACAGAAATAAAAACAGCCAGATACAGCAAAACACTCTTGCAGCTGTAGTAAGAACTCAATAGTAAGAACTCAATAGCGCGATCTTTCAACTATAACCCTACCGCTTTCTTTACTTGTTAAATCTGGCAAATGATGGCTATTGAAATCCTCTTGATAATCGTCGTTGCCCTGGTTATCCTCTATACAAGTTCAAAGTTCAAAGAGAATAGTTCTTCGAAGCTTTACTGGAAGAAAAACAAACGCAATACTGCAATCTTATCACAATGCGAGGAATTAAAAGCAGGCTACCAACCGACATTCTGGGCATCAAACCCTCATTTACAGACTATACTGGGGTGTTTCAGCCAGTTCTTTACCCATAGATTCAATTTCCGTAAGGAATACATCCAGATGCGTGATAGAGGAACTGTTTCATTGGAATGGTATATAGACAAGGACTACGCATATGACAAGCAAATTCCTTCAAACACAGACCCAATTCTTCTCATCAGTACGTGGGCACTAGGTCCTGATGTCACTTCTTTGTGTGAAACAGCATTCAAAGAGGGATTTCAGCCAGTTATCTACAATTACAGAGGTCACAACGTACCTTTAACAACCAGGCAGTTTGCTGCGTTTTTTGATGCCGATGATTTCAAAGAGGCTGTCGACTACATACACAACATTAACCCTTTCAGTGATCTATTTGCACTGGGCTACTCATTAGGGGCAGCCCCTATTGTCGGCTATTTAGGCAAACGAGGAAAATCTAGTCTCATAAATGCTGCAATATTGGTATCAAGCACACTCGACATGGATATACTCCTGAATTCAGGATTCAAAAAGCCATACAAAGGCATCATTAATCAATTTTTCAAACAGATGGTGAAAAGGTGCACAAGCAATGATGTCTCTGATAGCGATATGGCGACCGAGCGCAAAGATTCATTATATGATATACTAAGCCGATCGCATTGGGAAGCAGATCCATACGACAGCTTTAATGAATGGCTAAAGCTAAATAACCCAGCCATATCTGTCCGGAATATTCGCACGCCTACGCTATTTGTTAACAGTCTTGATGACCCAGTGATGGAAGACACCAGTCCTGCCTATGTATCGTTGAGGAACAACTCCTACTGCTTGGAAATTGTCACGGATACAGGAGGACACTGTGGGTTTCTGGATGGGCTCTGGGCCACAACTTGGACAGACCGCATAGCAATAGAGTTCTACAATTCTGTGCTTAACTGTAGGAGTCTTCTACTATCGCCACTGAAAAACGGCTGTACCAGGCTTCGAAGTATTACGAGATAAAAGAAAACAAATGCCGAAGAGTCTTAGGATAGACTGTAGGTTAGAGGTTACCATATAGACATTCCAGGGAAATCTACTACAGAACAAAATAGTTGATCTGTTTCTTGAGAAAAAGCTTAAAATGACTAAGCTACCTAAGGGCTATCATTCACAGCTGTAATTCCGTAAACGGGCCGCTGTCTTTGATTTGCGTGGTCACCAAGGAAAGTTGCGTTGAACTGCTGGAGTTTTATCGACATTTGATTACACAACTGGTGTTTGTGTTGTAAGAGGTGCATGGATTGATCTTCTTCATGCAATGTGATCTTCACTTAAAGCAATGTTATATTTCCTACATCTCATTACGAATCTTGCCCCATGCAGCCATGTTGTATTTACTGCAATTGTGTAGTAAAGTAATGGCAAAATATAAACATTCTACATTCCTTCTTACTAGAATTAATTTGAACATTCTCCAAGGTGGGATTAGACTTCTTCGATACCAGTTTTACTACGTTAGACGAGTAGTAAAAGCCTTTTTTTCATGAATACCTGTTAGCCTGTTGATGTGGGCAAAGCATAAGTTGTAATATTTGTGAATAGATTTGTTATATTTTAGTTTAGGTTCGTTGATGTTTATGATTTTGTAACATACAGCGCTAAGTGCAGTTTTGTCCACGTAAAGTGACTACTCTAATTACTGTTAGTTAATAATTATGATCGTTTCTCTTACTCTCGTGATTGTTTCGCATTTGGAAATTGAAATAAGTAGCATTGTGCCTCAGGCATTTAGAGCATATCTCAATATTCTTGCTGTTACTGACGTACTGTTTTCTTGAAATCCTGGACTCTCTTGACCTAATAACTGACAATATATCGGCTATAGAGCAACTCACAATCTCTAGAACCTCATAGTTTGGGTCCGTGTGGGCACTCCAGTATTCTTCACTTTCTTCTCTGATTCTCTTATCACACAGACAAAGTACCTCCACCATTCACAATATTTTTCACCACTAGTCTTCCAGATCTTGTGTCCAAGTATTCTCAGCTCTTATCTTGCATTGAAAAATGTGCAGTTGCTCGTGAGTCACTTCCATACTTTGAACATGCCATAATAGAAAATTATCCACCTCTGAATACAACTTAAAAGGACATAAAAAATATCTTTAGGGAGTGCCCAGAACTATTCTATTTGATAGCTAATATTCAATTAACATACGCTACACATGCGGCTAACATAGAATAATATTGAATCACTGGCTATCAGGTTGGAAGAACATATATACGGATGACACGATTTTGGTCTAACTTCGCCCACATTAACACGCACTCCTATTCAGCAACTGCCTTTGACGGTACTAGTATAGCAAAAGAAAAAATTTCATATTTTCAGGGTTAGGGTCAGGATATACCAACAGATATCACCGCTAACAGCTCGAAGGAATCAAAGAACAACGTGATTATCCATTTTGGAAGAGAAGCTTGAGAAAACGAAGGGGTCATGCAAAGTTGGAAGTGGGCCAGAAAAACGATGGAGGATTTCCTGTATAATGTGGATTGCGCATGAATGGAAGAAGGAGGCCTCCTACGTTAAGTACGCGTACATACAAAAACATTATTCACAAGAAACAATAAATGATTCTAAAAAAAGCCTAACTATTTCATTTGTCGGTGCTCTTACGTGTCTGCATCGTGTTTGATCTGAGCAGTGAAAAACATCCTTTTAAATCGGTGAAACTCGTGGTTTCGAATCGTGATCTCTCAAACCATTTGATAACAAAATATAATAGACAATTATCAGAATTAAACAGAAATACCTAGATAATTTCTGTGAAACAAGCTGCCGAGAACCGTAATTCTCACAACGCTTTGATGTTTATCAAATTTTGAAAGTTCTTATTGCGGTGGATATATGACAGGTACTCAACAGATACAGGCTTGTATTTAGTATTCACAGTTTCAAGATATTCCAGATATTAACTAAACTATAAAACAATCCAAACTATGATAATACTACAGCCATAGATTTCCTACACCAAAAGTTTCTTCAGTTACAACAAGGAGATAGCTGGAACTTGTCGTTTACATCCAATAATAAATCAGGAAAGGTTTGCAAAGCTTCTGCTATAATATTCTCACCGCGAGATAGTAGACTGCGAGATAGAAGAACGTCGTCGAAATGTACGGAACAATGCATTTAATATTGAATATGATTGAAGTACATAAGCATTGCAATTATTTCTCTCCACCATCTACGCATGCGTACCAAACCGGCGTAGACTGAACTAGATAAACAAATCTTGCTACCCTTCAGTCTTGCCTGGACATTAGAAGCTGTTCTACCAAACCACACACCGTATGCCGAAGTAATTTATTACAGGCAGGCAGAATATCAGAGTTGGGGTGTCGCACATTTCACGGTAAGTCTGCCACTGCTACAAAAACGAAGTGCAACAAGGATGTGGGAAATGTTCGGAATGGTGAAAGAAGTTGAGAATAGTGAAAGAAGTTGAGAATGGTGAAAGAAGTTGAGAATGGTGAAAGAAGCTGAGAACTGGAAAAAGTTGAAACGAAATTAATGGAGTATATATTAGTTTAAAGTGTAAAGTTCAGACAAAATATGTGCAATTTTCACTAAAAAAACAGAATATAGAGGAGTGACATGAGATATGCAGCAACTATGTCAAAGTTGATGATTTTGAGGTATCCGACGGGCCGTAGCTACCTTCCAATGCTATTGAAGATCCTTATCAATATCGTTGAAAACTTTTTGATAAATTATGGGAAAACCTGAAGAACTTTTCATGGTTTCACTCATATAGCAACAGGGCAAGTTGCACAAGGACTGCTAACATTATTGGAAATATTGTTACAATTTGAGAATAGTGAGTATGATGGAAAAAGTGCGCATATTCAAGAATGGCAAAAGTGTTGTGAAAATGTTGAGAATGGTGAAAAAGTGAACATTGTGAAAAGAATAAGAGGTGAAAAGTTCAGATTGGTGAAAAAGCTGAGATTAAGAATGGCAAAAAAGTGAGTGTGGTGAAAAAGTTAAAATGAAGAAAATGTTGAGAATGGTGAAAAACCAATGACAGCAAAAATGGTTTGAAGAAGTAAATGAAGGTTATATAAAGTAAATACAATGCAGACAAAACTTGCACTAATTAAATGGAATTTAGATGAAACGAATGAAATAAGCAACAAATATGCCAGAGTTTGTAATTCTGACGTGTTGTGTGCCCCATAAGAAACAACAAGATGTCTATGCACAAAAAAGTACACGACAAGTACTGTGTCGCTAAACGTATTACAGAAAATATGCAAATATCCTCTTGGCTAATATTCACATTTATCTAGATCAGGCCAAAAAGAACTTGTGCAACTCTTAAACAGTTGGTGAAGACTGAACTTAAGGCAAAAAATCTCTTGCGCTCAATTGAGTTTGCTTCATATTGATATATGAAGTAAAGTTCACCCTTCCTGTAAGCTGACTTCTGCAAAGAAACACTTGGCAATCACATCCTATCCTGGTCTATAGCTACTAAGAATGAGGGAAACAGGAATGCTCTCATTGCAGTTCTACGATGAAGGTGTGGAAAAAGAAGAAACATAACCCATACAAGAATTTCAATGTGAAAATTGAGGCTCTGAAACATATACCAAAAGTATTGATGTAGCGGAATACTTTAAATTTCGGTTTTGAAACCCTATACATTGGTGAAAAAAGCATAGATGAGCTTTTCGCTTCCATACAACGTACTAGATCGACCGATGCCAAAGGCCATTGTTATTTACTCAAATGCAGTTGATATGCTTTGAAGATTGGCATCTAATACCACACACCTAAGCATTTCTTAACACCTCTCAAATTTCGCGAACAAAAAATATAATGGAAGTCTTAGATAATGTGATCTGAGTATGATGTCAATACCTCGTGAACTGTTGTAATGAAATGCATTTAGAAATGTGCAATAAAAGTACTTCTTGGTATTTTGTTTTGATGGTAGTTTTGCTGATTACACAATAAAACAACACACAGCATTGTCTATTGTAAAAGCATGGGTCATTAATGTCAGAATGATGAGAAGCTAAAAGGAATAAATCATCAAAATAGATCTATGTGACAATGCAAAGGGATATTATAATCACATATTGGGAACAAATTATCATAATAAAAAAGTGAAAATAAGTTTTCTGAAGCCTACGCAACATACCGAGAAATGCAGGCATTCTCCGTTCTAAATCTAAAACAAGAGGACTTGTAGCTCAGCTGAGACATATGCTGTAATATACAGGTCAGATTGACCTTGCCCTTTGCCCTTCGCTGTTCAACACCCAATTGTTCCCCAGTGATGCTCTTGTTTTGCTTATATTATTAGACAATTATTTGTAATGGCCACATGATTGACATACAAATCAATGCTCATTGCGGGTAAATATTTATACGAATACAAAAAAGGTCGGACAGAACAGGGAAAAAGATTATTATAAAGTACTGGTTGTGCTCAATAAAACTACATACCTACAAAATATGCAGTATGTGGCAATTCCAAACAAAGTTAACCTTAAATTTATCTGAGCACATATAGTTGTAAGGACATTAGTAACAAATGTATAAACGATGCTAGCCAAGAACTAAGAAGATCTGGGGACGAAAACATCCTGATACTTGGCTTAGCAGAAATGTGCAATCTACAAATGTTGCTATGGAAATAGTTAGGAAGGTTAATTATGAAGACTATTAATATTAGCAAATGTACATTTAAAATAATTATCATCTGCATCAAAACATGCAGTTTTCAATTCTGGATTGTGAAAAAGATAGTATTCTACAATCAAAACAAAAAAGTCTACATTATAGAAAACTAACAGAACGTAGCTAGCATATCATGCTATAATTGATTTTTAAAGAAAAAAATTCCTTACGTTATTGAACAAATTTATTATTATGCACGATTCCTACTATTTGATAAATCTAAGTAATCTACCCAACAAACAACACCATATGGCTACATAATCTGATATCATAACTCAGATCAGGTTTCTGGAAATGTGGTTTACATAACAATACCCATAAATGGGTAGAGGGTTGGATATGCGATACAACCGCACCTCAAGATGTTTTTGTGATAAAACTTTTGCAAAAGCAATGTAAAAGGCAGGATCAAAAAGTTCATCGAAGAACAAATGGAAAAGATGAACCTTCAAAGCCATTCAAAACCTGGAATGGCACTCAATGCACGTGCATTGTTCGTAAATGCTAACTATTAATATACCTTCCTTTCAAAGACGTTCGATAGTCTCAATCATGAGCTATTGATCACAAACACTAGATGCTTACAGATTTGATAACAGTGCCCTCAAACTAATGTTCAGATATTTGAAAAACAGCAAACAAGGGGTTAAAATTAATGAGTCTTGTTGTGCTTGCAAAGCTACAGCACAATTTGGTACTGCAGAAGGATCAATCCTGGGACCCCTTCTATTCAATGTATTTATCAACGATCTATTTTTTCTCGTAGGAGAAGGAGATATTTGTAACTACGCTAATGGCACCACTAAATATGCGTGTGACACTACACAGGATCTATTTATTGACAAGCTTGAGAAACAGTTTCAGGATGGCTAATTGGTTTTCCAAAAATCTAAAGAAACTTAAGAAACAAAAATGCCATTTCATGTTGTACGGTGAGAATTCAAATGAACACAGAGTGAATATAGGTCCAGCCTTGATAAAAGAATGTATTGAAGAGAAGCCCCTAGGAGTTATTTTTTACAAAGAGTTGTCTCTCGAGACTAATGTTCAACAACTTTGCACCAAGACTAGTTAAAAGCTGCACGCGCTTACAAAAATATCCCTTTTCATGGATTCAGAAAAAGCTTCTAACTGTAACGAACGCCTTCTTAACTTCACAGTTTAGCTACTGGCCCTTGACTTGGATTTTTCATAGCCGTGAAATTGATTCCAGGATAAACAAAATACATGAAAAGGCTTTTAGACGTGCATATAAATATAGGGTGACAACTTTCGAGCACGTCCTGACTAAAAATAAACCTGTAACCACCCATGAGAGAAATTTGCAGTTGCATATGACTGAGATGTTAAAAATAATATCACATCTAAACGCTGATTCTGTAACAGAAGTTTCAAAGGGTAACCTTCGTATAGGAGCAGAAACGGTATTACCTGCTGTCAGAACCACAACACATGTAATTGAGACAACCAGAATCATTGGCACTAAGATATGGCAAATCTTACCAGCGACATTAAGAAAGCATCTCTGATATTGAAAAGTTTAATAACGAAATAAGACCGTGGAGATCAAACTCATGCGACTGCAGAATTTGTAGGAATTTGTCGATAATTTAGGCTTTTTAAGATTTCTGTAAACAGTTGGCCTTAGGCAGCTTCTAAATTAGCTATGTACATATTAGCCAATGTAAAATAAAGTATTTATTATTATATCATTATTATATTATCTTTACATTAAATTGCTGATTTATCTTAGTATTCTGTTGTAATTTGTTGGTTTCTTATTGGTTATTACAACTAGTGAATATATCTCCAACATAAAATAAAGTTACGAAACGAAATGCGATGGATGTGTGCGTTTGACTGAGTGCGTGAGCATGTGTGTGTATGCGTAAACGTATTATTAACTTTGAAAGAAACCAAAAAATTATTAGCAAAAAAAATTATATTTTTATTGACTATATATCGCACTAATGACCAGTGGGATCTTGACGAAAATAAAAGGTGTTACTTCAGTCAATGGGAAGACTGTCAACGGCCCTCATAGTTTAGAACAAATTGCTTGCACAGTCATTAGAACTTCAGCTGCTAGTTCGTTCCAAATAACTTAATGGTAGCTACAACCCATGTCAACTACGAAGTAGGTAGAGTACAAGGAGTCAATAGCTAAATCACGATGCAAGTAAGATTAGGTAAAGCCATACATATAGAAACACAAGAATGAAGCAGCAAGTGTTGACCATGAAAGCTTACTTTTAATACCATAAGTCATCGAATTGCTCTCCCTCGAATAAGTCCCCATGCTAGAACTTCAAATTGATAATAAGCCTCCCCCTCCCTCGAATAAGCCGCCACCCCAATCACCCCAGATGGTGATGAAGATGTTGATAAAGACTCATGCTTGAATTCACATTATTCTTTTAATATTTTGGAGAAAAGGAGCTTTGATAATGAGCTTTCTACGTGATATATGTCATAAACTTTTATAAGACCCCCTTGAATAAGCCCTCCTCATGAATAAGTCCCCACCCAAAGAGTATCAAAAATAAATATGTCCCCAGGGGGACAATTTGAGGATGTGCGGTATTCAACTGCGTATTGGAATCAAATTATATCGGAATAACAAAATAATAGCAAACGCATTACGAATATTCTGTAACATACCTTGTGTTATGCTATCTCTCCACGAGCACGCAAATTTGCCATCTGCTCCATTGCGGTCCAAACCGCCAGTGTAAATATCAGTACGGGAACAATCCAAAAGACTTATTAGCTTTCCGATTCCTTGCAAAAATTTAACATATCTTGAAGATCCATACTGATTAGCGAGGATGCATGTTTCATGTGAGTGTTGCCCGGGCCCAACATAAATTATGCCAATTTTATGGTAGTTGTAAGGAGGGATACGATCTAACACTTTGACAGCCCTTTCGATAACCTAGAAAAAGGATAATTTAGACAGTGAATGGAAAATGGATTCCACAAAGTTCTAGCATAAAGACTATGGACAATATTTTGGATATCTAAGTAAAATCACAAGACATCTCATCATATGGTAGGCTGAAATATTGACAAGAGCACTGTTAAGCCATACTCAGTGGCTTAAGCGACATAGGTTAAGGGTACAGCAACTCCTAAGGGAGCGGTCATTACTTATGGCTGGGATGGGGACTGAAGAGAGAGTGTTATGTGCCCTCAAAAAACTTTCCCCAACATTTGAATAAGTCAAATTTTCTTTACCCCACCGAAGGAAAATAGCAAGAACAAAGGTGCGTTTATGTTTAAATATACTAGGATTTTACACTTCTCCTGTGGTCAAAAATTATTCTTCTACCCCACCTAACATAGCTTACTTTTCTCAGTTACCCCACCATTTTATCTTCGGTCCCCACCCCGGACATAAATAATGACGGCTCCCTAAGTGTCACAACACCTTTGAGGCCATAAAGGGGCTCCTCAGAAATTTTCAAGGGGCAGAATTTGCATTTATCGATGAAAAAAGATGTATACTAAGCTTATACACCATACTCACAGGCTACCTTATTTTCTTTCCGTATTGATAAAAGCCTTCATTCACTATTTTGTCTAGATCTGGGGAGAAGCGTTGAGCTTGATAGCGACCTAGTCCACATTGCATGCTGAATTTTGATGGGAAAAAATCTCCTACTGGCTAAAGCTAACTAAACAATTCGCAGAAAAATACAATGGAGCCACAGAAGAAAAATAGCATTGATATCAATAAATAATTAAAAAGCCTTCTATCAATTCCATATATCTAACAATTTCAAAGAATAATAAGAACTGAACTAAATGATCACTAGTTATGGAAAAAAGTAATCTGTGATCATAAGACTAAGTTTGCAAGAGATTTTAAAAGCAAACTGTAGGTACAAGCTACAAGCTTCAAACTAAAACTCAAAAAAATGACGGGAAAGTTTGTGTGAATATTCGCAATGATTCAAATAAGATGGGCTTGAGTACAACAGGACAAAAACACTACTAAAGAGCTAGAAAAAGTACAAGAGCACATGAAACCTGAACTTACGCGAAAAATACACCAACAAATGGCCTAGTAATAATTTGCTGCCTAGGTGCTAAATAGCAAACCATAACACTACAGAACAAAAGGTAGTGGTAAGTGCTGCGAATAACGTATCAAGTGAAGAATTGCAAAAAAAATTTGAAAAAATTTTCACTCTGCCGGTAAAGCAGAGCTTTTCACAATTTCCAGAAACTGCTCATAAATACAATAGAAATAAAGCATCAATTGGCATAGCATGAAATTTTCATATCTGTACGGTTGACTAGGAGTATACGGTACTAGTTCAAATACGAAACAGCAAGGATCTACTGAGCAATAAGCAATTTCACGCAAGCAATCGCAATTAAATCGTAGGAGATAGTAATAACGCGTAGCCATGAAATTGCGTTCGAATATTTAAACACCAAGACACAGCTTTGCAAGAGTTTTAATTCTACGGCTGATATTGATGTGGAAACAGAACATAAACATGCTGTAAGTTTCAGCATTGCAGTAATGCTCTAGTGAAAATATTATTTGTTATCAAATAATCAAGATAAAAAACAGCATAGGGCACAAATTCAACGCTGTGATCTCAGTAAACATGGCGAAATATCTCCTTGTTCAGTAATAATGCAAATAGCTTGCAATCACATCTAAATACTTGAGGACTTGATGTTTTGAAAACAATAGCAATTTCGAGGCATTTAGAATCAATCCTATCAGTAATTTCGATAAGTCAGTGGCCTCATACAAAATCTGTAGAATTGAAGCATCCGCAAAAAGTAGAACTTTTCAGAGCATGCACGAGGTACCCTCAATTTCAGTTTGGAAGATATCGAGTGATCTATGTCATGTAATTGCAGTGCAGGTGATACAAAAAAAATCTATGCAAAAAGCAACAACGAAGGTAGGAACCGACTATATAATAAAAACAGTAAGTGCTGAAAAACTATTAAATCTAGGCCCAAATACACTATGACTAAGAGAGAAAAATCTGAATTTCACTGTTGATGAAAAAAGAGGAATTTCACTTCCAATACTCTGCGTCTTTGATTACTTTTGTCCACGAAGTCATAAATGTTCGCACCATAGATAACCACAAAGTGACATTTAGAAATTCTGATAAGTATCTAATAGTTCCCCCTCATTTCCGGGGACTATAAACTGTTGGTCATGAAACATTTGAACTCAGGTATCTGTACTGGATCTGTTAACTCAAGAATTCAGTGAAGTACCGAGGGGAAAAAGAGAGCAAACAAAGAGCAAAGGTAAAATTTTTCTAACTCGAGCAGAACTTTAGAAGTTTAATTATAGCAAGTCATGCTAGCCATCTTTCCTAGGAGGGTTCCTGGGGTGGCAACGGTAGTGATGGCATTGTTAACTGAAACCATAAATGCCTATACTCTACACCCAAGCATTATTACGTAAGCTACATAGAAATACTGAAGGATTTTAGGGAAGGATCTAAATAGACGGAAATACTTTTGATAAGCTGGATAATTGTAGAACAGTCACATTTTCTCATTTGAGGCAAAGAAAATACTATTGGATATAGAGAGGCAAGATATATATTTTTCTGCCTATGAAGTACACTATTGCATACTGTGTACTCCAATACCATTTACATGGCAGTCCTTTGAGAAAGTTTGAATGCACGAATTGCATCAAACAACGACAGAGTACAAGGAAGATATTGAATATTATACCCTTGATTTTTTCTGGATAGACAGAGGGCACTAGATACAGTAGAATCCAGTCAGGTCAGACTCTGAAAGGAAATTAGAAATTGGTCCGAGTAAAGAAAAAGGCTAGAAGATGGTAAACAGCAGGTGCATGTGAATATAGCACATATCCTGAGCAATGACCTGAGGTTTGCCATGTCATCATGAACAACCAGGTAAACTACCATGCCTAAAAAGATGCTTGAGCTCATTGTGTCAATTCACTGAAGTGAGATCTCTCCCAGATACAGACGAGATAAATCAATGATAAAGTGGTGCCATATTTCAACAGAGAATATGCAACAAGTAGTCTCTTATCATCAGAATTATAGCTATTGAGCATTATCTGGCCCATTGAGCTCTGAATAAGATATGACGTTGTGAAGGAAATTCTCATTATGAAGTGAAGTTTTAAAGATAGTAGTTTGCAAAACAACTAGATAGCACAGGAAATATAAAAATGACAAACGCTCTTTGGAGATGATATTGATACGACAATCAATGCATAATTTTAAGATAACTCACTATCGCGTTGTTTGTATGAGAAATACATGTCAAACTGGAAAAAATTATACTCAAATTATCTCAAGTTATGATTTAAGATGCATGCAAGCACGTGCAGGATTTGGCATACTGACGTCAGCAACATCTCATGTCGAATTGCTTTCCTTTAATATGACAAATGTCACAAACAAAACCAAACAATAAATAGATGACATTGTGAAAATATAACAGTTCAACAGCGCACAAAGTTCAGCCTTTGAGAACTCTGATATAGGAATGAAATAGAAATGACATCTAGCTTGTCTTTTGATAGGAAACTTTCTCGTGGATTTTGAAAGCTATTTGGTGAAATATCACTTGCTGAGACAAAAATCAGCTAGTTACAGGCCGATGAAGATATTTAGCAATGCCGCTTAATATATTGCAATGAATCAAACGAGTATAGAGACTGTCAAAATGTGGGAAAATAATTCTCTCTGCAAACGATGATGCACCTGGTCATACATCTGCTCACATAATAAGCACCATAAGCTGAGTTTAGCTGACAGAAAGTTAAGGTAAAATACAACAAAACGAACAAGCTAAGAATCTTGCATAACAATTCTCCAAATGTAAACCAGAAGAAACATAGCGTTTACGAAAAATACAACTGAAAGTTCTACCAGATTTCCTCAATGTGAGGATCAAAAGGAAAAACCAGGCAAAATCACAAAACTCTGCCAGAAAAACTAGGAAAAGCCAAAATAGGAGAAGGGGAACAGAAATACTTTGAGATATGCGATCAACTGTGCGAAAATAATATACATTCAACTTCTGAAAGGGAAGACGTGAAGCATCATATGATCAATCGGCGCATTGAAACTCAAAAATGAAGTTAAACCTGATGTGTAGATTCCTCGTCCTAATTTTCGTGGGAAGGATAGCAAGAGCCGAAAGCTAAGAATAATCAAGATGATAAATTGATCTTGAAGATAATGTATCAGGGTCGATAACAAACGTTGATATTATGCCATATAGAATCATGAAACTAGTAGCTAGTAGATCTCATGATAGCCTAAAATCGCTTCACTTTTGTAGTCCGTAAGCTCATTTGCACAGAAATGTTTGGGCAAACAAAAAAATGGTACTTGATTAGATTACCGGAAATGATATTCACAACAACTACAGTGAAATGATCTGTAAGCGAACTGAGACCCTCAAGAGCAGTCCAATCCACACCAACAACTGGCAATAAATTATACTTGCTTCCCTTTTGTAGTCCTTATCGAATCTTTTAAGTTTATTTGCACAGTAATAAGTGGGCAGATGGTAATCTACTAGGCTACTGAAAGTGATGCTCAAAACGACTAAGCTGAGATGATCTACAAGAGAAATGGGGCCTACAACAAACAGTTTAATTAACACTAAAACCTGCCATCATCTAATTTTACATTAGGATTTACTACACATACCATGATTCAACTGAGTATGAACTTGGATTAAACCTATAAACTGATGAAAAATCCCATCAGTTACTAGAAAGATTACAGTATATAGACTAGGAGACATACATAATCGCCTTGTAGTACAGTATAGGAGACAAACATTAGCCTCGTAACCAATAGTACGGAGTCCCTATCAGCCTCGAAATAAAAAATACGTATGTGAGAGTTGTGGCAGTTTTCTGTTGTTGAAAAAGCCTAAGCTGCAAAAGAATCGACGGCAATAACAAGACAAAAGGATAATAGAACTGAAAAACGCGATGCTTACCTCACCAGAATTCAGGAGTAGCGGCCTGGCAGTGCCTCCCGCACTTATAAACGGTGAATAAAAAAATTGCAGGAAAACAAAGTAAGGATTCAGCGGCGAATTTAAGCTTCTATCTGGAAGAAGGTTTTTGTTCTCATTGCCATGACGAGAATGTTTGGAAACTGGATAAGATGAAATTGTAGTTCCCCGGGGTCTATAAGCTGAAAAACTACTTATTTTCTCTTTAATAGCCTGGGCACCCGTTTTCAAAGCCTCTTTCTTCTGTAAATCTTTAGACGGCAGAACAACATTTGCTTGGGTATCTGACTTCAGACTATCTTTTACAGTAATATTAACCGAGGCTGGAATGGAAACCTTCTGGTCATCAACTTTCGTCGCACTCTTTCTTGTACTTTGACTTTCAAGGCAGCTATCCTTTGCTCGCTTTGGTTCCTCACTTTTGGAAGAGTCAGCAACAGCTCTAGACCTAAGAGATTTCTTGGTGTTGAATTCTTTGCTTACTTTCTCAATTTTCTCACTAGTTTGCTTTTTAATCTCAAATTCCTTATTGATAGATTCGCTCAGTACGCTTCTAGCTTGAACTGATGATGACCTTTGATAATCTGATGCATCAACGCTTGAGGACTCTAATTTTGCTGAGGAACCTTTCATTGGGCTAGATAATGTTTTAGATAGTTTGGCATGGCCTCTTTTTGATTTTGCACTGTCATCAGAAGAAGATCTATTGCTGCTTGATGTTGAAACAGTGGCATGGTCTACAGTATGGAAAGAGAGTTATAGGCTTCACCGGAGACACTGCTACAAATGCTAAATGAAAAGTATATTACATAATCCAGAATTGATCAAAGAATGCTGCATTGAACGAAAATCTAACAAAATGATACAATCAATGAATAATGACCCTAGTTAGTATTACTGCTAAAAAAACAATATACCTAGCAAGCTTAACTTGTTTTATTACTGTTTACAAATCTACTTGTTGTAACCTATCTTTGAAGGTGACATATTACTTTCCAAAGACATATACTAATTCTAATCTCAGCATTGCTGAGACACTTATGCGTATATTTCTTTCTGCTGAGACAATTTTCTGTGTATATTTCTTTTAAGCAAATTAAGGTGTTGAAATTGTAAGTCTCATCCAAGGTGGGGACTAGATGACCAAGTGTCCTTTCCCGCTTTGGATAGGACAGCGAAATGTAACACTGTTTGTATATTTGTGTGTTTAATCTTTTTACGATGGAAGGCATTTTTAGAGCAATATATCAGAGTCAAAGTTTCCTTGCAATATGCTCAAAAGTTAAATGGAGGTCATAAAACTGGCATTGACTGGCATCCACTTCCATCTCGCCTTAGTGGAGCATAACAATGCTCCCAAATGTTTGAGAGCTCTGCAGGTCTATTCTCTGCCAATCTAATAGACCGATCGTCATGCAAAATATGCCTAGTCTTAGCATGCGTGGTCAGAATCCTGCATGATGATTGGCCCATTGGGATGGAATGAAATAGATCTGACAGGGTTCTGAAACATTTGGCGGCTATGCTAAACAGCAATAGGACGCAGATTGTAGTTTAAAGTTACTCTCATAAATTCTTCACGTCCTGTAGGTAAGCATGAGGGAGGTTGAGTAAATCACCTTTTGGAACCGTGATTGCCAGATTGGAATCTGAGATAAGTATGTGTTAAATGCGTATTCAATATGCATGTTTCTCCAAAAAGGTAAAATACATAGCCTCCCTCATGCCTACATGCAGGAAGGAAAGGATCAATGCCGTTGTCCTATAACAAGATATATTAAAGAAAAGGGTGAAAGGCTCAATAACAGTACCTGAAATTGCAATGGAGAAGAATGTGTCAGCTTTGCTCCTTACATCTGACTTTTGGCTGCTAGACAACACCAAATCCTTTACACAAAATGAATTTAAGAGTATAGCTTGATGGTAAGCCACAATTGCAGTTAAGTTTACACAACAAGAGATATAACTGAGTATTTAGTTACAATACGATGATGGCTAAAATTGACTTGGTTTCAAAAGTAATCACACGCATACTTCTACCTATCATGATTTCATATAAAATGACATCCAAGATAGCCACGATATTTTCCATCTTGCATAGAAACATGAGAACTCTGCCGAGAATAAAAATTCCCACACAATGTAACCTCCAATGCTAAAGATGATAAATCAGGAGAACTGTGCATGCTAAATATAACGAGGAGGTTGATCATGGATAGATGTCAAATTACTTACATTGAAAGAAAATGATGCTCGGTCCTTAATGTCACTAATGGAATTGGAGCTACCAGCTCTTTTCAATGACGGCAGTGGAGAGAAACCCACTGAAGGCTGCAACAACAAAAAATGTTCATACCGTAATATATTAATGTCTCTTTTGAGACCAATAACCTACGACACTTGCAAAAAGAAAGACTGAACAGGTGGGGGTATATTCTCAATCAAAATACAAAAGATACCTGACTCAACAGATCTATTTTCAAAGCAGCAGTCGTCATTTGAATTATGATAGCCCATTGCAAGTGCACAAGCCAATATATGTTAGTCTATGCCTCAAAACATACGAGATACAATGCAATGATTTAAGCGTAGTATTGCGATCGTTAATCGGTGAATATAGCAGGACAATTAAAAGTATACCGATTCACTTTGAGCAGTAAGTGAATTATAGGGAGGTAATATTTGCACATAAATATTGGCAAGCATAGACAATAAATTTGAATGTAAATTTGAAGAGCCCATGTATTGAATTGATCAATAGAAACTTGGAGTATGGCCTTTGCATTGATATACTAAAAGTAGATAGATGCAGGAGCTATGTAATAACCCCACCAAAAAGAGTTCCTACGCTAAAGGCACCCAGTTAAAAGCAATGTTTTTTCATGGAACATACAGGGCCCAAACACCAAGCTAGGCCAAGCAGAGGATTTACAACCTTATGATCCACATGTGCAAATCTCAATTTTCAGTGTTGCCATTTACGTGCAAAATCTTGAACGAGCATTAGATGCATATGTCCTGAACATCCATAGGGCACTTTTGGCACCTGAATCCCTGAATCTAGTTTAGCTTACAGACCCCTCAAAATCATTTCATAACATCACATACTCTGTTGAATAGAGAATGAAATGGCAATGACAACTTATATATATATATATATATATATATATATATATATATATATATATATATATATATATATATATATATATATATATATATATATATATATATATATATATATATATATATATATATATATATATATATATATATATATACATATATATATATATATATATATATATATATATATATATATATATATATATATATATATATATATATATATATATATATATATATATAAATATATATATATATATATATATATATATATTATATATATATATAGTGCAAGCTACTGAGTTCATATGTAGAGCTGCTTGACAAAGGCGAAAGCCGAAAGTAACCTAAAGGTGCTAAAATCAGGAGAGTTAAAACAAGCCACTGTGGTCTAGTGGTTAAGACGCTTGCCCGGAAAGCAAGAGATCCGTGGTTCGATTCCCGGTGGTGGCAAGTTTTAATTTTCTCCTGATTTTTCTGAGAATAATAATGTTTCTGTCTGCACTGAAAAAGGAGAAATCCTGGTTACTCGCAAGCTACTGAGTTCATATGTAGAGCTGCTTGAAAAAGGCGAAAGCCGAAAGTAACCTAAAGGTGCTAAAATCAGGAGAGTTAAAACAAGCCACTGTGGTCTAGTGGTTAAGACGCTTGTCCGGAAAGCAAGAGATCCGTGGTTCGATTCCCGGTGGTGGCAAGTTTTAATTTTCTCCTGATTTTTCTGAGAATGATAATGTTTCTGTCTGCACTGAAAAAGGAGAAATCCTGGTTACTCGCAAGCTACTGAGTACATATATAATATATATATATATATATATATATATATATATATATATATATATATATATATATATATATATATATATATATATATATATATATATATATATATATATATAGATATGGACTTTGATTAAACATTAGCAGCATTACAGCCGTGAAGAAAAAATCGAAAACGGATATCTGGTAGGAGTAGAGAAACGAAATAAAAATACATTTCATGAGCCCTTCCCTATTCTAATACGATAATGATAAACCTCAAATTCCTTCTGTAGTAAATCGACCTTACGTGGAAATTTGTAGAACAACACACTGTCATTTACTAAGTGTCGCAAGATAGACGAGAGGAATGTGTCTATTACCGACAAAAAGTCTATCACTAGATACTTTATCTACCGTGGAATCCATCAAGTCTCGCAAAAGTTCAGTTTTCATTCAATGAAAATATTTCCAACACGTAATTAACGACTATTATTCAATTAGTGAAGAGGATATCTATCATCTGTCTGTGGACTACAAAACATTGTCGTCAAGATATGCGTTACTGCATTGAGGTTTCCAGTCCTGCGATGTTCCATTATATACTTTTATAATGCTTTATTCCAAGTTAACTTTGTGTATCCGTGTTACTTTCTATTAAAATATATTTTGCCAAGCTAAAGCAAGAAGCGTCAGCAACAAAATACATTTCCATCAAAATACTGCATTGACGATATAGTAGTACTGGACAACAGAAACACACGAATTGCAAAACTGTGTAGAGAACGCTGTGGAAATACATGATGCACGGAAATGATTCATCATGGGGTATAGACATTTCATGGATACTTACGCTTGTGATCGTGTTTCTCGCTAATAAAAAGCCACTAGATGCGAGAGTTGTGTAGATGAAAAGAAGGTGTCTTGAGAAATCATAGTGAATAGCATAGACATTAGTTTCAATGCATAACAATGGGAATCTGCACAGAGAACAAATTTCCTAACTGGACTAGCTAAAAATTACAGCAATGGTAATACCCATGAACCGATGCAGGTTGGTATATCTCAGAGTGTTAATGGTACTGACATTCGGTCCATTGACAAATATCTTTTTGTCAAAATCAGCTCAAAAGGCCGATAATGATCTAGATATTCCTCCAGGCCTAACGTAAGTACACAACCTATCTGCTAGATATCTACGAGTGAAACATCACATTCATCATAGTGTTTCGGCTGGTTTTAGCACGTTGAATGTCATGCACCTAAATTTCCACGGTTTTCTGCTGTTCTTATTAATTTTTCATGTGATTTTCCTGTCCACGTTGTCTAGTTGTTCATGCACGTGGCTATTGGTCTTCCTCTGCCGCGTTCACCATTGATCTTTCCTTATCAACATAACACTAGATATTTCAATTTGAATTAGCAGAAAGAAACTATCTGTCAACTCATGCTGCAGAATCTTAATGAATACGAAATTAAATCGTTTTTATTCTATTCACCGAGGTTCTCCCAGCATGACGTGCCAAGTCCTGAGACACAACCAGATCGACTGTCTGGGTCGTATTTCTTGGTTGTTTCTTAAGCCAACAACATTGCGAACAGCTACAGATTGACAGAGGGCAGAACAAGTGACACATATGAATTACTCAGAAGATAGATCATTCAATGCTAGAAGTGATCAAGTTTGTTAAAAGCCCTAGGGTGTCTTGTAACTGCCTATAATTAACTCCACATTCAGTAACAAGCAAGTAGCATTGCCCTACTAGTACAAAAAATTAATTCTGCTAAGGTTTTGTTTTCAAATTTCCAACCCTCTCATCAATAACTTGGATACTACAATGGATCATTAAAAGGAAGTTCTTCCAAAGTTAGCTTATAGATCCTTGCTCATATCTGCCGCTAAAGTATCTCTTTATATACGTCTATTAAGAAGTTTTATATCATCAAACGAGCTGTCGCAAACGAAGCAAAAACATGTAATAGTGGTACAAAGTAGAACTGTTTCACCATCAAGCAAAGGTCTAGGGTTTTTATAGCCAGAATATCTAAATGATTATCTAAAAGGTGTGTACACACCATGTAAGATAATTGTTTCTTTTCTAGCCTGTCTAAATCAGGAATCACAATGTAACAAAACAGTAATCAAATAACGAGAAGGTAACATAATGTAATAGGAGTGTAAACATTCTAAACACCACCAGAAGCACAATGCGTTCTTTCGCAAACAATAAGTACTAAATATACGTCAAATATTTTTCACTTCAAGTGTTATTGAGAAGGCTGAAAATATTCCCAATAGATTTGATTGAAATATCTGCCTTCTAAAAGCTAATAACCCTACTTACGTACCAAAATAACTGACAACGCTTTCTGGCAGTGCATAGACATACTTTCTCACTTCAGGTAGATATATCGTATATCCATATGCGAACAAATCCTAAGGTGGTTCTAATGGAATGGCTATTGGGTGTACTTATCAACTTATAACAGAGACAGCTGAAAAACTGTATAACTACACTGCAATTGACGCTAGATTTCGCAGCAATGCTTCATTTCACCAAATGCAGCAAAGTCGAATACAGCAAACTCATACTGTTAAGCTCTACTGTAAGCATGATCTCTATTCACTGTAAACTATGGTGGCCAAGCTATGGAATGAACTTCATAGGGAATTTAGAACTTAAACTTCTAAATGTTTATTCAAGACAAATTTACAAAGATATCTTCTAGACATCATGTGAAACTTATCCAGTCAAACAACTAAAGAACACAATGTGAACCTCTTTTAAGCATGTATAGATGCAATTCAGAAAACCGGGCAAGGGGTGCTCTCTTCTCGCTAGCTACCCTACTAAGAGAGCTCCTCCTTAAAATTAAGCTATCATTACATTAGAAGTACTAACTATATATGTTATTTTGTTTCTTCTTATTCAAAAGGATAGACCTAACCTTAACTCACAACAGTCTTTCATTCCTTTACTACTTTTCTAATTGTTGATTTTCCCGCAATCTTCTGTTTGTTCATTTCCCTTCTAACACTGATTATGTCTTAGCTTAAATGTCTCAGCTGAACAGTATATGTCGTTTAATTGAAACATCTCTAAAAAACCATGAAATGTCTCTATTATTTGTCACAATTCTGGTTCTAAATTTCTTCATATAAATATAGTATTGCTGAACTGTGGCATTGTAATTAAGCAAAGTCGTTATTGTGGTTTTAGTAATACAATTATAGTAGTTAGTTGAATTTAAATTTGTATTTGAATTGAATGTGGCGTACGCGGATTTTTTTGTGGTCAACTTTCTGCGATCATGTCACATTCTACTCCAGCTACGCCAATATAAAATATGAAACAGCTGAGACGCCCTTTTGTAATTCTTCTTTTGTTTGATTGATGAGAAAGTAGACCAAATTCAAACTATTCTGAGCGATCGCGCGATCATATCAGCGTGCATTTTTGCTGCCAATGTACATGCTCATTCATAGTCGCTCGCAAAAAATCGTGCAAGCACTAGAATTATTAATAAATAGAAGTCAGCATTTATACTAATACGGTTCATGTGTGCTTAACACCCCCTGGAGAACTTCCATACCTAGTATACCTCCGTATATATCCCATCAGTAAGTCTTTAGCTGAACAAATATTTCGTTTGACAAAGATCTGTATAATCTGATTGTGACCACGTGGATACAATTGGAAAAGCAAATCATTGATCTAGATCAGCGAAAGACGCGAAAAGTCTATAAAATGCAAACATACATTCTAAAAGTCTGAAAACGAAAGAAGTACAGGTAATACGTGAACAGATGAAATTAAAACTTAGGCAGTGATCTGTAAATTTCACCTACAAAACGTGTCTTTGCAGAAGAAACTTATCTTAGTACAGCATTTGACCTACATGCAGGACAACTGATAGATATGGCAATAGATAGCCAAGAAGGCACACTTAATAGAAATACCGAAGTCTCGTTGACCAAAAAACTGAGAGAACTGAAATTCAAGTAGGAGTAACGTTCCATATGTGAATTCAGGGCTATTCCTGATAAATGGACACATCCATAACAACTTCAAATCGGTGTTCATAAATGAAAAATAAAGTCGCCGTCAGAAGTTACTTTTCTTGTTCTACTATGATACCTCCAACAAATTGAAAAGACCTTGGATATAATTTTGATTTGGCCGCTACTAGAACTGAGCAATAAAAACTACGTACGGTGCAGAAAATAGTAACAAGGCAATAATACCTGTTCAAAATGATATTTTCCCACATAAGATCCTTCTGATATTTCATCTGTAAATGGCAGGATACGAGCTTTTAATTAAATCGAAGGATTTATTCTAAAACGAGCTTACAACTACTTTATGGCAAAATCGACCTCATTGCCATATTTCTCAATAACCATTGTTCAGTGATTTCATATATTATAAACCAGTAATTGGCAATGGAATAAGTGCACAGGGTGATATAATCAGCAATATTCTACCCAATAAAATGAAAAAGAGATATAATAACGTAAATAGCAGCGAAAATTGAGAAAAAAGCAAGAAGTCAAATAAATAAAGCATAATTTATCTAATATCAGCCATATTTCATGAGTCTACACTGTAGTAACGCTGAAAATGGTCAAGGTGCATAACCTACTGATCAAAGTTAATACTGAAGTTTCGAGTTGCATCTTACCTTTTTCCTTATTTGGATCTGGACTTGGCACGCTAAACTGTCAGAAAGAAGGGGAAAGCTGAAAAGTTCCAGTATTTTAATTTCATTCATAGCCCCTTCTCATAGGTGTCTATGATATCTAATCTTTTAAAAAAATTTCTTAAAATATGACAAACTGGGCAATAACATGTACCGCATCACATCAGTTTGTAAAGCAATGTTTTTTGGGGGGAATGGGTCCTGAGACCTAAAATAAAGCCCTAACAAAGGGAGAAAGAGACAGTCTACATAGAGCAATAAAGAGGATCATATTTGTTAAACATAGATTGGATAAAAAGCAAGTTGTAAGACTCAGGGAAGGAAGAGGAAGGTAAGGACTTTGCAAATATAATGCTCTGACTTTGCTGATATTCATGCCTCATTTCAAAAACGTGGTCTATGAAGAAGACTAGATCTTTGTAAACACAATTCATTGAAAAGCATTGATTATTTATTCCACGAATCTATCAGAAAGAACGTAAACAACTACAAGCAAACAGCTACACGTAAACAGTTAGAGGTGGTCATAATTAGCGATGTGCATGATTTGAGACATGTCCGTTTTTAAAATAATGAGCGCCACACTTATGATGAAAGCAGTTCCTATCGAGACGATCTTTACTTTAACCACGGACATATCTCTAATCGTGTACGGTTCTGCATATGGTCTGGTCTAACATTATGTCCTCATATATGGATGTTTTGAACGAATGATAAAAGCTACTCAAGGAACTGTGTCTGCAATAATCGCCGTCTTCATCTTTGCCATAAGAGTTTTGATGAAACTGCGTTTCGCTACTGAGATATAGATATTTTCATTTTCAATACAACAAACCATATACTTAATGCCAAAAGCCACCTAAGCTTCTGTAGCTACGCTCCGGTGTCCGGCGTTAAATCCATACACTTTGATTACTTGAACTGAAACTGTGCAACCAAGAGAAACGATGCATATATAAATACCTTAAACGCGCCAGGTATATCCAATGATCCAGTACTGAATCTTCTCCTTCGTAGCGTATTAGGTGAATCACTAGTTGTTTCATTGCAAAATGATTTAGGACTATCTGAAGCTATAAAATAAAAACTGGGTATTAATTTCTCTACTGAGAGTCTAAATATAGGAGGAAAACAGCTATTGATAAAATACCAATGAATACACGTTGCACAATCACACATAAAGTTTAGGCCGATTCAAAATAATATACAACATAAGATGAATAGAAAAAGAAAGTCTGTCATTCTTAACTAATTTTCTTTGATCATTTCTAAATGTAAAATTTATCAAAAGAGCAAATCAACGTCACTATACGAATTTACAGATCTTAAGGCACTAATTTGCAGAAATATGGATCTTAAAACACCTTACAGCTTTCATGTTGGAGCTATATCAGTGCATATAGCTAATTATCAGCTAGAATAGTATGGGACATGATCTACAGGCGAAAGTAGAATTCATGGGCAATTGAAGTTAAATTACTGTGGAAAATAAGGTTATACATATCAAAGGAAACAAGGAACATATCGAGCATATATATGTAATGAATGTAAACATGGTACTCTTAGGCCAGTTCTAGCACTTACATGAATCTTTCCATCTCCATTCACTAATCAACACTGCGGCTATCTCGCGAGAATTCTGGGACGGGGCTGCGGTCAATGTGGTTTGACGACTGGAGTTAAAATCGCACATACACTTGTATACCACACAAAAATATTGCCTACTAACGTAAGATTTCGTATCAATTTGCCGACTGAACCGAGATATTGGCATCGTACCCTAAAACTCCCAATGTAGAGATGGACTTGCCCATATCCAAGTCTACTCACACAACATCTAAGGCACCTCCTTGCGTCAACACAGCATCAAACGCCAATTCGTTCCATCTTGGATTGCTGCAAAAAGCGGTCTTACCTCTGCCAGAGGTATGAGCTGGTGCAATTTCAAACAGGCCAACACTTCCATTGACGAGATCTCTGTAGCTTTAGATTTTGTAAATTTCTGAATAAATGCATATATCTAGGTTGTCGAGTTCACTGAGAGTTTGAGTTAAAGTTAGTAGAGTAGCTCATCCACTATAACACTGACTCTCTTCTAGCTCAATGTAGTTTGCACGCTAAAGAAGACCCATAATAAACACTCGTCGTCGACCAATGAAGGAATTCAAAACTATGCACTCTTTTGAACGCAGATATTTCAATACAAGTCTTTATGAGTCGTGATGTAGACATGTATCGAAATGTTTAAGTTGCAGAAAAGAATATATTTTTAAGTTAGTCTCTTTTGCATAAATAGACACACACACGCACGCACGCACGCACGCACGCGCGCGCACACACACACACACACACAGATATATATATATATATATATATATATATATATATATATATATATATATATATATATATATATATATATATATATATATATATATATATATATATATATATATATATATATATATATATATATATATATATATATATATATATATACTGTATATATATATATATATATATATATATATATATATATATATATATATATATATATTATATATTTGTATGTATATGTATATACTTATATATATACAAGAATTTCAAGAAGTTTAATGCAACATACAAGATCTATTGCTTTGTCTGTCTCGGCTTAACTCATCAGTAATAGTTGATAAAACTCTTGATCTCCCAAATGTTTTCTCTTCAGGTCTGGCATCACAAGTATCCCCTAAATGTATGAAAACAGAATGCCCTATCGGTTAAACACAAACGAGAACCATTGCATACTCAGACATGAAGTGTCGGGTTCGTAAATCAAACAAAAAAGACATTGAAATTCTAAGGAGAGAATTAATTCCAAAGTAAAGCAAAATATTGCGAAAGGTACTGCATAAAGATTTAAAGACATGATCATTCCTCAATAACTTTTAAGCACATCCAGATGTGGTAAATTGGCTGGTAGAGTGTCATATGAAAAGTGCCATCCCTCGCCCACCCTAAAAAGAAGGACTTGAATTTTGTTGACAGTCCAGTTCAAAATAGATGACAAGAAACGAAAATAAATGGAACTTGTAAAAGAAATCATCACAAGAAATTACTCTTCAGGCTTTGCAGAAGGCACTGATATTGATAATCATAAAGAATATACGAAACTCCATAAGAGAGGAGAAACAAGCAAATATGACAGTGATAGCAATCATGCTAATGGTGATGCAACTGAAGACATGGCTTGCACTAATTAGATACATAACAAGTAAATCACTTCAACAGTTTTTATCCTCTTTCTACATGCATCCCCCAAAAAATTGATCTTTCATAAAGATTTTCATATAAATTACTGCAAAAAAGACAAGTTATATTATCTAAAGTTTCACAAAGGAAATGATTTTGGACAACTCAAAGTTTTGGATGGACTAATATTCTGACAGAAAAGACACTGAGATTGTGTTCTGCCAAAATTTTTGGGTGCAATGTAGTCAAAATAATGCATCAAAATCAGATAATACTATGACAGTGAATAATAAGAATGGTATCAGAATTCCTGTTACTCATGTACAACAAAAAAATCTACTTAAATGAGTACAAGAAACAATATGATTCATTGTGGCATTGAGATACAAAACGGTTGTTTATTGCAAGTCAAGAGACGGCGGTTTCAAAGCTCAAAGCATGAGGCAGCAAGGTTTAAAAAAAGACGGATGAAAAAGCAATGTAGAAAATAGATGATCCTCTATCTCTAGAATGAGACAAATGCCTGTTGGATGCAACACTCCTGCAGAAAAATTTATCTCTAATACTGTGTAATTACGAGAGACTATATATGTATCTTATGACGGGGTTATTTTATTGCTAGTAACCAGAATCAAGTATGTAACTACAATCTTCTCATTGCAAGACGTAAGTGATTACCTAAGTGAACAAATGTATTTTAGTTCGTTGAGTTCAGACTTCATCAAGGCGAGTTTGTCTGTATTTTCGGCCGTATCTATATCGGTGTCTGAATCTGAGTATGCGTTTAATCTTATGTTTAAGACTGAAACTGATCCTGTATATCTGTTTCCTAGACTATAGCTGTCTGGGCACACAGTAATTAAAAATATAGCAAATCACATTGTCAAAACATGAAGAACGAATTCAATACAAAACTCGAATCTTAGATTAATAAGTTGCATAATTAAACATGTGAAATAATCTTACTGTAAGTATAGGCAAAATCTTCAGCTTCCATAGCAGCTGCCAAAGATGCTATATCCTCGATACCACTAAAATCCCTCTCAGAATCCATAGCATTCTCTAACTTCATTACCCAAGAAGTATTTCCAGTGGGTCTACGAATCATAATCTCGGCCCATGATTCTGTAGAGCAAGAGCAAACTTCGTCTGTACTAGGCCTTAACTCTGCTTTATGCTTGCGTTCACTTGAAGGGGCGTAGTCCTTTTCAAGTAACGCATACTGAGGGAGCAGCTCAGGAGCAGCCTGTAATGAAGTTCTCCTCAAAACAAGGGGGGATGTTTGGACTGATGAGTTCTGCGAAGTTGCGTTTGAAATTGGCTGCATTCTCTGGCTGTTCTGTTTCAAAGATAAACAATTTCCCCCTTCCTCATGGTATTTCTTATCATGAACCTCCTTCGTAAACTCTGCACAAGTGATGGTCTGTCTTTCAAGGGATTCTGGAGATTCTACTTCATTCGACGCATTTTCTTGAGAATGTAACAGTTGATTTTCTACCTTTGTCTTGTTTGAAGGAAAGCCTTTACCCGTCATATCAAAAACATTATCGGCTTCACTTTTGACAATATGTGATTTAATATCTATTTTTCCGTCAAAAGTAGAATCATGAAGACTGCTTTCTTCATCCCTTGATTCGACACGTAGCCCTGATTCAGATATATCAGCAGCATCTACATATGTATGTTTCTGAATTTCCAGTGACTCTGCGTTCGGTACCTCTTCAGGTCCTTCCTGCTGTACATCTGAATGACTGATATCAACTTCATCTATCAGAAACAAAACGGAAAATTTCGCTGACAATTGAATCAATATGGCAATAGAACCTACAGTACCATGAAACATAACTCAAATCTGGTAAAACACAACATAGATAGGACTAAACAGTAAGGTAGGATGTTTCAGTAGAGTAGCGGATTAGTATACTTAGAATATCTGCTAAATTTGCCTATAGACTTTCTACACATTCATGATTAGTATGTAAAGCTATATCAGCTCTTGCTGCGGCTAGGTTGCAATTATTTACACGAAGCCATAAGCTACGTTTGAGTCAAATTCCTAACGATATATAATCGTACAAAGATTGCCTATTGATTCCTCAGCTGCCAATTCAAAATAGCTGCATAAAATATTGAAAATCAATGAAATTTTATGCTTACCTTCCTTGACTTCCATTGATGAATCAGCTTGCGTACCCGACTCTACTACCGAAGTCATCTCATTGAGAAAATAATGAGTTGGTGAGAACGCATGACCAGCATCTTGCTGTTCCAATGCCAATCTGTCTACTAACGATGCCACAAAGACCTTCTCGCCTTCCTTTTTAGAAGTTTCAACAACACTTTCAGCGGCTCGCAAATTTTGCTGGTTGTTTTCAGCTCGCTCTGAAGTACCGTTCACATCTCTGGTATTCTCTGAAATCCTATATGATTCAGTATCTTCTGTCACTTCCATGGCACTGTCAACTCGTGAATCCTTCCACTGAACAGGATTTTCTACAGCCTGACTCTCTGGTATGTCACAAACAACTAATGGCTGCACACAGTGATACGGAGTAAGGTCGCTATTTGGATCATCAGTCCAATCTTTTTGTGCAGGCTTAACAAACTCCTTTTCTACAGGGCTGGAACCTGCTGAAGAGCACGGCTCTCTTAAACTGCCAGGCAATGCACGACTTACACAACTTTCACCTGCTTTAGAGTCACCAGCTTCAACAGCTTGAGGCAATGGTAGCGTACTTCTGGTCTCAAGCATACTATCTATATTGGTATTAAATAATCTTAATTTCGCTGCTGCTTTGCTAGCATCGTGTCTAGCCTTCCTCCGTTTACAAACTGCACACTCATTCAGAGGTGAGTCGCTAGTTGTTACCGTCACGAGAGTATTTCCAACAAGCCAACTTTGAGACGATCCATTTGCTAGAAGAAACTGAGCAACAGATGATCTGAAAAAAATCAACACATATTATGATAAAACAGAGTTACTTTTCATCTTATAAATTATGTCTGGCATCTTATTCTCTGACTATAAATATTTCCATTTAAGGACTTGTTTGCGTGTGTTTGTATGTGTTAAAGTATCCACCCCCCCCCTCCAGCCTATGGGCTAGGAAGTGAGATTCAGCTGTACTATACAAAGCTTCGTATTTTCCATGTTGTATTTATATCAGAAACTATTTATGCAGGTCAACTGAAATAAAATATTGAAGTGTATGGATATATCTTAAGTTCTAATAAGAATAGTACGTAAATTTCACCTATCTTTCACACGCTCGTTAGGAATTCGATTTAACTAAAACAATTTTGCTTCAAAAAGTCGATGGTATTTACTGAAAGTATAATGTGGCTTTGCAGAGTGTATAGCGTGTCGGCAAGTGCGAAGGCACATCAAAGAGTGCAATGTGCTGTTGGGGAAGTACACTGTGTTCTACATCTGGTGATCTAACGTGCTTAAGAATCTGTATCTAAATTCCAGTTACTGCGTGAGAACTGAGGCAGGCAATACTGAGATTTTTTAATATCGAGACTTGGACTCTCTCACCATTAATGTATCTGCTAGTTGTTGCGTTTGTTATGTGCAAGACTCTGAATGGGCATAACCTAGGCATTCAAGGCGACAGTAATTTCAATTATGACCAGCACCATCAATCAATCAAAAGTGCTAGTTAGTGGAAAACGGGTGGAGTTAGTGCATAAATTCTGCTCCCTTGGTAACATCATTAGCAGCAACGTTGATGCCGAGATTTATGTTACTTGTAGACTTGGCAAAACAGTAGGTGTTTCTCGGTAAATAAAGCGAGCCTGGAAAATCACATAGGTGACACCAGCACTCAAGATTCTGCAATGATGTTGTTCCAGCATCACACGGTTATTCAGGTGAAACGTGAAAAAGCCAATCAAAATCGCCAACAAATTTAATTTTTCCATTAATGTTGCTTGCGAAACATCTTGGAAGTTATCTGCAGTAATCGCATCAATAATGAAGAGACTGTAAGAAGACCTACGTCAAGACCGCTTCATGAATATACCGGCTGGTGCACAATTGCTACCCGATGCTAAATTCTGAGCAGCAGCACTTAAGTCTAAGTCTAAGTTAGGTACTGTGTTCTCGTGTTCTCGAAAAGTGCTTTATGCTTTCGGTAAGTGTACTGTGCTTGATCTGTATACGCTAAACAAATTGAATCATCGATTGATCACAAGCATTTAAACACTAGACAAAATTTTCAGCACGATAGACTCAAAGGTGCAAGATCAGCACAAAACATTAAACTTGTGTCACATAAGTGAAAAGAAATTCCTATCCATACGAGCGATCCACGCGTGGCCACGATTACTGCACCATGTACATACCGATTTCACGCAATGTTTTCTAAAGGCTAAGACTGTCCCATTTGTCTTATCTTTATCGAATTATTCTAGGTGTCAGCTTCGTTTAATGTCTAAGCATGACTGTTCACTTGCTATACAGTTGCTAAGACTGGGCCAAATACACTACAGCGGTTCTTCCTGCTTCACGAATTCAATCTTAAGACAAGGCAGAGATTTTCTGTTGCAATCTTTATAGTGAAGATGATTGATGCACTGCAACCAAAGAAGGCGGAAAGAAATTTGTGTGCTGATAACAAATAGCATCTTCGAAATTTCGCTTTAGCAGTAAAGGCCTATCTTTAAAGTTGTATAAATGATTTTCTAAGTAAAATTATCACTGTTGTAAAACCACCATCATTTCTCAGTCAGGAGTATCCCATCGTATCACCATCCATACATCGGAAATACAAGAGAGAAAGTTTCGTCAAGATAAAATAACACTAATAACCACTTCAAGAAGAAACTAAAACTGTACCTCTTTGGCTGGTTTGATATAGTGGAAAATGAATATTTTGCCATCATATCGGAGCAAACTTCAGTCATATCTTCATGAAACTCGTGAGTTTCTTCAACAAACATTGACATCTTGCTTTCCGTGCCGACTTTATCTGGCATTTGCGGTGGTCTTGTGATTGCACTCGATTGAAGGCCCTACAGCATTGAGACTTATGATAACCAAATACAACAACACACATGCAAGCAAACTAACCTATACAATACAGCTGAAAAATGCTATTCACTGTAACTGGTAACTACCAGTCAACCAGATCAAGAAGAACATCCAAATAAAGTTTAATACAAACGCATACTACAAAAGTCCATATTCAAACAAACAAAAAGAAAAGAAGAGGTTTCCAAATACAATCTACCCCAAAGCAGAAATGAATGAAAATTCTTCAAGACCTGCAGTTGATCTAATAATGTACCAAATCATGCACTACGGAGTACAATTGTCAGGTATTCGATAAAATCGAGGTAAAAAAGATAGGATGTTATCAGTGGTGGTGGGGGGGTGTGGCAAGCAGCCAACGGAAGTCTGGGGCCAAGCTCCAAAGACCAAAATTAGCGACTAAGCCCAAAAATTCAATTCTAATTAAAACTATTAGGGGTGACTGCCCCCATTCACCTCCCATAGTGTCCACCAGAGGTTGTGGTTTACAGATAAAACAAGAGCACAAAAACAGCCAAGCTGACAACTGGGTTAAACAATAAAGTATTGAATTAATCAATAAATGAATCAATGAATCAAAGAATTTAAGAGTGACAATGCGCATGAAAGATTGACTGATTGAACAAAGCAATGCAGTGACTCAGAATTCAATTGACCTGATCTGTCAACTAAATAATTATGCATATTGCCACTAACAAAAATATACCTACGGTACCTACAGCGGACAGATAATCCGTTGAACTACCAAAAGAGGAAAAAGTTAATCTAACATCAAAACGGCTATAATATGACCTAAGCATTGTTGAATAAATGTTCATATTTGTAGAGAAATTATGAGCAAATTCAACCTTTGTAATCAGCCGCACGAAACCTTTCCTAAACGATAAACGGCACCTTGTAAACCAAGAAGCAATGACGTAATGCGCTAAAGTCACTGTGTATTGTGAGTATCTGGAAAAAGCACGGAATATCTTTTCAGATAATAATAGATTTCTACAAGAAAATATATGAAAGGAAAATTATTAAAAAAGGAAAAAATATTTTTACATATGCATGTTAGATTGCTGAAAATAGCCGGCTTGTGATTACCTCAAAATGACTATCTACATAAGTCTACCAGCAAAAAAATTCCATACAATAACTGTTTACAAAATTTGCAATAAGCATTCATAAGCAGAATTAACAAAGGCATTCCATTAGTACCTGTGTGCGTCCGTATAAGGAAGTGCGATTGCAAATATGCTCATATACTGTTCCTCAACAAAATTTGAGTATAATTCAGTAATTTCTTTCAAACCTAACGACAAACACATCACATCAAATACACGATAAATTCAATATAGAGCCAAAGACACAGAGCCAAAGGCACAGAGCCAAAGGCAAAGGCCCATAAGCAAAGGCCCAAAAGCAAAGGCCCAAAGGCAAAGAGCCAAAGAAAAAGGCCCAAAGGCAAAGGGGTATCATATCATACAACCAAATGACAAGATACAACATAAAATCAAAATATACTTGATAACGAAAACATTAATACAAATAATTAAGCAAAGTGCGTAATGTAATAGGATGAAGTGATTACTTGCAAATCATGCCGTAGTATTGAAGTCAAACTAATAACTTCGGTATCGAATTCGCTCTCGCAAATTATGGTAAGTAGTATCAAACAAGTGATAATCTAATGTTCAGAGAGTACGGTATGATTAACTAACAAAAAAAAGGAATCATGGGGAAAGCCGTTCGTAAATCAAATATCGACAACATACTTGATAGAAACTCAAGCATCGGTATTGACATGGGAACAGTTGCAGAAATCTTTGATAGTTTTATCAGTATTGAAGGAAGAGTTCTGTGGAAGAAACAAATTGAATAGGAAGTGTCTAAAGCTTTAAAAATGTAATGGTCATTGAAAAACTGCACTCATAACAATGCAATCAAGACGAGAAGTTATTCTAGATTGGAAGTAAGGAGGCAAGAAATATCATAGGTAAGGTCTACAAAGTCTTGTCGTCAGGATATCTCCTGAAAGGACAGTTGCTGAAAACCTTCCAGACAATTGACTGCAAATCTGTGAACAGTAACTTACGATAACAGGGCTTGAAAGATTCTAGGCTGCTGATGACAATAGTTCTGTATTGATTTATTCTTTTCCAAGCATTCTTCGATGTCTTCAACATCATTTATTTCGTGTGGTTTGTACCACTACCAGAAATACCACGAATCCAGAGTATTACAATATTTATACCTTGTCATACTGGGGTAGATCATATCAGTCACGTCAGATCATACCCACTATATACTATTACATCAAAAATATCCTCAACAGTAATACACTCTAATCATCGTAACATCTAATAACAAAATATTAGTATTAATGACGCAAAAATGCCACTAACTTCTCATCATAACTGAATGATGCTTTCAATGCATTGCCCCACAAAATTGACAACAATAAGAAAAATATTATATACAGCTTTTAGATAGAACATATCAGGATACTGCAGTTTTCTAAAGGTCATATTTTGAGAGGATTTTGTAAAATTACTATAATTGAACAGAAGGAAGAAGACGTCAGCCAAAGGTGTTGCATGGTGACATGTGCCACAGTTTATTTGTAATGTACATCTAAGAATTAAGACTTGCTTCCAAAAGCCTTGTGTTCCAAACTTATAAATTTTACTAGGTGTTTTTGCATCATAATCTTGCACAAATGATAATCTCATGCCATATGAAACAGAGAAAAATGCCTAAAAGATTATAGCAAACGGAATCTATGCCTAAAATAATGCTTACCGTAACATTACAGATTTCATTTCAAGGATGCAAATTGTGAGACAAATGACGCAAAGACGAGCGCACTGGCTGTTCAAACCAAGTTCCAAACTTTTCACCAATTCAATCTCGAATAAAACAAGTAAGGAATTATGAAATACCTGATACACAGTGCAAAAACCGCATTGTATCAAGTTTCTTCTAATTACCATTCATACACTGATAACACTACTAACAATTAAATTTTAAGTCTAACTGTCAAAACAATATCAATCTCTAACATGGTGCGAGCATATCTCCTTGGCAATCGAATAATTCTTAGGAAATTACCGGCTTCTAATGAACCTTAGTGCATAGACGAATAAGAGAAAAAGAAACTAATTTAATACTATGAATTGTATCTGTCAATAAGCGTTTCAGGACTAGAGAAAGTCGATCATCAATATATCGTACTTCTTCGGTTATAAGCCATCCTGATTTATAAGCCGTCCCTGAATGTAAGCCGCACTAAATGACGCTGAGACAAAAAGTTAAGGTTCCTTGGATTATTATACGCTGCACCTACAACACACATAGCCGCGCTTTGTTGAAAAATTGTCGACCGTGCGCTAGTATATATTGGAGAAATATTGATAAAATCTGTCTAAATGATCAGGCTTGGTAGGGCAAGGTGTCATGAAACATGCAAACACCTGGCTTCAATATATCCGACTTTCATGGGGATAGAAAACGGTGTGTCCATAGTGTGCTGCCAAAATTCAAGTGTTGTGATGGCGTCATGGATTAAATAAACAATTGAAGCCGCCCCTGCTTATAAGTCGCAACAAAAAGTGAAAGGAAAAAATGCGAGCTACGGCGTATAATGAAAGAATCTTAAAGCACGCATGCGTCCAACAAACAGCTAAACTTACAAGGGAGAAGTCGGGAAAAAGTGCGTGAGGGGATAAGGAGTACTAGGAATCGACGAATAATAATGGAACGAAATCTTAACGGAAGAGTGTAAGGAGTGGCTAATGAATGAACTATAAGAGGAGTTAAGAGGACAACCCAAAGTTAAGAGGAATGGAAGAATTTGACAGCCAAAAATAGATCAGTGAATTAGAAAAGCTCCAGGGGAATGCAAGGTCGTTTGGGGTTAAAAGAGAGGTGGTCACGGAGTATTACAAAGCCTTCAAAAATGAGCAAGTTGCAGGAGTTGTTAATACTCAGGCGCTCTCTATATCTAATAACAAATTGACACGTGGTATTCCCCTCTTACTTAGCGTTGCAATCAGGACACGTGCATTGGTAAAATTTGGAAGAACACAAGTGCGAAGGGAGTCTACTTTCTAGGAGAAAGAAGGACGAGATTCGACTGGGTGATGCTAAGAATATAGTAGGCTTGGTTGACGGTCAGTAATGTCTGATAAAAGATGATTCAGGCTGTAGGAGTTAAGAGAAAGCCTGATTGTTGCAATGATAAGCTCCTTGGAGAAAAAATTATCTTGAAGAAATTAGACAAGTCTGAAAATAGCACTGACCTGTCTTGCTTTATCAATCGTATCATTATATGTTACCAACACTGCCAAAATCTACAAAACAAGATGATTCATCGATACAGTCAGTCAATAATGACAAGGAATGTCTGGTGTTTCATAACAATTGCTACTGGTGGGACAACTGGCCGGGCATGCGTAACATTGCTATGTGCATCACTGAGTGCAACAATGCCTAATCAAAAGGAGAGGCTGAATTTATTTAAAAATGAATTGCAAAGTCATACATTCTGTAGTTTGAAAATGCTTTAATCCATTATACACGTATGCATGTATTATTTTGATACGGCAGTTCAAGAAATAAATTCTGATGAATCACAAGATGCCACTGTAAATAGCAAATTAGAAACAAACCGGAAAAATGAAATTATGTAAATCTGCTCGGCCAGATCCAGATGGAACATTTTTCACTTTATTCAGAAACTGACCATCATTGACCTGAAAAGTTAGATAACAATACAATTCACAATACATCTTCTAGAATATCCATATTATTCTGTAACTATTCACTTAACTCTAAAATTATTAACACGGATGGACTTCTGATGTAGCAAACATTGCAGGATTCCCATCTAACTGCTGTGCCAATTTCACCTAATCTCGATTTTGGTTTTGTCTATCACCATCAATGTGGCAGCAGCTCAATTTTGTTCTAAAGTGACTGTATAACGCTTTTCTATCCGTACTTGAGAGTGATAGGACTAAGTCTCAATTCACACCAGGATGAAGAGCGAGTGAGCATCCACTCACCGTTCATAGTATGGCTTGAAAGACAGACACTTCACACAGGAGACCAGAGGTCTACATATTGAAAAGCACGTTCATAATAGAAAAATACTGAACGGAATAAAGAAAATTATGCATGCAATCACATGAGGTATAAAAATAGAAGCAATTTAAAACTACCATTGAGCACAGGGATACACAAAGATTTGTTACATCTGAATTGTCTCCGAGAATTAATGTCTTATTGCGAAGTTGATCTGGAAGGTTCGCTAGTACAAATTGCAAAACATTCCATTCCCACTCCTAGAGTGCAAAAAGAAATGCATCATTATATTCGTAACTCTGTTAGTTAATGATATAATCTGGAATCTGGTATGGGTGCATCACATAGTTGGCAGAGTAGGGAACTTTGGAAACATATTTCTATCGATTCAAAACATTTACATTATAACTTAAATTTTCCTTTGAAAGGAATTTTATGAATTACTTATATCTAATTCAGCATACTAAAATGATAGAATGGCTTTTCATCTAATATTCCAAAGTCTTAGGGATGCTATAGAAGAGTAATGAAGGCTCTAAATGGGAAAAATCACAAAACAATCATATATAAAAAAGTAATTCTTTCTGTATTTGAAAACAGTGTGTAGTCTTCAAAAATGAAATTTCTTCAGTGAAAATTTTGCGCAACTGTATGATCTACTATCGATACATCATTTAATTATGAGGTTTGATTTGGAGTTTAATAAACATTGGTTAAGAGTCACAGCATGGCAATTAGACTTGGCTTAAACTCACTTTGAATTTTTCATGACGGAACTGCTTTGATATGTGACTCTTAGCCGTTTTCCACTTATTCAAGGACTTAGATCAAAATCTGCAATCAATTTTGGAGTAAATTGGCCACAATACGGCAAAGATCGACAATGTTTGGAAAAAACCCTAAATAGTGGATGATTATGCAGAATATAAGGCAACTATTCAATTAAACATACATGTATGTGTTCTTATGACTCAAGCACAATAATTCTACCTGTTAATTCCTAACTTAGGACAAAACGTAACCTCTCCCCGTCCAGTAGTACTTCATTACGAAAACAGGTCAGCATGATAAGGAGCCACGCCTTTGAATGAGGAATTTAACATGTAATAAAATCGATGCTAGATGTGTTAAAATCTAACTTTTGTCTTCATTAAGTAAGAAATATATAACAAATTGTATTTTGAACACTATTATCTTAGTTAAAACTTATTTTGTCTATGTCAAAAGGACGCAAGAGAGAGAGCAGGTGGGACAGATTGCACTGGGCGCCGAACTTGAGAGTGGCCTCCAGGGCTTTGAAATGACTCTGTGGATATTGGAATAACTCTCGAATTTCAAAACTACATCGATGGACCTTGAGTTCTTCATTTGCCCCGGAACCCACAAAAGCTATCAGAGGGCCTGGCTATGTCCACATCTGAGTCCATTGTACATCATAAAACACGTCAAACAATTATTTTCAGAGCTAAGTGAAATTCATGACGGATCACGTGAACAGGGTTTTAGAAAATTTTGCTCCAGCAGTTTTACTGAGCATCATTTAACTGTCCTACATTGCTAAGATTTGCCGCTAAATTCTAGAAAGGATTTCAAATACAAACGTATGCTCCCAATGCCAGACCTTGGAATTATATTTTGTAGCATAAATAGAAATGCCCCATAGAAATAGGGTCTACAAAAATGAATAAAAACACTGGGAATGCATACTAAGCAATAAGGACATTTGGGACAAGTGAGGGGAAATTATAAGAGGTAGAAGATGTAATAAGTCAACTATTTCTAACAGATAAATTTGTAAACAAGTAGTTCAAGTCTTAGATGCACATGTACAACAGAGTAAAAATGTTTGAAAGACTCTAACTAGAAGGCTCCGTTGAATTATTTAAGAAGATTGACTAAAAATTCCTCCGTAATGCCTTAAGTATAGAGCAACTTTCCATATTTGTTTTCAAATGCGTTTTACTGCCCTCAAAAGTCCCTAAAATCTACACAGTCTCTAAATTCTACATAGTATCCATGCTAAACTTCTTCATAAAAAACATGTTTAAGAACTCGTAAATGCTTCAATGTCAGTTCATTGTTTTAAATCACAAGAAACTTCACTTCTTAGTGAGATATCTGCTTAGGGACAAGTCAGCAATATCTTCACGAGAATAAATTGCCACTTATTGCTTTCTGGCCATCTTAAAAGTACCTTCCAAACTCCATAACAACACAGACTGTAAATCTAACATAATTTCTTGGCGTTGTCTTGAGAAAGGATTAACGAACTGGGCAATTTAATTCTCCTTATTCTAATATTGTTAAAAAACAGACAAGGATAAATGAATATTGAGATATTGTGTCGCTGATTAGTAATTAATTCCATTGAGTTCAAGAAATTACTAGCACTGGCATTTCATCACAGTGTAAGAAAGTGAAAATTTACTATTTCGTTGTGATTAAGGTAAATAACTAGTTCAATAATTAAATTCGCTTTGCTGCATGAGATGGAGAATATCACCATTCTCAGAGAGAATAGTTCTTGAAAGTATCATATATGTCTTCCATTCTATCACAGTTCACACACCAACTCAAAGTTTTGCTCCTACATAAGTCTAAACATCACAATTTTCAAGTCTGCTAATGAAATATAGAGCCCGCTTGCTCCACAAAGGAAAATACAACTGCCTTTTGTACACTGTTTGAAGAATATAACCCAGTGACATAACCGTGTAAGAATAGAATAACCGCCATCATATATTCATTATATTGATTTTGAGAGACTTCTTTCTTTATGACTGCATTTAAGCATAGCATTTTGATACTAAAGGTAGATCGCAATATATTTCGAAAGTCTTCGTTTGGGCTCTCCTCGAGAATACAATTTAAGTCATTCACTATTTACTTAGTTATTAGAATCTAGCTTTCCAAAGTGGAATGCGAAAGTCAACTACTCCTCACCTACCTTGAAAATATAGGGCTTTTTTCTTAGCATGACATACATACTAACTGCAGATGAGCAGTGCGTACTACTATCGTTTTTTGCTGAGGTTGTTCTTAGTGTACGTTTAGTTCTACAACACAGTTCTTGCTCTACATTAAAGTTGGCAATGAATGTGACTTTCAATCTTCTTCAGCGGAAAAATACCCCTTCAGTAAGCAGTGGAGCTTCTTAGCTATCCAAAGAAAAGCGAGTTTTACAAAAGTGGGATTGAATATAAGACAGATAAAATGATGGAGAAAAAGCACTAATACCATTTTTTACGTTCAATTGGCTAGAAATTTAAAAAAGATATTGAATACAAAGACGCTCAAGTAACATAAAAAGATTTTACAATAATGATTAAAGAATCTTACATCTTTTAAGCAATTTAATATTGCCTCGAATGTCTTCGCAGTTGCACAATAATTGGTCAATGATGGTCTTCTTCCAAGAATATTTGAGATAGCATTGCTATGCTCACGACTTCTATGAAATATCGAAAAGCTTCAAAATAGTTCAAAACAGTAATGCAAGGGAACCTAGCACTTCAACCAAAAATGTGAGTTCATTATAATGAGCATAAATGCAAATCAATGTTTCACTAAAGGAGAGTACTGGTCTTGTATACAATGTGCAATGCAAACAATCAAGTGAAATTATAGAAAATCAAGAGAGACTCAAAATATACGCACTTTGGGTTGCATGTAGCAAAAACACTGAATCTGATTTCCTCTTCTTCTCTTCCTTCTTCAATTTCAATCACCCCAAGTCTGTGACGCTCATCAGCGCGAATATTGAGAAATAAACCAAAAATCTGCATATGTAATCAAACAGAGTCAACAATACTTCTAAAAATTACTTTGAAATAAAAGAGCGTTACGTAAAATACAGTTTTTTCAATATTAAACATCATTAAAACTAATAACTACACTAAAATTGTCCCATTTTTACTGGTCGTAAATGATTAGCTACCAGGATTGTTAGGCATATACACAATTGTCAAATACAATACAAACTGCAAATATTGATTACCTATGAGACAGAATGAAGAAAAATTATGCAGAAGTATCATACTGGTATAATAAGTAAGCTATCTGCTTTCAATAGTGATGATCTTAGAAGAGATGGTAATGTCACTTTTTGTCAAAACTGCGAGGTCTACAAAGTTTATCCAATTATTCACCAGGAGATCATACAGTCAACGATTGATAGCCTAAATTTGTAAGATAGCAAGGAGAGATTAAAAGAGAAAAGTGTTTTGCAGACATATAACCAATATTGAGTAGTTTCAAGACTAATAAAGAGAAGATTCTATCTTTAGCAATCGCGATAAGATACGGCCAAAGGAGATCACTTGTGATAAGAGAAATGAAATGGAGGACAGCTGGCTCGACCAATAGCAACCAATCGACTGTACTCTAGAGGATACAGCTACAAATTAAAACCTTCAAGCCTGCGATAGTAGCTGCAGTTTTAAAGGTACGAACTGTAGCTAGAAAAAAATTGCTGCAAGTAGTCAGATAAAAAGATAAAAAGACAAAAAGATAAATAGATAAAAATATAAAAAGAGTATGCATGTGGATGTGTGACAGTCTACCCAGAAAAATTTCTTAATGAAATAAATTACTCAAAATGAAATTGAAGCTGTCTTGGGGGATAAGATATTGCATTTGGTTGAAAGCCGACACTTTACGGTAGTAGACTTGGATCAGTAATATAGATTGGACGATATGCCTAATGCACTAATGCACGAAAAGTCAGCCCAGTTGAAGTCGGATAACAGAACTTGATTCGAATAGACTTAGTTGCTCAATAAAAATGTCTGCACTGACACTATTCACTTTTGCCAAGTTATTTTACATTGTGATTACGACCATATATCTAAATTTGAGGATGATACAAAGGAATTCTGACTCGCAGCTTGGCACAGAATAAGTTTTATAAAGTCGAAGGTGCAGTTAGATGAATCATTAGATCTGCTGATCTTATACATTGCTGGAGATGGGTTTCGTAGTAAGTCAAATAACGATAATATTGGAAACTAAATAAAAATATAAAAAAGAAAGTATATCAGTTAAACAAGCAACTTCATTGGGAGAATCTTGCTACTGAAAATTCGATTGAAAATGAGGGTCACAAATGGTTCAAATTACAAAGCTACGAGGACCATAATTCGTGTTTATACAAAATTTTCCATAAATGGCAGACGCAACTTCTAGAGACATGAAATAAACACAACTGATGTGTTTTTAGAAAACCGAAAACCCCACGTTGGGAGGGACATGCCAAACCAGAGCACAAAAAATTAATACTACAAGCAGCAAACCTCAAAGTGGCCTTAAAATAACAGCAACGTACAAATTGAGACAGAGCAGATCCCAATACTTATTGCCTGTCAATAGCCATAGTGCTACAAGGTGCTCTAAGGTGCTTAAAGGTACTTAAAAGGTGCTTTCAGTTTTTTATACTACATAAATAAATGATAAAAGTACTGGATAATCTGAATCAACCACAGCGGGAAAAGTCAGATGGTCATCAAGTTCTCACTGCGGTTGACTCTTACAACATGTACTCTAACTTACCTAATCAAACCATAAACAACCAACAACACCATTCACTCAACACGCTACAACAAAACACTGTACTACACCACTGTACACTACAATCACTACACAGGGTTACAGTTACAGCTTTCAGTTGCATGACCTCTGAGTTTGTAGATTGCGAAGGGGCTCCAATACTACAGAGAAAGCACTACACTGAAAAGCCATGATTATGACATATAGCAAGATAATATTATGTGGATTATATACAGACAATCAGTACAGAAAATCTCATTCTCAGAAGAGCTACGTACTTTCAAAATTTTAAATAAAGAGACTATTAGCACTACAAGAGATATCTATGCATTTCAGCCTGGAGAAATAATTTGACATCAAGCATATATCGCTTACAAACATCTTCAGTCATGAATAATCATCCATACCTCAAGACGAACTTCTGCTCCAGTCTTGGCAGTAAAACCATTAATGTAATGCAACGAAACATGTTCAACTAGCACTTCAAGTATCCTGATAGCCACTACAGTCGGTGATTCAACTAGCTTTTGCTAAAATCAACACAAAAAAGGTACTGGATTCAACTTTACAAAGCCAACCCGTTACTTATTGCATATAAAAAGACATTAAATCTACGAGAAGAGAAAAATTGGTCACTTCTATTCAGTATCGGAGATGTGGCATTCGATTCTGCTGTGCTAGGTTGAAATCATATGGCTGAAGCAAAAAGAGCACTCATAACACCTACTTCGGTGAAGTAAAGCAGTGCTAACGTATTAAAATAAGTGTCCAACTTTGCAGTTAGTAGCCAAACATCAAATTCAAGTATAATAAAATATACCATAAAGCTCGGTCAAAAAAGTATCGTCAATTATTAGGAAAATAAAGAAGCCTAATTAAAGTCTTATCTGAAAAAAACAAACTGACTACGTTTTGCGATTTAAATAAATTGGAAAACGTACAAATTATCTAAGAACCGCAACTTTGAATTGGAAAATTTACACTCACTTTGAATGTAGTGACCAGTCCACTGACAGCAATTCTGATATCACGCAAATGCTCCCCATCTGTCATGAGCTAAACAGACGAAAAGGGTAAACTGAATTATATTCAATGGTTGATCCAACGGAATCCATCCAGCCTATTTCACTAGAGATTTGTGGGAACCGAAGTAAAACTTGCTTCAAACATTTGAATAAAAGAAGAGCTAAAGTATAGTCTAATATGATTGCAGGTAAAAATACAATAATACTAAATTCAATTTGAAAACATTGGAATTACTGAAAGAGGAAACAGAGATACAACCAGAGATAAGAGAATGGTACCTTAAAGGCATGGGCATATCTTAGAAATGTATTCATTCATCCATTCTAAACGAATGATAAATAAACTGCAAATTTTAACTTCCAGATTTCAACGGACAAACTAATATCAAATATCAACAGAGACAAACAATGATCTACCGCCTTCAACTAAAGTCTAAAGACACTTGGTGCTCTGAAGTTTGAAGAAAAATAAAAAGAAAAATACAGACGAGGCACAAAACAGTCTGAAAAGGGCACTCTATTAAATAACATGAAACATGAACAATGTAAGCGCTTTCTAGTGACATAATTCACCAAATTTAGAACTCATTCCTCTTGATCAGTGGTTCTCAAACTTTTCACATTATTTAGCATGGCGGTCGCCTACACACACTCTCTTATATCAGGTATAAATACAAGTTTTCATAAATAAACTTTCACGGAATATCAAAAGGGATACTGGTTAATAAAACAATGAGTTGAACAAGCAACGGCAGTCTTTCAAGGTCCCTGGCACCTTTTGTGATCCCACAAAGAATAACTATCCTATATAGGTAAATGTTCAGTTTACTGTGATATTCTAGCCTTGAGATCATGAAAAAACTATTAGCATTCCAAACATTTCAAAAATGTCACCTTACATAGTAAGTATATTGGAAAGTTCTGTAACTCCTATCAGTGGGTGCTATTCTGTTGTAAAATACTTCTGTTATATCCAACAAAAAGTTTTACATCAACGAAATACAAAGCAACACACTACTAAACAACACTAAGAAGACAATAACAGGAGGAACAAAATATCCTGACTACCCCCTGGTGATTTAACATAAATGTAAAATCAACCAAAAGAGGCTAGATATCTGAAATCTATAAGATTTTACAGCAAAATAGCAACGAATATTTGAAAGGGAATTTATTACACCATGACTATTTAGGACGTTCATCTGAATGTTGATGGATGTAACAGTCTACTACGATTTTATTACCTGTACAGGTCTGTGCACTAAAAACATTATTACCTGGTCGTCATTTGGTTTCTTCGTCAGACCACTAGAATCCATTAGCCGGTTCATAAGCTGAAAGTTAGAATTGTTTGAGCCTGAACATTAGACAGAGATCATAAAAGTTAAATGTAAATTCCATAAACAACTACATACAGTAACACAACACTACAAAATGACTCTAATAAATTTGAGGATACTACTTCCAGACTGTACATGGACATATATTATATAAATTGCACATAAATCAACTTCGTGCATTCACTATTGCAATGCAAAATCGATAGATACCTCCGGTTTAAAAGTGACTACAAAATATAAGAAGTCTTCAATTTTTATCATAACTTGAATGCAAAAGTTATAGGCAAAGGACTGTAGTTAGTAATGGAATAAAAGGTCTCCTTGATGATAATCAAGGAGTTGCGAACAAAAAACAAAAGATATTATTTAAATCATTGCTGTTTGAGAGAAAGTCTAGTCTCTTAGAGATTTGCCATTTTTTGAGGGGATGTGTATTTGAATTTGGTGCTTATTAGACTTTCTCTGTCAAAGAGTAGGTCCGTAGCCTGGATGCGGCCAAGGGAGCAAGCCAACTGCAGTTCCAAAAAGTGATTTGGTGCCCCGTAAAAATAGAATCCTATAGTTACTTTCCATACTTTGCATGATTTGTCAGAATAAAACCCAAATCATTGTAGTAGCGAATAAAATTCAATACATTTTGAACATCAGTTGGAGCTACCAGGCCGCCCACCTGACTAATACTCCGTACGCTCAGATCAAATGTGGCCCCCTGAAAAAATCAAGAGCCTAAGGGGTGCGGTTAATAGAGCTAGGCTCTTTATCGACGGTCGCTTGATTGAAGCATTGCGCTAGTCAAGAAACTTACTATCAGCACTACTTTGGCGCTACATCTGACCATAGCGACGGCGCATGTGATACAACAAATGTCACAAATGTAGTAGTCACCAGAAAGCTATAGATGACATAAAATGCTATTTGTTCGGTAGCTATGGAGCCACATAATCAGCTGAGCGGCCTAGTGAAATAAATCTTCTAGGATTTTCGGGTCATTAAAGAGAAAAATCAAAGCCATGTATGTGGGTAAAAACCATAAAATTTACTTTAACTATTTATTTCGTATATTTTGGCAATAATGTAGATAAAAGACATTGTGCGAAACAATTCATTTAACTTTTATTTAACTTTTCATAAATAATTAATAATCTAAAAGTGTAAATAATTCTAGCTTTACGAAAACTCCAGAAAATACTAAACAAAAAAGGCGGAGCACATCCATTTGCTAGTGAAGAGACAAAATAACACAACTCTTTTCAAAATATTTAAGTGGGGTCGCATAAAAGATATACTGAGGCTTCAACCAAAATTTCTCAGGAGTACACATTCAACCAACCAATCTTTACCACAGATGTTTGGCAAACCGTGTATATGAAAGGTTTACACCTGCAAATTCCTCTCTTAAATATGAAATTACACTTTAATATAAATTCATGACACTCTTGAAATTGAAAATCAGCTTGTAAATAGTAAAACTATTATATCCACAAATATTTAATCATTGATCAGGGACTATAATCCAGCATAAAACAGAACAAAATTAAATCTCTCTAGAGCATTACCAAATGTCCGCTATAATGTTTGGCATTAATTATTATGTGATTTCGTTCACAAAATACGCATTAAACAATATAGTTTACTTTAATCAATACAAAAATCAGTTTTCGTAATACAAAATAAATATCAATAGAGGCAATAATCACCCTAAAGAATAATCCTAAATTGAAACGAGAGAGTATATGTAGAATGACACGAAACGTACCTTTCTCAAAATAGCCAGAATATCTAAGCATTTATTTGAAGTAAACGCTGAGATTAGATCAACCAGAAGTTGGGCTGTTACAAGTCTCACGGTTGGGTCTCTCTCTTTGTCAATGTCATTAAGGTATGACAAGATTGCTAGATCAATGAGCTCGTCCTGTCAACAAGTAATATATGACTACAAAAACGCGTCTTTTCACATTAAATAAAGTTGGCACAAAACAAACTCCGTGTGGTACACTGCACCTACCTAATGTTAAAGAGCCAATACAGCTCACAGATTAATATTTTGTCGAAGCCAAGAGTTGGCACTATTATTAAGACTCAATTTTTAAAACATCAACTTAAAGTTACAGTAGAGAATTACAAGCTCTACAAGTTTTCCAGACATACACACCACAATACTAATAGAATGACATCTCGAAGGAACAAAAAGACTATGACCACCCCGGAGCTATAAAAACACAAAAATAAAAACAGATTTTAGCTATGAAAAACACCAAATTTTCTCTCAAAAAACATGCCACTAGAAATATCTGCATTCTGACTGCGAATATCTGCGACAGACTTACGTCCAATGATGACCAAAATATTTTCTGGCCGTATTCGCGTTCTTACCTTGAGGTGAACTGAGGGCAATAAACTAGTCGTTCCTATTGCTACAGAGGGACATAAACTATGGAGCCAATCACCCTTAATGATGACTAGCCAACAGTGGAAAGCTTTCGTGCTACTGTACTATCTAAACATTTATGTAAGCAAACAAAAGTTAGCAATTATCCAATCGATAACTGAAAATTCCACCGTCCTCAAAATAAGATGCAAAAGCAGAACTTTTGGGCTGAACGATGTTAAATCTACATCATATCTGAAACGAGTCGCTCATGAATAAAAGATGAAGCGAACACACCAATTTAAACTAGCCTCTTAGAAAGTCTTTTGACTAACGAAGTATATGAAGAAGGACCCTCGATGATGATGAGGAAGGTCAAAAGCAAGGATGATGGTTGCAAAACTTAAACTACATGTAGAAAAGAAAATTATTACAAGAATAAATTCATGAGTATACCTTTGGAGAATATAGAACTTAAAAGTACCAATTTTACGTATTATGTGATTTCAAAACAATAATAATTCTAATTATGAATGTTTCAATGTTGACTGCAAGAACGATATCCTAACTCAGATCGTAGTGATACTTGAGTAAAGCCATTTATTGCCCAAAGCAATAAATACATTTAAAAAACGTAATTTAGTAACATACCTCGTACCAAAATCTGTAGGATGTGAGTACAGCGGAAATTATATCAAGTACTTTGACTCTTATAGCAGTTCTAGTATCTTTCCTACAAAAGAGGAATAGTAATGCATGCTTTCACTTTAAACTCTGCAACTTAAATCATCGCCTGTTCCAATATTTACAAACTGTCTAATGTGTTTATCAAAAGTTATCGAGTTAAAATGCATTTACCAAAAAACCAAAGATTCAAAACATTAATAAATCTCAGCTCGGATTCAGATGATTTGAGTATAGCAAAGAACCTACTCGAAATAAAAGGACAACTCGCAAAAACAAGTTAGTAGAAACAAAAGGGTCACAGAAGAGCTATGTGCATTAAAAGTGCTACGCGCAAAAATAACCATAAAGCACGGAATATTTAGTGAATGATTTAAAACAGAACAAACGATGATTAATATCTCTATTCAGCATAAAAACGAAGCTGCAAAACAGGCATCCCTGCGAGTCAATATCAACTCATAATGAACAAAAGTACTCAAGAGATCAATTCTAACACATCAAAAACAGATCTCTTATCGAAATTCTGAAATATCAATAGTAAAATTCAATTCGTACCGGAAATATTTTTCCAAGATATTCCTTAGCCTATCCAGCCATCCATCTTTTGCAGGGTGAATGCCTTCGTGAAGGAAGCTTAACAGTGTAAGGACTGAAGAATCCTAGAACGAAGGTAAACAAGATCAAATTACATTACATGTTACTTACCAAAATGAGATAGCCTAAAGTTGTAAGAAAAAATTAACAGTCTTAATTGCTGAAAGGTAGTCAAGCATAGATGAATTCGAAATAAATGCAGCTATGAAAAAATAAGTTTGATATGGTCATCTTCTATTAAGCACTTATACATGCTAAGCGATAACTAGAACAGACTAGAACAATAACTGCAATGATGAATTCGCTGCAACTTTATATTATCAGTGCAGCTCGTACACGGAATGAATATCAAATACAAAATGATATAGGAATGAAAGCTGTACAAATAAGAACATGTATCATACAGGGCGCTGAGACGAACATCTTTCAATAATCCCAAAGAACCTCTCAGCCGAACCGTCAAATTTCCCAGTATTGTATAAGTCCTCAATAGTTGACAATAAATCGTGGAGTGTTCCTTTCAAAGGCTCATTACCACCAGGTATACTCTACAACAAAGTCACAAAGAAGTTAAAGCACCGTTTTGCACCAAAAGATGAATACTTTTATTCTGTTATGATGAGCAATGACAATTTCATACTCCAGACTATGTCACTTCTCCATTGTTCCTCGCATAAAACACCGCTTCTTTATTATACGTGTCTCATTACCAAAAAGAGAAGACTATATTCTCTAGGTCTAAAGAGTTCAGTGTCAGCTAAGGTAATGCTGTCAAGAGTAATCGTAAAAATGCTGCTATAGTCATCAACCTAGCATGTAAGCATGAATTCAGTTACCTCTCCCCAATGCTACTAATTCACTAAAGATTGCTATGTGCAGAATGGCGTAGGCCGCTTAAACGAAACTTCCGATGTCAATAGAGACGTTATATATCAAAAATATATTTCCTTCTACAGAAGCATTTACAGCTATACCTGTTGCAATTTCATTAGCATATCGATCAAATCAAGGATTATGTCCCACGTGACGATCTGCAAGTCCTTTCCATATTTCTTCACCAATCTTTGCAGAGATAGACCAATTTCACGAGCAACGATTGGGTGGTTGCCATGAAGGGCCTAGGAATAATGATAAACTCTTAATTTTAGTACGAAGAATCACTGGTAGAGTAAAGCAACCTGAATTATGAAATGAGCCCCTTATATCATTAGAGACGGGAAGCAGCTGTCCCTTTGCCCCTTCTTTTGGTATCGCTGAATATAATGACATACTGATGTTAGTTAAAAGAGAATCAACATGAAGGAGCATTGGCAATATGAAAAATTCTGTAGTGAAAGAAAAATTGTTCGTCTGTTCTTCTTCAATTCTAATACTTGCACACAAGCACAACACAACAAAGGAACTTCGAAACGAGCAAACACATTGGTAGAAAAACTCGGTAGGATTAAAAGTAATAAAACAAAATGAAAGAAACTAATTCTTTGTTCAATGACTATAAATTTTACCATTTGCATTCATGGATATTATCATCCATTTGAGGATATCTTTAATTTTTCTAGGAGCTATGCTACTCTACCTGGCAAAGATTAGCTTCGAATTCCAAGTAGTCCCCTCAATTGCAACAGTGCATGCATATGTGAAAACACAATAAAGCATTACTTCGCTATGAAATACCTGCTTGAATGAGGGCAGCAATGAAATTGGCTTGTGCTGCAGTGATGTAACTCTTTTTGATCCCCAAATACACATTCCAATGAAGAACACAGCTCCTCGAAGCAGTATTGAATCCGTCAAATTATTTCTGTTGGAACAAGTGTCAATATTGTAGAAAACAGTTCAATATTACAATTATACGTATAGTTATACATACAATGCCTACAATATGTTCTTCACCACGACAGTAAACAATACTGTTCATAATGCACCCGTGAAACCCAACCCTAAGGCCACGCGCATTATTCAAAAGCATCAGGGTTTCAAAATGATCTTCAAAAACAACTGAGCCACAATTTAGCAAATAAATTGAAGAATCACTTACTCATCTTCCAATATGCAACACATTATAAAGATAGTGCTATGTCCAAGACGGGTACCAACTAATGTTTTCATCAGCTAAAAGACATTGATAAACACATAAGAACTGAGTTATTGAGAGCAAGGTAATTCATACCCTGAACAGTTTTATGACTTGGGAAACATGAAGGAAGTCATTTAATTGCACTTCAGATATTGCACTAAATATAGATATATCGCACAACACAATGAAACAATATACATATACATACATACATACATACATATATATATATATATATATATATATATATATATATATATATATATATATATATATATATATATATATATATATATATATATATATATATATATATATATATATATATATATATATATACATATATTTATCTATATAAACGTCAAAAAGCTACAAGTAACCAAGTAATTCTAAAGTATATTATACTTCACCTAAATTATACTGAGTACAGATGAGGATATCTATCGAAACGTCTATAACTTAAGTGAAGTATATTTTTGACTCTTTCTCATATATATTTACATACTATGCGAATGCGGCTCTGGTTCAGTGATATATATATATATATATATATATATATATATATATATATATATATATATATATATATATATATATATATATATATATATATATATATATATATATATATATATATATATATATATATATATATATCTTCACTATAGCACGAAAAAGCGGGAACATTGCTTTAGCATACTGAAAGCTTTTTTCGTCCGACACTCGTCAGAGTATGAAACGTCGGATAGCGACCGAAAGGTGAAACGAAATATATAGCCAGATGCGGGTACACGTGATATGATGAATAATGCGTCTATTTGGCTCTATGATTGGCCAATTAGCACCTATTCACCATTGTTTACTTGAAGAGTCCAAGTGAAAAAACGAACTCTTTTTGTTTACACAAGACTGGGTTTTGAGTCTTGATGTAAACCGATTCCAAAACACCTAAATGAAAGGACGATCTTGCTTGCCCAATGATCCGAAAATTATCGTCTGTATATGTTTTGGCGCATTCTGGATTTGTAATAAGATGTTGTCCTATGGCCGAATCACTTTTCAGTTTAGAAATAGAGTTTTTACACATACGAGGTGGCTGTTCTCTTGTTGTTGTGTTTTTCGTCCTGATGCTCGTGGGGACATGTTGTTTTATTCTGTCTGCTAGTCTCTGCGTGGTGCGCCCTACGTACCGAGCTTCACATCGGCACGAAAATTCATAAACTACACAACTTCTTTGAGTGGTAGGAACGCTATCTTTTTTAGCAGATGGTAGCATGACTCTAGTGTTATAAACCGCACGGGGCTTCACAGCATAGAAGCAAGATGTAATGGCTTTGTTATTTTGGTTTTCAAATTTTGAAGAAACATTTCCAATCCAGGGCAATTTTAGGCAGACCGGGCACTTTTCAGGACCAAACTGTTTTTCTGATGAAATGTTGGCTAGTTTTTCCTTAATGCAAGAAACAAGGACATCTTCTGGATATCCATTGTCAATAAGCAGTTGTTTTATTGTGCCCAGCTCAGAATCTAACTTGGTTTTAGAGCAAATCATAAGTGCCCTGTGAACTAAAGTTTTTATAAGGTTGATTTTTCTAGCTTTTGGGCTAAAGGAATTCCAACGGATGTATTGGCCAGTAAACGTTGGCTTCCTGTAAATGCTGGTGAGAAATCCAGTGCCCCCTTTCTCAACCGAAACGTCTAGAAAATTCAAGGAGTTGTTTTGCTCCTTCTCTACTGTAAAATTTAGGGCTGGATGTAGTTGGTTGAGGTTGACGTGAAAACGGTCACATTCCAGCTCAGAACCGAAAATGACAAAAGTATCGTCAACATAACGAAAGTAGACACCTGGCTTTATGGTGTTATTGAAAAGTCTACTTTCATAAAAACCCACGAAAATATTTGCCAAAGCTGGCCCCAAAGGGCTAGCTTGTTTATGTATATATATGTATACATAAAAATAGATAAATTTCTTACACAATAGTACATCAAAATTGACTGAAAGAGCGGAATTTGTTTATTTGTTTGCTAGCTTGTTTTATATCGATTCTCTAAACCTAGCTTACTGTACACATATATGCATATGCAAACTTATCCAAATCAGTAAAGCTTTTACCACACTGCAAGTACATTTTCACTAGGCAATCAAAAGATTATAAAATGTTGGATGATGACTAACAGGTGAATAGAACATGTGTTGGAATCTGCTTATGAAAAGATTCCAAACACTATCTAATGTAGGTAGAAAAAGCTCCTTTTCTCATTAGAACTCCTTAGCCATGCAAAGAGAAAATGGGTGCCATCGGTCACAAAGAAGTAGTTAGTCAGGTGTATTTTTAGTCTTCATGTCAAGTTAGGTTAGTTCCAAACTTGAAAAATTATCCTTTCATGATTCAGCAATTAACTGATGTTTCGTAGTATGATTAATAGTGAGCCAATAATTTACCTTCAGTATGCTAAAAACCATTCCCATAGCGTTGTATATTCTTTCTCATATCGAAGTCCTGTTTTATCTAATTTAGAGTAACATGTGTATTTGGTGTAATATTCAAGCATGACTGTCATGAGCAAACAACGAAACATACCTTCCAGCTTGCTTGGCAGAAGCTTTCTATATTTACAGTCCTACATAACGTTGCAATGAGCGGATAGAGTCCATCTGAAGGTAGCCCACCATAACGAACAGTAGCATCAAGTAACTGCAGGCAGCTCTGAAAGAGAGATCACAACAAAAGACCAGTAAGTGCACATAAGATATACAATCTTTTGCCTCAGACAAAATAGTCCACGTCCAGCATTTTTTGCATTCTATGCAGTTAGAGGGTGAGACAGTGTGTGAAAACAAAAAGTTACCTAAATTGAAGAATAATATAACTAAACTGGGAAAGAACAAAAGAAATGTCGAAGCTTTCCTAAAACTATCTATAATAGCAACTTTTTACTTGTAAACAATAAATTTTAATCTCAGGATAACTGCTTTTTCGTACTATCGAATATCGAATATACAGTTTCAAGAAAGCTGCATCATATTTTCTTTCCTATCTACCACATGGAAGGATTAGATCGTTCATACTTAGATTAAACTTCATCTGATAGAACTAAGCTATTGAAGGACAAATTTTTGAACGAGTTTTTGATAGGTTCAGAAATTCACATAGTGAATGAGCGTACTCTATGATCTTCGCTATCAAGACTACATATACCTCAATTTCTCTTTCAACTTTTGCTTTGTTGCAAAAATCGCATGTGAGCCTGAAACATAAAGAAATGAAGACCGATTCCCAACTGTAGCCATTGTTTAATATAATTATGGCAAGTCGATCACTTTTTACAGCTAACTGCAAGTATCAGAGCCACCTATATACATATCTATATATTTCTGATGAGTCCCGAGGAATACTCTCATGCTACAAGTGGTGTAGCCTCAGAGAAACGTAATACACATCAAGCAAATACATTAGCTTACACTTGAATGGCTACTAGTAACATATATGTATTTGAAATCAGCATACCGTATAACGAAGCAGAACTTAAGAATATGAAAATAAGGGAGAACAAAAGCAAACTGCATCACAGTGGTACTTACTCTACTAATCCAGTAATAATTTCCTTGTCCAAGAAACTTGAATTGAAATGAACCAAGTTAATGAGAAATGTAAGAAATTCCTCCGTTCTGAAAGAAAATTCAATTATGATTCATAACGATTCACTCATCTACTGTCAGAAATTTTTACACTTCAAGCACTAATTAATCACATATCCAATGAAGCAACAATATTTATTAGCTAAAATTCAAATCAGAATTTATTAGCTTTAATTACTATCTACACAAGGACTCAATGATGCTTTCAAAGGAAACACAAGGTTGAAAATGAAACTATGCTAATAAATTCTAAAATTACAAAATACTGAAAAATGCCAATGAATTTCAATAATCTGCAAATACATTTTGGACGACAAAAACGCCTTATGTTCACAGAAGATACATATCACAAGATGATGGCGTTTATCAGCCACCCTTCATACCTATCTCCTTCCAAGACTTCAGTACTGAATCTCAACAAGAAAGGACCTAATGAGAAGTATATAAAAAGTGTTTACTTCCAAGTAAAATAGCATAAGAGATCACGGAGGTAAAAATCTAACTAGAGAAAGTGCATAAATTCTCCCGTAACAGAGGACTCGACACAGCACACCTATGGATCAAATGTGAAAGCAAAATTGTTGCTTTTCATGATATGAAGACAAATTAAGGGGGCAAGCCAAAAGCCTATGACAAATGGACATGTACTAATGATTACCAAAAGACCAACAACTTTGTAACAACGCAAACAGCACAATTTATTACTAGCACAAAGAGCGACCTCTCACAGATTCGAGAGACATTAGCGACATTTCTCAAAACTAGAACACATCAAATGTAGAGGCGCTTATGTGCGCTTATCTATGCAGGTAATGGCTGTATGCAACAACGAATCAAGTGTTAACTCTTCAAAAATTTAGCTCGCATTGAAATGAAGTGCAATGATGTTGAGACGGTTCATCATGCCTTTCTGACATTCCTTACAGTTGGAACACAAAAAACAACATATGGACAAACATAAGATCGTTACCGAAATGTTCACAATACGAAATATCCTTGCCATTATCTGTAAGTGATATCAGCAACTCAATCCTTCAAAAGACAAATTATTGCTGAATTGTTGAATTGTTTATGTATACAAATAGATTCAAAAACTCACAATTCCAAATTTTTAGGCCACTTACGATCATCAGATGTAATAAGGGTAGGGCGAAGCACAAGTATAGGAATACAATCTAGCAAGGCACGGTGGGAATTCTCTGTTTGTCATTAATAATGCTGGACTACATATAAACATTTTTAGAGATCTGATCTACCAAACAGAGATGGACGTGTTATACATGCTGCCAAACGAGCTCGAGTTATTTCAGTACGTAAGTAACCCAATAATCTACGGACAGATACTGAAAAATGAGAGATTCTTACAAAGCCTCCCAGTACCATATAATTAGAAAATATAATATGAAATACAAGAATGGTTTTCAATATGCAGAGCACATTATGGATGACACTTAATCCGCCTCAGTTATTTGAAGAAAGATACAAATTTATTAAATGCAGCATATGGGTAGGCTCATTCGAAAAACGAACGGAAAATATTTGAGGAGAAAATTGGCTAGACGTTTAACGAAATGTCAAAATTCTGTCCACAGGATAGGCTTTTCCTTCCAAAATGTGAACAGTTTCTTTAAACTTAAGTTGATAGTAAGTGCTTACTGAAACTAAAACTGAAAAAAAATCATCACAACCATCAATAAACAGGGGATCAGTGAGCGGTACTTTTTGGGGGGGCAAAAATTTTTCGACAATTCTCCTTAAAGTCTCTAAAAATTTTAGCTATAGTTCAAACAATTCTAACAAAACAGCAAAACTCTCAGCTTTCCAACAGATGAGCCCCACCCACCCCTGCCCTCTATCTCGGTATGTTCCCTGCCAGATGCACTACTCCACTATCAATGAAATTATCGGTACTCTATAAGTGTTTTAATATACAGTACATAAACCAATTTGAAAAATTCAAAAGTTAAAAATCAATCTACCAAGTACCTACCGATAGTTCAGATCTTCTTTAACATCATGGTTTTCAATAAATCGTAAAAACTGGGCCCTCAATATCCCAAGTCTTTGTGCCTATCGAAGTGAAATAGAAAGTAATACTTAATACAAACTAATCATATAAAACGTAGGAGCGCCAGACAACCATCATTTTTCTGCAACACTCAATGGCTTCAAATACACAATCATTCCATCAAACTACTACGAGCACTATGTCCTGTGAAGATTGATTCCTAAGCAGCCGTAAGGCCTAGTTCAGACGTCGTGCCATGACCGTTCCGTGCTAGTACGATACGTCCTCGGCACTTAGCACAGCGATTAATTAAGACGTCGTGCCGCACTTGTCATGTCCACAGCCTGTATATCTTTTGCCTTAGTTAAAAATTCTATCTATCAATCTTGGAAACGAGACGAGTAGGTAGCGACTGTTCGTGAATACAGTGACTAAGTTCTGGCACGGCACTTGCTCGACGTCTGAATCGATGCGGCAAGATGTTAGCTAGAGCTAAAATTATTGATTGATTAAGATGCCGTGATAATGATGTGCCAGAGCTTATTTCTCTGGCACAGCACAGCTCAGGCAAGGCGTCTGAAGCAAGCATTAGAGGATAAATCAACCTAACAAGGTTGAAGAACTACCAATATCATGCGTAAAATTTTTGGTCCCTTTTACTATATAATAACTCTCTGTCAAAACTTTCTGTTACAGGGCCGTTTCCCATGAGCAAAGGCTAAATTCTGAAAATTCACAGAGGAGAAAGAAACAATAGTTAATAGAAAATATTGTTTTGCATATCCAAAGAGACTCAAAACATAAGGAAGCGAAAGGAAAGGAGATGAAACGAAAGGAAGCGACAAGAAACGAAAGGATAACAAAGGAAACGAAAGGGGGCCTAGAGGTGCATTTAACAGGGCTAATAGTAGATGTACTCAGAATTAGGTCTATTGAAATTATGGGTATATTTCCATCAGTCAAAGACATCAGTTGTCAAGAAAAGTTGTGAAAAACCTAACAAAAATCAGGAATAAGGCATAGAGAAGCTTGGCATACAATGAAGAAAGCCCTGTGAATGGCAAACCATGAAATGCTTCAAGAAATACCTACAGCTATGACTATGTCAGATAAGAGAAGAAATCCGGAGACCATCTATGAACATTGCCAAAGCTCTAAACATAAATTGAAACAAGAGGACTTTGATGTCGGATGGATAAAGTACTTCAATTCACAAATAATGAGATGACTTTTGATAGCTTGGGCAAGGAGTTGCATCTATCTCATAACAACGTATGGAAGACTAGGCTCAGCTAGAGTGAACTTTATAGATGTCCAGATCATATCAAAAATGGATAATAGGAAAATATTCAAGAATGAGTTAGCAGAAGATACTAAATGCCATAAACCTATCATAAACCTGCAAACCAAACGATGTCCGTATTCCACAAAACAGAGGAAAACTTATTTGCCTTTATAGTGACTGATCCTTTTCAACCATCACCTTTCAGAATATGACAAGTCAAAAACGACTGAATTGCATTCTTTCCACGCATTTAAATAAATAATGTACAATTAAAGCTACATAAATACATGGCACTCATAGTGATGAAAGACACTAGGTCATCCAGTCTCCACTATGAGTGACATTTACAAATTTTCAAATTAATTTACATATTAATTATCTTCATCACCATCATAAGTTTTTTATTGTTGGTGCAAGTATACAATAATTACAAGAATGAATTAAAACCAACATATAAAGCAATACTAACATAAATCAGCAATTCAATTTACATAAAATAAAGAGAGTTAAAATAAAGTAAAAAAGAACAGCAATAGTCAGTACTTGCAAATATTACAGGTGCAATGAGTGGCATTCCAGGATTTGACTTATTGTTGGAATATGGCAAAGCTCTGTGCAGTTTTAACTTCACCACCGAGGCTATTCCAGAGTAGACTTTCTCTAAATTCCAATGAATTGTACCAAAACTCTGTGCTCTGGCAGGTGGAAGCGTGCAGAGTACTTTGATTCTAAAATCATATTCCAACTCTTTCTTGGTGAAGAAATCCGACATATATAGGGGATTTAAGTCGTTGGTTGTCCCATGTTTCCACCATTAGCTTTTGCAAATTTCTCTTGTGAATTATCAAAGCTCCATCTTTTTGCGAGTGTGTATCAAGCACCTCTTCGTTGTCATCATTATAAATTACTCTCATTGCACGTTTGGTAGTTCTGTTTATAAAATTATCTGCTGCTTTACTACAGAAGAACCATAGTAACGGACGATATAGGAAATTTGGCATCACGACCGTATTCGGCAACTAATGTAATCTCGTAATCCAACGAGAGCGCTGGTCTTCTGGCTTACTTTACCGCAAATCTCTTTGATGTGTGAACTAAAATAAAGATTACTATCAATAGTAACGCAAAGGGGTTTCACTTGCTCATTTTCAGGGATTATTTTCCCATTCACATTTGGATCCATCGCTTTGATTTTTGTACTTTTCAATAGTTTGGTCAACCATTTGATCAATAGTTCCATTCTGGTACGTGTTGTTGAAAATAGGTCTAGGCCTTACATATCAGTTATATTCCAGAAATAAGAATTTACACACTCAGCCACTCGGGTCTCTTCATGGAAGATTTCACCAATTTCAACAAGGTTTTTTGTCATTATCCTCGTTTGTTGGTTCTAATTTCTTGAAAAAATCACGTTTTGAGGCCTGCTGAGCTTAACCACAGATTACGCTGGGTATTTTGTATTTCATAATGTATTCTTTATTGCCCGTTTTATTGGCTCTCTTTTTCAGTCGAGAACGTGCTATATTAGCTTTCCTAAGGTTTTCATTCAAGTACTGTTTGTCACTGTCATTACCGTTCTATTTTTGGATGAGGCATATGATTCCAAAATGCTCAAAACATTTTCTTAAACTGTGAATATGCAGCTGAAAAAGAACGGAGCAGTGCATCGCTGAGATCTGTAAGAGATTTCTCTTCATTAAATGCTTTGTAATCGCAGGAAGTTACTATTTTGGGGGGCACCTTAACGAAGGCTGATTTGAGGATAGTATAGATTAGATGGTGGTGGCCGCTAAAGCCTGTTTCAAATGACTGGCTGTGGAAAAATGAATGTTTCTTGTTTGTGAGCATCAAGGCAATGCATCGCCCTTTTACTGACTTGAGACAGGTTGGACCCATATGAAGACTATAGAGATCATAGTCTACAATTAACTGATCTAGGTTATTCTCGTATACTCCCATTCAAAATCCCCAATGATGAATATATTCTCAATACTTACAGAATATTTATCTACCATCTTCGCAATATTATCCAGAAAGAAAATTTGATTTTGAGTTGGGGGTCTACAGACTGGCAGCAATAACCATTTTTGCCTCCTAATATTTAATTCAATTGGCAGAATCTGAATGTTGACCCAGTTCAAGTCCCCCTAGCTTCTTATGTATAATCCCCTCTTTTACGTACACTAAAGAGTGCACCACGGCTGTCTGATACAGTTAGCATCCATGGCCATTTGTATCCGGAAATATCAGTTCCGTAGCACAAGCTACGTCAATTAGGCACCAATTAGGAAGTCAGAGGGGTATGATATACAAACCTTGAATAGACAACGCTCAGCTGCGCACAAGCACAAAAGAAAGGCAGCTACTGGTTGAATAAAACTACCAGAATACATTGCGCACTCACAAAGAGCGACTTAATTCAGGGAAAGGTCTATCACTTTCGTTTTGTTGCAGCTTTCACTATTCTCGCTATTTCGCAGCATTGACTCTAACAGTTACTTGTGAATCTATTCCTTTCATCGCAAAGGCTCTTCCAACAGGATGACGCAACGAACAATTAACTTTCGACTCTCTGGCAAGATTGTGACTCTACAGGAAAAGTTAGGCCAAGGTACCTATGGAAGTGTATATAAAGCCCACGATGAAACAGGCTCCACGTATGCTGTGAAGGAAATAAAATGTAATTATAACAATGTGAAATACGTAAAAGGAGAAATTGAAAGTCAAAAGTCCTTGAACCATCCACATATATTGAGAATGATTTCAACGCATGAGGATAAGGACAACACCTGGTTTCTTCTTTTGGAATTCTGTGCAGAAGGCACTTTGGACAGCGGGCTGGCATTAGAGCCCCCAACCAAAACCGGCTTGAAGTGGATGGTTCAAATTGCAGATGCTCTTCAATATTTGCATGGGAAGAAGATCGTTCACAGAGATTTGAAACCGCAAAATATTCTCTTGTCTGGAGGTAACATCAAAGTGGCCGATTTTGGTATGGCGCGCCCATATTTTACTACAGATAATACAGAGGAATGGATCGAAAAATATATGCAAACATATGCCGGATCAAAGGCATATATGGCTCCTGAAGTATTCCGTAAACAATATACCGAGAAGGCCGATATCTTCTCTCTTGGCACCATACTTTATGGTATAGCAGAAAGAAAGTTCACTGTTGATGAAGGGTACAAGTGCTATGGTGCCTTTTCAGCAAATGGGTTTGGAATAGGGATGATGATGGGCAAGGGAAAGATTCGACATGCATCAGAGCTGATATCCTTTAACCTATCAGGAAAGCCGCTACAAGAATTAATTCTGAGTACACTTGAAATTGAACCAATAAAGAGGCCTTCTGCTGATTATGTCTATCAAAGCCTCAAATAGATTAACTCTTAGATTCCTGATACAAGTCGTGGTTCTATGTACATGGCGAGCTCTTATGCTGTTTATAATCTAATGTGCGGCGGGGTTTTATTAAACGAGGAGCTCAGGCATTCTTCAAAGACAACAGTAATTCAGCAGTGAAGGGACACACTATAAAACTAATGTTGTATAATCTTTAACTAGGAAAGGCAGTTTATGTTTTTTTTCGAATATAATCTATGCAAGCTCGAAATGGATATATACATGTAATTTGAAGCATACATTTATATACTTTTGCCCTTTCGCAGGTCTACAACTAGTCATTATTCCAATGCCTTGGTATTTACATACAATAGTGAGATAGGTGTAAGCATAGATGTGAAAGGGTGTCATAACCCTTAGCAAAGATATACTGTCCTGACAACTGATTACTAGCTGGATAAATTTATCTTGCTTTTCAAGGAAAACTTGCTGTAGTGCCGTCACTTCGAGGTAATTTTAAATCGTATACTTTGGAGTGAATTATCGTCTCCATTTACAATTTCAACCTGTGTTCCTTTATTAATGCAGATGACTCCTGTTGGACATGCTATTGTATGTTCTGGCCTTTGTGATGATAGTTCACCATTAAGCTCTGTAGTCTTCATGCTATCTTTCAGATCCAATGTGTGTTGGGAGAGTTCGGGGCTCTTGTCCTATTTCCATTGCAAAATGATAGTAATAAAGTTTTGCAATTTTACAGCAACATCTGCGTTGTAGGTCATGTCTTCTCTATAGTGGTAACTGGGTTGGCGATGGTCATGTTCTAGTTGTGTTTCAAGATAATAGGTTCCATGCTCTCTATACAACAGTAGCTTGTCCCAACATTGTTATATTGAATATTCGGAGGAATAAGTGGGACTTCGGAAAGTGCTTCTGTACACACCAAAACATGGCTCTGGCAATGTTGACTTGTACATCCCTGTCATAAAAGGGACCCACCAGATTGTATTGAGCGGTCCACAAAGTCCAACTGGTACTCGTTTCTTACATTATTGTCATGTCAACGAATATCGCCGGCTCTCTTCGCCCCCTTAAAATTATAACGAATATTTATTATGAACTATACCCAAATTCATCACTGAAATCATTTATAATGTCTGGAAAAACTGTTCGCCAAAATTGAATTGGCCTGTATAGTTTTCTTATACAAACATGGACCCACTGAGCAGACCCGTTACTTTGTTTGTGCCACAGGCACTCCATTTGTAATTTTCGTATGAGAAGTAAGTACATCGAGAACGAAAAACAGAAAATGCTCACTTAAAATATGCCTAGAGCTTCAACGCATATCGAACAATAAGATCAATTGAGCAAGCGATAAAAATGATTCCACTGTTATGACTGTCTCAAATATTCAACTGTTTCTGGTGAAGGTAATCATACTCTACTCCAAAGGAGTGAGCAATTTCCTCATATCCCCTATTGGACTCCAGCAAATGAAGCCAATCCTTTATCACAGAGTCCACACTTGTTTGATTTGAAAATAATATGGTACACGATCTACCTCTGTTATGAGGGAGTGTCATAGGGAGATTGATCAAACCCTCTTTCGTTCTATATGTGTCTATACTCATCATCAGATTTGTGAAATCAAATAACCAAAAGCCAAAACCAAAAATTTTGGAAACCAGAAATCTAAGAAAGTATGATAGGTCTTTATTTCGTAATAACGTACAACAGGTGGACTGGGAAAGCACACTTAACGCCTGTAATAACTGTGATGGATGACCAACACATTTCAGGAGATTTTTCAGTCAATCTTGGACATACATGCACCCATGAAGAAAAAGAGGCAGTGCTCCCAAACCGCACCCTGGGTGACACCTTTAATTAGGGAACTAATATTAACAAGGGATGCTGCCAAAAAAGATGCTGAAAAGTCTCCTGTGATGTGGAATTCCTATAAAAAGCTTCGCAATCAAGTAACAAAGAGAATCCGTGACTTAATAATATCACACTACCAGGGCTTAATAGAAGATAAACAAAAATAACCCAAAAAGGATGTGGAAAGATAACAACAAAGTGCTTGGTAAGGACTCTACATCTACAGAGATTTTGAGTCTAAATGTGCAAGGCAAAGTACTAACAAGGGGACGAGATATAGCCCAAGCACTCAATTATCATTTTGTTACTGAGTAGGTTCTAAATTATCGAACAAAATTGAGTCGCTACCTGATGATGGCCCTGTTAGTCGCTTCAAAATTCAAACAAATGATTTGATTTTTACACCAGTTAGTGTTACTACTGTCCTGAATGTCATCAAAAAACTAAAAAATGGAAAGTCACCTGAACCTGATAGGGTCTCTAGAATGCTTATCAGAGATGCAGCAGACATTATCTGTAATCCCTTGGCTACGATCTATAACTCCTTTATGGAATCTGGAACGTTCCCAAACTTTTGGAAACTAGCAAGGGTAACCCCAATCTTCAAATCAGGTGACAAAAGCGACGAAAACAATTCTAGGCCCATTTCAATCATTTTCGATTTTGCAAGGATATTTGAAAGAATCATACACGATCAGCAGTACGAATTCCAAAGAACAAAAAGCACTCTGACACCAAGCCAATCCGCTTTTCGTACATTGCATTTCACAGTAACATCCCTAGTAAGCTGTGCACATAACTGGTACGGAAACATTGACAAAAAGCAATTGAATTTGTCAGTGTTTCTGAATCTGACAAAAGCCTTTGATACTGTGGATCACTGTATAATAGTGACAAAATTAAAAGCTATCGGTGTAAGAGATACTGCAGCTAACTGGTTTGCCTCGTATCTGAATAACAGGAGACAGTACTGCTCCTTAGGCAACCAAAAGTCCAGCGAAAGCTTGGTTACGTGCGGTATTCCACAAGGAACTTGGCTGGGCCCGCTCTTATTCATTATCTATATACACGATTTTGAAAGTTGCCTTCGACAAGCCAAAGAGTATATGTACGCAGACGACACTCATGTTACCTTAACATCAGATAACATGGAAGAACTCCTTGAAATGGCACAGGAGGAAATGAGGAATATTTCGTAATGGATGAGAACTAATAAACTAAGCATTAATCCACAAAATACCGCATACATGACAAATGGGCACCCACAAAGAATAAACAAGATATCATCCCATACACAACTTACATTGAATGGCTCAGAAATTAAGCAGGTCAAAGAGACAAAATCACTAGGCGCAATTGTTGAAGAGGGGATGAATTGGAGGGAAAAGTTTAGAACAGTTAAAAGGAAGGCTTCTGGTGGGCTATGGTCTCTAAAACATCCAATCGCAAAATTCTTCCACAGTCTCAGTTGGGTAACATCTACCATGCCCTAATAGAGAGTCACTTACGATATGCTAAGGTCGTATGGGGTTCTCTTTCCAGCACGAAAGTAGAAGTCCCTCAACGTCTTCAAAACAGAGCCCAATCTGGTATTGAGAAGGCAAAAGTCAAAGATCAGTGTTCTAGTAACTAGCTAAGAGTAGAGCAATTGATAAACTTTGATAGAACGGTGATGATCTATAAGATGTTGGAAAAGATCTGCCCTGAAAAATCTGACGAAAAAGATCTGCCTTTGGGAAAGATACAAAATAAGAAATACAAACTCAAGCTATAGAAGAAGAAACTGCATGGATATTCAAATTTCAAGGTATCGTCTTGAGTACTCGACAAAAAGTTTTCACTATCTGTGGTTAAAAGATAGGAACGACATCCCTATTGCCATCAGGGAATTCTCTACGTTACAACGATTCAAAAAATGCCTCAAAAATACATTTGAGGAGCTGAGTTCAACTAAAACACGACTCCCAGGAAGATCAGATGCACCCTTATTTTACTAATTTGTATTTATATATTTTTACTACATTTGTAAATTGTTGTTTTCTCCTGCTGAACGGATTTTTGTGTATAAAAAATTATAATAATAAAATGGAAACTTCATTTCATTTTCAAATTCTCTACGCACAATCATAAACCTCGCTATGCCTAGGTAGTTTACAATTGGTCAATACTATCGTTATAAATGTAAGAAATAGTAAAACAAAACAAACAAACAAACAACAACAACAACAACAACAGAAATATTTCTAAGCAGCAATAATATAGCTTAATTAAATAAATAAAGCTCTGGACTTTCCCATTCTTTACCTCGTTTGCAAAACACATAGTATGTAGAACGTATGGCAATGCCTGTTAATGTCCTTGTAATATAGTTTATATGTTGTCGTCAAAACCAATCTCTTTGATCATGATAAGAAAGTCATTTGACTGAAGAGAGAAGACTCCTAAAGTACTAACAGACAGACTGATAAATTTAACACTATCAAACTGATAATAATGATAACAATAATATTAATAATCATACATGAAAACAAGCAGCCTGATAGTCTTTCTGGGAATGAGCAAGGAAAAAGATTTATCCTAGGTAGGTAATTGCTGCCAATATCCAATGGAAAGGATAACCAACTGTTTCTAAACTGCTTTATGAGAATGTGCCAATGGATAAATACGACTGTTTCAGTCTACAAATACAGAATTGTACAATGATCGTATTCTTCTTCAGTATATAGTTAACACTTGAGATACTGTGATGTTCTCGAAGAAAACCGTATTGACATCTCCTTTGTAGCTTCCGATTCATATACTTCCTGGTTTAATTTTGGATTCATTTATCATATTCTATTTACTAGAATGCTAGGTGAAGTGCAACTCTGAGGTTGTTTAGGAGAATATGAGCGTTTGTTGATAGTCTTAACGCAAAACTTTTTTCAAAAACTTTGCAAATAGTAATAAGAGAAATCATTACAGGCATTCTACTAAATCAAGAATGTTAACCTACATGTCGAAAAAGATCTTGCTATATCAGAGGAGTGCTCTTTCCACAGTATCTGTTGTATAACTACTAGTGAGCTATCTCAAACACGGATTCAGGATTTCGACAGCTTTCCCCGTCCTTGGGCCCATAATATTTTTAATATTCATAAATGACATTGATGAAAGCTGAACTCTAGCACTAATCTATTTGCAGATGACTGTACACATTATCGTCACAAAAAGCCTGAAGAAGACAGCTTATTTTTTACAAAATGACTTGAACTTGCAGTATGACTGAACAAAACGGTGAGAAAAGGAGTTCAATATTTTCAAGTGTTGCTCCATGATTGACACACTAAATAAGAATAAAATTCAAACTAATTATCGTATAAATGAAGAACTGGTTGAAAATGTGAATTCTCGCGAATACCTTGGGATCTACATTAGCTGAAAAATGCAATAGAACGTGACCGTCCGTTACATGGTCGGTAAGGCTAATAAAGCATTGGGTCTTCTAGAAATTTCTAGGCCTGACCGAGTCGAACAACGGAAAATTATATCGTTCTCTTGTCCGTCCTTAACTTGAATACTCCTGCGAAATCTGGTCACCAAACTCAAAAGAATTGAAACATCGTATAGAAATGGTTCAAAGAAATGCTGCGCGCTTTGTTACAAACAATTACAGTCGAAGATCTAGTGTTACAGACATGCTAGTATGTTTAAACCGGGAAACCTTGGAATCACGTAGAACACGTCTTCAGTTAAAAATTTTATATAAAATGTTTACTAATCAGGTTGCTCTAAAGCTACCTGACTACTTCCAAATAAAAAATTGCAGGAACATGCTTACTTCAAATTCCAGAAAGCCCATGCCTACATTTTTTCGGGTCGGTGCTGTCAAAAATTCCATTTTTATTGCGTAATACCAAAGTAGAACAGTCTACCAGAACATGTAGTCGAACAAACAAAGTCAAAACCTTTTTGACTTATTCAAAGAGCATTTCTCAGAGAATTCACTTCTGTGTATTTGCTTTAGCGAAGCATCTGTATCTAGACAAGCACTTGTATCAACAAATTTGTCGTTAAATATTAATTACTGACGATGGCCGTGAAACATACGCCAGTAGTTCGATCTTGCAACCGATTCTACAGAAAAAAGCTATATCAAATACGATGATAAACCCAAACAGGTATTGAGAGCAACTTGAAATGTAAAATTTGGAAAACCTTCCATAGAAATTATCATCCCAACGTGCTATTCATATTCTCCAAAACTACACTGGCAAATTCATGTTCCACCTGGCCAATAGTTCAAAGTAAAAGGATAAAAATTGTTTCATGTCTACTCCTGGATGTCCGAACAAAACTCTTGCTACCCAAATATACAATTTTATGGAGTTCTAATCAAACATCTAGCAAATCTTCTATCCTACTTCTGGGTCATTGCCTCATGAGATAGCTGGATGCAGGAATGGCATTGGAGAGGGTACCTAGTCTCTCTACATACTTGTATCTCTTATCTTCTCTCTTGAAACCATCTAACCTTCTACGGGACAGGGGTTAAGAAGGTAAAGTATTGTGATCTCTCATTTTTCCATTTATGCTAACCTCGCTAGTCTCTCAAGGCACTACATAGGCAAATTCGCTAAGCATTGTTCTTTTCTCTCAAAAGTACCCTACAACACGGCAATGGACAGTTCGTCTTTAAAATTACACTTCTTCTGAACTCACAAGTATTGATACTGGGGCAACATTTTATACATTCTGCAATAGAAAGAAACCTTGGAGCTCCTTGAACGACTAGCTTTTCAGTAAAAACATAATTGTATACTGAATCTTCTGGTTTTTTATCATATACTGTACTTGTATTCTACTAAGCTAGCTAGCTGCAGATAGCCTAATTTTATGAGGTGTGACAGGACACAACAATAAATGTATTTTAAATATTACATCTGAAAAACTGCATCTCCTCACACTATGGTCTTAACATAGCATCAAAGAAAACATAACATATAACAGTAGTTTGCTATAGGGAGGAAATTTTATTTCAAAAATAGAGCTGATTGACACATTTTTTTCAGCTACAGTTTATCTTTTAGCATTTTCTGGCGCTGGATACATTGATGAATAATGGGCAAAAATTGAATGCTTTCACGTTATGTGACATTGTGTGGTACAAATAGTGTGGAAATAAAAGAATGTTTGATTCACAGGTTAATAATTAAAACTCTGAATGCTAGATGCCAAAGAAGCTATAATTATTTGCCATTGATTCATGGCAGGCTGAGTACAAGCAAGTTGGTGAGATAAAGTCAAATGACAAAGCATGAAACTACTTTGCGTACGAAATAATCTTGTGTATGTAAATGAGAGGAAGACCACTGACAGAGTTAGAAATACATTTAAAATATAAAATAATAAATGCTTCAAAAAGTATGTAAGTCTATAACTTTTGTTATAAATAGAGAAGAAATTTAAATAAAGATAAGTAGAATGGGAATCAATAGAAGACACACACAAAATGAAAAACATGAAAAGGGAGACCATTAAAAAGAGAATGTCAATAGCTATAAAAAATAACTCTTCAATACCTATAAATATACGTTAAAGAGAAACCATGCCTTCAATTGGACAATCAATAGATCCCTTTTTTTAATATCAAAATCGATACTAGGATTGTGCATATTATGACCTACCTGACCTGCTGCCAAACAAGCCAAAAATCGTAATGCTGTTTGCCTAGGCTCTGTAGGTGTCGAACTTTGCAACATGTCACTAATTTCATTCCATACTGCCTCAGTAGCATGCTGGGAAGAGAAATATCCAATTTACTAAACAAATCAAGGAGAAACAAAAAAGGCATCTACAAATGTTATTTAGTAATTACCTGTCTATGCAGGCTGAATTTTTTTGGCATGTTTTGGGTGATGTACACAGAGGCATTATATTCTATAGAACATAACCATAAAACTATGGGAGATGCACAGCTGCCACTGAAGAAATTGTCTTAAGGTTTGTGGTGAAATAGCCCAAACAGCAAATGATTCCACCCCACATACTGTGGCTTAGTTAAACTATGGTACTGCACTTTAATTAGCCAGTCACAACACCACTTTGCAAAACCCACCAGGAAGCAATGGCCTGAATATCTATAACTGCTAGGATCATTGAGTTGATGAATGAGTAAATGCATGAATGTATAAACATTGAGTACATTCAGTTTGTGAGAAAAGCAAAGTATGTGGAGGAAATGGAGAATTTTGGAATAAGAACAATTAGTATTTCCTCTAATAAAAGAAAGTTTATTCTGAAATCACACTTTTAGGTGCGGTGTTCAACAGATAGCAGCGTTTATCAGAGTGCAGAGTATATCATAACATGAAAATGAGATAAAAGCAGGCTTTGAGTAATATTTTCTTTTTCCAAAAAAACAAAATGAAAGATAGAGTGACAAGTGCTCTATTATTCAGGAAGGGTTCGTTCACAATATGAAAATGTTAAATAACATCTATTAATTATCTGGTATGAAAAATTCCATTGCTTTCGTAGATGTGAGACTTTGAAAAGGACTATCAAAAGATTGAAATGTACAAAAAGATGGCAGATGAGGAAATTATAGTGGGACACTTGCCGACAGAATTAAGAAAGTTAACAGGATCATGTATCGATATAAAATATAATCACGAGCACATAGTCGTATGAAAACAAATAAAATTCGTATTAACTAATTTTAATATCTTGTTTGATCGGTTTTTAAATAAAAGCCACCTTTCAGGAGGTGGCTTTCAATAGAGGGCGGGGCTCATTACAAATGTCTGACTAGAAGTGCTGCATATTTTAGAGGGCGGCGTTTATCAGAGGGGGGTGTTCATTAGAGGAAATACTGTATATGAGTTTATTTCCTAGATAAATCTCATAAAATACAAATCTGGACTATCCAAATTCGTGAATAGCCATGTTATTCTAATCTTACATCTTCTTCAAATGTCATCACATCAGAGCTTGCCTGAAGACAGGGGCAATTGCCGTATTATCTGAGGATAATTTAAGCACACATATATTCTGTTTCTTTCACTCTATAATTCATCACTAGACTTGCCCTAACTCTACCCAGTCGATGGGGCTGCGATGGCACCCCTGGTGTGAGCAGTCCTCTCTCAACAGCAGGTCCTATGCACATTGCGATGAAGCTGCGACGGCTCCCCTGTGCAAATTGGTTAAGAGAGGGGCGGTGCGAGCAAATGATCTACCATTGAGCAACTATTTGGAAGTGTGGCCCGATAGCTCAGTTGGTAGAGCACTTGACGTACAATGTCATGGGTCGCGAGTTCGAATCCCGCTCGGGTCGGTTATTTTCTCGCACTCTAACTTTTAATTTATCTTACATATTCAATATTTGTAAGGTTTCCAACTATCCATAATCCTTCTGAAAGCTTTTTTTGTCACATTATCCCGTTCTTTTGACACGGCATAGGTTGGTTTCCGCTGAAAGAGGTGAAATCTGCACACTAAAAGCAACAACTTTCTATGAAATGCTTTCGATGGGTTAAGATCGTGAGTTCGCTTGAAACAAATCCCCATTTTCTCACCACGTGAATCATCATCATACTCAGTGATACCAATTTCAGTAAAATAACGATGATACTAAACACAAAGCAAACATCTAAAATGGACAAATAGCATAAATTGTAAAGAGATCAGAAAAAGTAGGTCTTCTGATTCAGGACAAAAACTTGCAGAGAAATTGAAGCATATGTGTTAGATGGGAATAAAGCAGGGCCATAGTTACATGGCATTTACATGCTGCCCTTCAAATGACTTTCACGCATTTTACTTAAAATGAGATTTTACCTAATAATCCTATTTATTGTTCAATTTTTGTCAAAGTAGCGAAAGCCCAACAATTTTCATACATGAGGTTATCTTTCATTTGATCAGGCAGTTAAATCATTACATATGTAACAAGCCCTTAAAGGGTGTGGCTTTAAAATTCTTTCTTGGGGCTTAGCCACTGCTCTTTCCTACTTCACAACCACGGGCACCATCAATTCAACCCTGCCTGCCAATCCGGCTCAGCTTCCTGTGGGCATGCATAAATAAAAATCAAAAATGCAAATTTAATAGAATGGCTATTGCTTTAAAAAACAGACATATCAGCAAGAGCAAATACTGAATTTAACTAACACAGGCTAACAGAATTTGCTAGATATGCTTGTACTGTATTGCACTAACCTCTTCTAGCTTTCTTGAAGTTACAATATCAGAAAGCTCCTTCAACACTCGTGATCTATGATTGATGTTGTTTTCTCTGTTTAGCTCCTTACAAATGAGAAGAAATAAAATTACAATAATATCTTCATTCAATTACAACAACAAGCAAATCTGTATCTTACTTAGAGGCTGCCCATAAGGAGCGTCCGCGCGTCAGGGGAGGTGATCAGCAAAGATGAAGACAAATGTGGACAGGGGAGGTGGGTGATTAGCTGTAAGCGGGCGTCCTTTACAGAGGAATTGTTTCTTATATTGTGTGCTGAAATTCTTTCTTTTGAATAAGGAGGCAGCATCCACAAGTTGTTTTAATACAATGAGAAGCATTTTGAATAGAGAATTCTTCATGGTATGTTTTTGTCTAGGGACATTTTCTGTTTTCTAACTTTCTTTCTAATTTTAAGTAATTACTATTGATTTTAAATGGCTCTGAAGTTTTGAGACTTAGTGAAGGCCACCCACAGTGGATCCAGGGGTGGTAATTTGGACAAAAATGACTATCAAAGGATTAACATAAAACTTATATTCCTGAAAATTAGAAAGAATTTCTGATTCAATGCAACAAGAATCAGCTGAATATCATTTCTATAAGAAAAGTTACCACTTTACTTGTTAATTTTGCCTTTCTTGCTAATTCTCTCAGCAGTTGATAGGAAAGGGGCAGGAACAGAATGAAACAGGGCGGTGATACAGTGAAAATAACGCATTGGGGTATAATATGCGCCACCGAAGGTACCCTAATGACAGTACAAGAACAGGCAAGAGGACGAGGTCAATTAAACATCACATTGATAAGGACAACATCTCTCCAATTTGTAGAATGTCGGGAGAACCAGAAGAAAGATTTTAGCCCATAGGGAATACAAGCATTGGAGCCATGATCATACAGCCAAGGTACTGCACTGGCAGACATGCAAGACTAACAACCTTGAGCACAATGAAGAGTGGTATGACCACACACCAATCAAGACGGATATAAAGTAGCTTTGGATAAAGAAGCACAAACTTACAAAATGATTGGTGTTGCATGGCACTTGACACACAAGTGATTGAGAAGAAAAACGAAACGATAGGCTTTTATCAAGATCTGAAGTGGGAGTCAAGGATGGCACCAGGGAAGACATGCTACCATAGTGCCGGCAGTAAGCGAAGCGAGAAACTTTCAATGGACCACGCCTTTCAGGTTGGCTCGAACTCACTGAAATGGCAATATAGTAACGGGGCATGGAAGTATCTGCTTTGGCTGAAGGAATATAGAATGTGGAGTACCTAAAAAATCAGCTCTGGCTGAAGGGCAGCCCTCCTGAAACGAACCAAAATGAAATACACAAAAAGGAAGTGCAAGTTGTTAAACTGCTGACAGTACATAGAAATCTTCAAAAACTTTCAGCACCCATGTGGGGTTCAGTAACATTTCAGGGGAGCTACAGTCCCAACAAACTCCCTTCAAACTGCAGCTGTGAACCTATCATAAGGCTAAGCCATTTGGCAATATGACATGTGCTTGTAGGACATCACAAGTATAGCTATAGGTCATGTGTCACTTTTCTAGCCATCATTTCTAGAATTAGTCTACACATATGTACAGACAGCATTATGTGCAACACTCTTTCATCCATTGTCTTATAAGCAAATCATTATTCTTCTTATATTACTAATGTTGATATGTGCCTCAGTGTCATGAACATCTAATCCACTTGGTACTAGTTTGCTTTACACTTTAAATCATACACACAAAAGATATCAGAAAGCCGACTTTGGATCACTACTAATGATTCTTATTTCCTATTTCATTGGCATCAGTGGCATATGCAAGAGGGAATTGGATCCAGGTCCCCACTATTCCAAACCATGATCCATGAAATTTTCCCAAAAATGCTATGAAATTAATGGGAGAGTAAGTACAATGCAGTACTGTTCACCATAGCTAATAACAGTGAAATATTAGAGGACAATATTTCAAAATGTGTGTTCACATACATTTGCAAGAGTTTGATGGGTGTGGTCCTCAAAATGTTCTGAGGCTATACCTTTAGATTCCCTGCACCCCTACAGCTAGGTCTACACTCCTTGATGCCCTTCATGGCAATTAGCACTAACAAATCAGGTGGAGTACTTACTGGTCAGGTACCACAGGACAACAAGGAGAAAAGGGAGAGATTAATGAGTGCTGATGTCACTTGTTTTAATTAACATGGCAGGGCAAGTATAGCTAGTATGTACTAAATGTAGATACATTCAACAATTTGCTAAAATATTTGAATAAGACAACAGAAGAGGTGCCGTGAAAAGAATAATTGTAAAAAGAATCGATCACAAGGGTGAGACTATTTCTGACCCCAGTGTACTTCTCATTCACCACATATCTACATTCTATATAGATATATCTAGATATCTATAAAAGTATAAGTTACAAACCTTTAATTTATCCACAGTAAATATATATTCTTGCTCTTCTTCATTTTCATGTCCAATTGCCGGGATAGTGTGTGTTTTTTTTAATCCTAATAAAATCTTCAGCCTATGCTTTATTCCTTCACCTTGATTCTTGGACATGCTTTGTCATAGTATGCGAAATATAATCCCTTGATGCAAGATTATACTTGGGTACAGATCTGTTGAACAGGAGCAAACAAATGCTGCATGAAAGTGCATAAGAACAGTTTATAAATTTTGCCTCATGTTTATAATAAGCCCCCCTCTCTAATGAGCCCCCCTCTATATTACTAAATCAGAGTTGCATTGACATAGTATATGAATATATACAAGAGACAATATCAAACATATGCTTAACTTAAATGTGGATGTTTCAATAAATATCTTCATCAGTACTCCCAGTACTAATCTTACAATGATACCTGGCCTGCTTAAATTACCTACATAACAATCGGGTGATAATGAGTATTACCTAGGGGGGCCTACCTATTAACAACTGTTCTTAGCATTCAAATGCAATTATGGGAGAGGGCAGAAGCTGCAAAGACCAGAACAAAAGAGCTAATTAAGGTATGTGAAAGGTGATGAATGTATAGAGAAAAGAGAAGAAAAGTAAAAGAATAGACTGAAAACACTAAATGCTAGAGAAACAAAAAAATGATAGCTACGGGTCAACAAATCTTAGTTTGAGTCCTCCAGGGATAAAACTATGCAAACTAAACTGCCAGCATCCCTCACTAAGTCTAGAATCTCCAAGCACTCTATCTATGATCTGAATACTGACATCCTCTAAAAATCCATTATGATTAGCCTTTGTAAAATGCTTAAAAAGTTCTGTCTGCGTAACTGATATATCACAGGAAAACATCCTACTGGATGACCTACAATTATCAAATCTAACTCTAAGTGGCATAATATGATCTAAAATTACTACCTTCTGATAAAAAACTGCAAACCTGACAATGTGACTTACTACATTGAAAACAACCCCTGAATTCTTCTGTTTGTAACTTCAGAAGCTTTGTCCTAACTAGACTATCCTTAAGGGTTGGTGTGCATCAGAAGACCACAACAGGCTGATCTTTGAAAAGCTTCCTGTGTTCTTCAGAGGCCTGGAGCATAATATATATATTTATATTTATATCCTGAGTAAAGATAGGGCTGCCACATATTGGAATACATCCTACTGTGCCTCAGGAGGAATTGAACCCATCAAAACACAAAAGCATCATGGCCAGGAATCCTGTGCTATTCAACTGCATCATCAAGGTGCAATGAAATAGCTGTGGAACTCAAAGGTCATTCAACCCTTGGAATCCAATGAGTCATCCACTCTACTGAGGCTACAACCTTGACAGAAACATTACAATTATCTACAATTCTTGTAGTGACATTTTCGGAGTCAAGGGCAAGGTATTCACTCACAAGGGATATCATAAAACAGAACTTATCATAAGTCGTAGTCCACAACCTGGGGAGGTCCTAGGAATAAGAAAAATAACAAGTGACGTATCCTGCACATACAAATCTCCGAGAACAACACGTTTTCAACTTGCAATCGAAAAGACCAGCACGACGCACCTTTACACCTTTACCATTAAGGGTAGATTAAAAAGAGGGGCTCCACTCCCTGAGTCTATCTTAGAGATCACCCTTCATCTCCATATAAATGACATATGATAAACACGCTACTCAACAGCTGTATACAAACATGCATGTTCGCGTATTTACTAATGGTCCTAGTGATGTCATTTGGTCTGCTATTAGGTAAACATAAATCTACAAACCACAGGAAATTCAAGGATAAACAGCTACTATTTATCATTCAAAATAGGCAATGTTTACCTAAGTTCTCCTTACGTCTTCAAGGCTTTGACCACTGATCAGTGGCCTTAACAGTTAACTAATCTAAAATATTTCTCTTGGTATCCTTGTTTTTCAGCCTCGATTTCAATTCAAAATCAAAGTTTCATTAGTTTCAGGAGGTATAGGACCGCTTGTGAGTATGGATAACTTAACACGTTTGTTGACAAACAAGAAAGAGCTGTCGGAGTCTGAAGTAATCCAGAAAATACGTTGGGCACAGTATGTAGTATTCTGGCCACACTTTTTTATCAAATAAATGCACTTTACTCTCTACCCAACCAAGGTGACTTTCTGATCTTAGGCTAAAGTCTCCATAGTATAGTATAGCATCTCGAGTTTGCACAAGTTAGTGGTTTTTATTTATTTTTTTATTTTTTTATTTTAAAATTCTTTACCCAGGGATACAATTCAGTTTGAATTACTGTTTTACAATGTACCCTGCAACTTAAAATAAAAATAACCTATTACAACTTAACTATGGTCTAGACCTATAAATATACAAAAACAAAATATTAAAACCAGCTTTCCTTGAATATTTTCAATTATGAGCTTTAAGTTTGGCTTTAAATGACTGGATGGAAGGAGCTAACTTGATATCAATTGAGTTTGTTTCATGTATCAACTCCACGGAAAGCAAACGAGTTTTGACCATATGCTGTTCTCATTCGAGGTATAACTAGATCGCATTTCGTATTTCGTAAGAGCCGATTGTGAACATCAGATAATCGGGAGAAGATCTGACAAAGGTTGTCGGGAGCAAGTCCATTAAGGGATTTATATACCATGGTAGATGTTTCCATATGGACAGGCCTATCAACTGAGAGCCATCCTAATCTTTGCAACAATGGAGCAGCCGATGAATCAAAAGGGCTCCCCATGACAAGTCTTGCAGCTCTGTCCTGCAATTTTTGCATGGTATTCATTTAAGTATTGCCACAGCATCCCCGTACTGAGCAACAATAGCTGAGGTGGGGCTCAACGATACTTAAATACATGTTCCTTAATGTCTCTTCTTGTACAAATTTTTTGGCATATTTCAAAAGCCCAAGGGCTCATGAGATTTTCTTTTGAAGGAACTTTACCTGGCTTCCCCATTTCAAATTTTTGTCAATCATGACACCAAGATATTTAGTTTCGTGCATGCACAAGTTTGACATCATTCCCATTAACTTGGAGGCAAGGGGTGGTTTCTGATGTTTTGTTATCTGCCCCAGCTTTTGGGCTGAACCAATTATCATGGCTTGTGTTTTGACGATATTCAAGGAAAGCTTATTGCCCTGCAGCCATTTCTCAAGGCAGGCAAGTTCTGCATTGACAACGATGTCAATTTCTTCGATATTATGCAAAGAGTAGGAGATCGCTGTATCATCAGTGTACATAGTAGCATGTGCCTTTCTTAAAGCGAAAGGAAGATCGTTTATATAGAGCAAAAATAAGAGAGGTCCCAGGCAAGATCCTTGTGGTCAAGTGTGCGTATATGTATAGGAACATGTGTATGTTGCTTCCTATAGACTGCTATGCTCGTTCAGTGACATCCTTCGTTGATCCATTGTTGGTGTGTATCATTATTTAACGTGCAGAGAACACGGAGGCAGAGAGAGGAGACAGTGATGTTGACGGTACTCAGATTATACTCTGACTGAACTTTACATTACAAATAACAGTGATATATACATAAACAGAGAACAACCCAAAATAAGCATGAATGACGTAGAGGAAGGGTTAGGTGGTTGTTAGTTGTTTGTTAAATAGATTCGTGTGGCGATGTTTCTGTGTGGAACAACAGAAGAGGAATGACCAGGTGTTTGCTGACAGGAGTGACATACAGTGATGTCCCAGGTGTGTGACTAAAGAATGCAAATGAATGAAAGAAGAAAATTGGCATTGAGTGAGAATGGCCTATGAGTGCAATGTTTGCATTCACTACATATGCGGTTAGCATCAGGTTTGCAGTTCAAGTGCACACTTGGCTTCTTGGGTTACAAACTAGAACCTGTTTGTTTGTGTATCTGATGTTTTCTCACTGTCAAATTTTCTGTATCGAGTAGTATGCCACACTGCAGAGTTTGGCAACTGCAAACTTGAGATTTTTTGTCGCAAATGATAATGCACACCTAGAAATGGGTGTGGTAGGGTATTGAAAGATGACAGGGTGTGGTGTACTTGGCTACCGAATATTTTCCAACTATCATAGCGATAACAGTGAAGTATTCTTGCTCCGCTGATGCGCATGCTGTTCGGCACAGATCCTTTCAAGGTGAGAAAAAATATAAAATAAATAAGCTCACTATACTTTCTCAACCAAATATCAAGCAGAAACACCGAGTGCACACCTGAGAACAAGTGCACACTTGCACACCTGACTTTCTGCTCATGCACACTTAAGATCTCATCAAACAAGGCCTTATTCTGCAATTGGGATAGTATGCAGGTCAGAACAATTTTCACTTCATTATTTTCATTATGATAGATGTACAGTATTCAGATTTGACAATTACACAACTTGCAACACTATGTTACACCCATTTTTGGTGTACAGTATCTAAAGTGTGCACTTCCTCGAGTTTGTAGTCTGCATCATAGGCCACTGCAGAGTATGGCATATGCACACCGGAGATATTTTTGTCCTGAAGCTCTTGCACACCTGTCAGATTTTGGAGTGGCCAATACAAGGAGGGTATCTGGGTATGATCTTAATTGCTTTAGCAACCATAAGCAAAAACCAACAACAATCAGTAGACTCTAGAATGTGTCATACTGGTTTATAAGGTCAGGAAAATTCAGAGGGAAATTCAGGGGGAAGAGGTAGAGGAATTTTTGTTGATTGCTTCCTATAGATTACTGTATTTGTTCAGTGGCATCCTTTATTGATCTGTGTTGTGCTCACATAATTGCTTAACATGCAGAGAATGCAGAGGCAGAGAGAGGAGATGGTGATGTAGGCAGTACTCTGACTCTACTCTACCTAAACTTTACTTTACAGATAGCATGAATATATACATAAACACTTAGCAGCCCATAATAAACATGTCTTAGGTAAAAGAAGGGTTAGATCATTGTTATTAGTTTGTTGAATGGATATGTGTGGTGGTGATTGCTTAGAGAACAACAGATGGGGAATGACCAGGTGTGTGATGACAGGAGTTATGCAAGGTGGTGTCCAAGGTGTATGATGTAGGGAATGCGAATGAATGAAAGAGGGACAATTGTCATTGAGTAAGAAATGGCCTAAGCTACAATGTTTATGCTCACTACAAAGGGTCTTATTCACTTAGGCCAGGGAAGGTCAGGGAAACTTGCAATGGTTAGAGGAAAGTAGCATTTTCATGCTGCAAGCCAGGGGAAGAATTTATTTTTTCAGCATCAAAGAAATATCCAAATTTTGTACTTCAGATTTGACTTGTAGCTTTGTATAACTTGTACATAGGAGGATTTTTACTGATGAGTATTGGCTGCAGCATCCCCTCTTATTTTGATAAATGTTTGGCTAATCAACATTTGCATGCATTTCAATAATTGCTATCAACTTTGAAGTACCTAGGATGGTAAAATTTCAATAATACTTGTTAGTAGCAGCTTAAATTACTCTGATCAAATAGATGGCACTCATCATTATTAGGCACTTGTGCATGCATTGTGTGCAATCACAAATTTCCTGAGATATTTATCATTTATGGCAGCATTGAACAAGACCTATTTCATAATCCATAGATCAAATTTGACCAAAGTCAATCCAAAGAAAATGCTGTATTCTGAATACATACTCTTCAAGAAATAATATTTTCTAACTGAACTCAATATCAATTTGAACTGGTCTCAATGAAAAAGCCCAAGTAAATCTTTAGTGAATATCAACAGAAAATTAGAAATAGACTGATAAGGTCAGTAGATCTGAAGATGATAGATTGTGACACATAGCTTTGGGACAAGGTCACGTCTATGCTCTTCAGTGTAAATCCCAATGTTCAGTTAGATTTCTGCAACTTTGCAGATGATAGCACATTATTTGCTTGTGGGATTCTTTTGAATCAGTCATTTCAAAAATTGAAAATGGTCTTGATAAGATCCCAGGTTGCTTAGTTGGAATTACTGTGGTACCAAACCAGGAACAATTCCAGTTTATGTTCCTAGGTATGAAAGAAACTGAAAACATATTTGCTAGTGACAGTTATTATTGACGAAAGGCTGTTTACCATCATTCAGAGGATCTCTGCATGAAAGTTAGCACAGTAGTAAAGAGATTTTATAGATTGTCAAACTATATTGATGATAACCAAGCAAGAATATTGTTCAATGCTGTTATAATGTCGGATTTCAAATAATGCCATCTGATTTGGCTATTTTGTAGCAGAACTCCCAACAGTGACATTAATCAAGTACATTCACGTACTTTAAGTGTTTTCACAAAGATTTTGAATCCACTTTTGAAGAACTTCTATTGAGACGTGATGTTGGAATGCACGTAAAAATCCTGCAGAAATTGCTCTTAGACGTTTACAAATATGGTCCACCACCTAATCCCCTCATATATCTGGGATTATTTCCAGACATAACCTATAACGTATACCTTATGCAAACAAGTGTTATGTGAACGAAAATATGGGGTAGACTATCTAAGATTTTGGGGAGAGGGGCTATGCTATTTAATGTCATAAATATGTTACAACGACACTGGAGTCTATTGTAGCTTAAAAAAAGAAATCAAGACCCCGTTCAGACCCCAAATGGAGCCATACCTAAATAGTACCGATATGCATTGCGTTTACTCCGGAACTGATGGAACGGTTCAAAACAGCAGTGCTAGCCTTACTGAATCGGGTCCACTTAGAAAATAGGTCCCGTTTGGAACCGTACCCAAAAGTTCTCGTGTAAATACCGAGAACGGTTCTCGTCAGGCACGCTTAGAAATGAGGCAATGGGAGGGCATGTTTAAAGTTGGAACTACCCATTCGTTTATGCATGGAAAGAAACTGTCCTGCACAGAAAGGTTCCAAGACATCGTGTAAACGGGAAACCTGACCCTACCTATGCGTAATGGTTCCATATAGAACCGTTCTAGAGTTCCCGTGTAACAGTGTGTCCAGATCTCAATTTGGAAATCGTGCCAAAATTGTCTTAAAAGTATTCCAGATTTACCAAAATTATGCTAGATTTCAAATCGAGGTTCTGTTGTTTGAAAGATAGGTTTGGGCGTTTGCAGAGAGGTTAGGACAGGCACACACACGTGGATATTGTGCAATAACAAAACCTTGGAAACCCAGACTCCGACCCGAAACATGACTTTGACCTTAAGTTATCTCATTTTGACAACAATGGTTTATCATTTAAGTGACTGTGGTACCAATTGATGATTTCAGTCTGCTTTCTACATCGTACTCAGTTTGACTAAAACAGCCGGAATTATGCGAATTTTTAACGGAAACATTTCCTTTGACGAAATAGTGATAAAATTATGTTAAAATTATGCTAGATTTCGGATTATGCTAGATTTTATGCTAAATGGCGATTTTCGGTCAAATTTATGTTAAAAGCATAAAATTGTGCTAGATCTGGTCACACTGCCGTGTAAACGCAGCCTAAGTTGCCTTTGTAAAAGTTGTAAATAAACGCCCTTATTTCTTTGAATGAAATTAGTTTTTTTAGAACTAGGAAATTACTGACTTTAAATAAATATTGATGATGATGATAAGAGTACCAGCTTATAAAAAAGTCTGTTGGGTTTCTTATAAAATTGTTTGTTGCCATCAGTAGAACTTAATAGTATTCACTATTCTGCAGAGCACTGGAAGCATGTGAACAGTATCACAATGAACTGCTAGAGTGTAAAAAGACAACCGTATTTGGAATATGTAATAAAGAATCTAGTTTGTTTTGGGATTGTATGGATGCTGCCATGGTAAGTACTGTGTAGTTTTATATCTATATGTTAATTATCTGCTTAGGTATGTTTCCATTCTAACTTTTCTCTAATTAAGGTTGAAGTCATTTTTCTTGAATATTATTTTATTGATTACAAAGTTATGTGGAATCAGTGGTTGGTTTAAGATTGGAATCTATTGTATAATGAGTCTCTACCTTCCACTTCTCAGAGTTAATCTATTACCGCATGCATGGGCAACTTACGGCCCGCGGAGAGTTTTATTCCGGCACACACGAAGAATTTTTGAAAGTTCTTGTGTCGTGTGCTTATTAATTTTTGAAATTTGGATTTTTGTGATAAGAGGTTTTTCCAAGCCTAACAAACACTATATACAGTGTGTTTTATCAAAGTTTGCAAGAGTATTCCCTCCGTTATGGTGGAATTTCATTAGCTACCCCAAGAAAATCGTGATGAAATATTTAAAACACGTCTGTCAGATTTTGGTTGAATATTAGGCCGCCACTCCCACAATGTAAGGAAACTTCATATGGTCTGAGAGTCCTGTGCTGTGTTTCAAGATTATGATAAGACTAGTTTCGAAAGGATTTGATAGACCTGTCTCGTAAGAACTCATGCGCATGAGTATAATTTTTTATTATCTGGATTAACCAGAAATCCCGATTTACATGAGGAGCAATTTTGTGAGGCGTACAATGAAGTAGGGATTGAAATATTGTACTTTGGCTTTGAAGATTAAACTGTCTATTTCAAATCCAATTTTATAGGGCCCACGAGGATCTCACTGGCATGAACGGTGACCCATTGGGGCCTAATATTGACGAAAGGCCCCTGATGAATCTTGCCAAGTTGACTGGTGGTTCACTAAGCAGGCCTTCGCATGAAACATTCTGACCGGTTTGAAACTCATGCCGGGCTGAGTTCAGTTCGATGTGTGATCAGATCCCCTGAAATTCCTCTACGTGTTCACATGAGTAAGGTGAATTGACAATCACTCCGCACTGAGTTTCACTTCGGCTTTTCAAACCGGTTTGAAATTATCATGTGAACGCGATTTTTTCAGAAGGGACGAACTGAACAGGCAAAATATAAGTTAGACTGCATCCTGGGATGGAATTTTTAACCAGAATACTTTATGAAAACACAGGTGTTGTTGCTGCTGCTATGAATGCAAAGGAAATTATGTGTCATTGGATTCACGAAAGATTTCACAGTGGACAACAGACTAGTCAGCGTGATTGCATTTGTGCCAGCTAGTGAAATAAATTGCTGTGGAAAAATCCGCTACTTAGGGCGCTGCCTGTCTCCTTCCTCTCATAAGAGGATGTTTCCGTGATATTAAATTTTGATATTTTGACAATTTCACGCATTTTGGAAATCGATATTTGACGTAAAGTTCCGGATAGAGCGGAGTCAACCTCTCCAAAACTCCGGAATAACCTGTCGACCTTACCGCATAAAATTTTGGAAGTAGGGACAAAAATTCGGCAGGATTATCCCATGTCAGATTATCCTGAATATGCTGTATTGTCACTACTGCATTTTGACAACTGAAAATTCGGATTATCCAATGTCAGATTATCCTGAATATGCTGTATTGTCACTACTGCATTTTGACAACTGAAAATTCGGATTATCCCATGTCAGATTATCCTGAATATGCTGTATTGTCACTACTGCATTTTGACAACTGAAAATTCGGATTATCCCATGTCAGATTATCCTGAATATGCTGTATTTTCACTACTGCATTTTGACAACTGAAAATTCGGATTATCCCATGTCAGATTATCCTGAATATGCTGTATTTTCACTACTGCATTTTGACAACTGAAAATTCGGATTATCCCATGTCAGATTATCCTGAATATGCTGTATTGTCACTACTGCGTTTTGACAACTGAATATGCTCACATGCATCATGTTCACTTATGTCTTCATGCAAATCTCCCAACATTTACCTCTTTCATTGGTGTTTCACTAGGTCTCATATGACCATGTTGGTAGAAAGCGCTCACAATCATTTATAAGCTTATATTAATCTTTCACAAGAAGCCTTTCTAGTTCACTTTTGACTCTCAGTTCAAGCGCAAGCTCATGCATCTTGCCTTCCTTGATGAGCAAACTGAACTGGATAGTGAAATGACAGCATGTAGTTCACAGTTTTGCTTATAAGGATAAATACTCTTTTTTTTAGTAAGTAATGTCAGGGAAAGGCCATAGAGCCTATAATAAAGCCCTGACAACGGAAGAATGAGAAAGGAAAGTTAAGTAGATAGGGAGATGAGATCAAGTTTGTTGATGTTAGACTTGAAACAAGATAAATTGTAGGATTCAGGAAAGGAAGTGAAACGTAACGTGCTACTCTTTGTTCATGGTTATCTTTTTCATATGTTTCAGGTAACAGGTAAGCGTTCTCAATCTACCAAGAAGTCTTCATGACCAAAGAAGTCTTCATGACCAAAGGAACTTGAATAGTGGATTTCCTGCTTTGGGGAGTTTTGTGTTGCAAAATACCTGCATGCATAAAAACAGGACAAATACGTTGATGATATCATCTCACCTATCAACAAATGCCATTGGTTCCCAGTTTGTTAGTATATATCACTTCAGACAATATCATGGCATCATCGAGTGTGATTGGATAGTATTGAATGGTGTTTAACTAACAATAAAGCTTTTGTGAGAAGGATTTGTGAAGTGACGTAGTTACCTGCTGTAGTTTGTGAACAGTGAAGCTGCTATTGTTGCCTCTATGCATATCCACTTATATTCATGGACTTGCAGGTCAATTTTACAGTGCCCATTGCAGTGGCAGACGCTCTGGGCAAGAGAGCACTATAGCCTCATCCTCCAATAACAGCAAGATATAGTATAGTTTCTTTACAATTTAGTGTTTACACACTTGTTCGAAATTAGCACCAAAGTGGCCAGTCATGGCAAATAGTTCATGACATCCCATAGAAAAATATCCCAGTTACAACATACTCAGTTGTTACATACTTAATTTTATAGATTTCTCGTTTTTGATCACTTAATGCAAATTTCCTCGTTTATTTAGTGTTTTGCGGATTTCTGTGTTTTTCTCATTTATGGGTCCTTCACACTAAGCATTAAAACTTCAGTATGATTGTCATATAGCATATCCTACGTACAGGGTTTGCAAAAGACGACAATGTTTCTTTTCTTGTGCGTGTACATTACCCTTCATGCATTGTTAGAAATTGCTTTGGAAAGTTCTTTCTACTTGTCTCTTTGTCCAGTTATTATTCTGAGCAAAATCAAGTCCTCGGTAGCTTTACATTGCTTTACTTTTAGATCGCATCTACTGTCTCCTTCAGCAGTGTCATTGTGTTTTTTATTATTAAAGTTGTTCTTAGATTACCTCTGTATTTGTTAGCATTTTCTGGTATTTCAAAGTGGCAATTCATTGCTTGTTGACATGATGCTTCCTGTTAAAGTTGGTCTTTCGCTAATCTATGCCATTTATGATTCCACGCCCCCTTCGCCACTATCCACCTCACTCATTCAACAACAACAACTACAACATAGCAAGCTTGCATTAGTGCTACTTAACCAAAATTGTTGATTAACCAGAATTGTTTTGGTTTTGCTCTTTCTCCTAAATGTAGTCATAGTGTCATTAAATGTCCACGTTGCATGCATTTCAACATGTCAAAACCAGAAGCATCCTATTTTGTTAATGCATTGGGCACCATCATGGCCTCAGGAATCCACTGAACGTAGTAACAGTTTTCATCTCAAGCATTTCTACATTTGATCCAATATCAATGCATAGACTTATTATAAACAAATACCTCAATTGGAATTTCCCTTGCCAAATATAGCTCTGGCATTATCTCTTTAAAGTAGATAGCATGAGCTAATGCTTCAGAGAAAATATGCATTTCTGCGGCAAAAGTAGGTTAAACAGCCGCTTACCTTTTGCACATGACCATCTAATGGCAGAAAGTCTATTGCCCATTCCAAGTAGAAAGATTGTGTGATCTTCCACACTAGAGACGCCATCACAGCCTGGGTGTGTCCATGTATGGAGTGTGGGTTGTGTCACACCTCCTTCCCCACTTGTGCAGAGCACGTCGGTAATTTTTCGGCTTGTAGGTGAAAGTTGTCATAATAATAATGCCCCGTTTGTACTTATACTGCCTTTTCCATTTTGTTGTATTTTCTGTCTTATTGAGCTTCTTTTGCTGTGTTGAGTGTTCTGATCAGAACATAGTGAGATTGCTTTTGTACTGTTGTACACTATTCGTCCAAATTTTAGTGGTCTGGTAGACGTATTTGTACAATTCAAGAGGGTAAAAGTTAATAACTTTTCTGTTGCGTCGCACCCAAAACAATGGTGGGTCCTCCTACGTCACTAAACACATTCATGAGCCACCTGGTACCAATTCATGGCAACGTTCCTGATTCTAGGGCATTCAGCTCAAGGGCTCTGGTTCAGTTGTATCCCCCCCAAACACAGAAAAGATCCTCAATTGAAGCAAATTGTGATTAGAGGTCACATCAAAGAAGCAACATCGCAAACTCAGATGGAATCATGATTTGATGTCCACCCTGACATATGATTAGTTGTAAAAATGAAGTTAAGGCAATAAGGGGAGGCTACTTTTTCTTAGAACTTAAAGTGTCCCCTAGAAGATAACTTTCTAGCATGCCCCTAGCAACAATTTGTTTTTGTGAAGTATTAATTACTGATATTTAGTAGGAAGCTTACTTTTAGCCCCCCTCCAATGACTCTCCTACGGCGTTGGGCCTTGTCCAAATCTGTTGGTAAATTTTGCTTTCTACACCCTCTCCCCACTTAAAAGCCCTTCGGCAAGCCACTGATCACAGCAATTTGCATGAGAAGCATCTGAGAAAAAATTATCTTCCGTTTGTCAGGTGGACCAAGACCTGGAATTCTAACGAATGATTTGTGGTCTCTGAGTCTTGTAACAATCCTTTTTGTCTCTGAGAAGATCACACGTTAAATTGTGCCTAAACTTTGAGCTCATTTCATCAACATTAAATGCGATACCTGGTCTTGTTCCTTGTACTGCTCAGTCATATTGATCAACTAGCTAGTTGATCAACTATGCTAGGAAACTTTTGCTTTTACACTGTTGTGAGCAACCTTTTCTTGTCTTTTGCTCTGCATGTTTGAGTTCTTATACTTTCCAAGTTATTAACATATGTGTCTTGACTTAGAGTAATTCTTTTTTGGTTTGTTTATGGCCATTATATTTTACGTTGGGATTTAAATGCCTTCCAACGGTGAATCTTTTTGTCAGTGGCTTTCATGTGTTGTCATCAAAAAGTGGATTTTCTCAGTGCAGAAAATCATCAATATGTGTTATTTGAGCACCCAGGATTTCAACATCACGTAGAACAGAGATGTATCAACTTTTAATTCTGGCAATCCAAGATTGGTTAGTTCTTCTTTTACACTGTCATAGAATTGTCTTGCTGCATCAGCTATCCCATACAGGGTCTTCTTCAGCTTCCGCAATTTCCCAACGCTAGAAATAGATTCTGAAGGAGGCTTACTAGAGACATCACGTGAATTTCTTTTCCTTGAAGGAAAGCTTACATATTCTCACTAGATTTTATTGCTCGGCTTTTACTTGCAGCAGTCACAAACAGTATTCTAATAGTACTTTGTGTAACTGTTGTGAAAATGCAGTCAATTTCTTGTTTCTCTTCATAGCCTCTTGCAACTAAGCGGACCTTCACTTTTCCGTCTTTATTGATTACAAACTATCCAGTAGAGAGGGCTGTCCATTATCTTCAACCTTGGAATAAACATAAAATTCCTTTAATTTCTTTGACTCAGTTTCTTTGGCCTTAAATATATTTGTGGAATCAGATTTAACTACCCGACTCTCTACTCTCCACATTACTCCAATATTATGTTCCTGTGCTGGCTTTGCGTGCTCTACCTAATACATTGGCTGCCGTCCTGGGATCATTCTCTCTGGCTTTGTACTCAATTTTACGATCCTTCTTTAGAGAAATAAAAACTTTGTCATTTTGCTGTAGTTTTTCAAAAAATCTCCTCATTCCTTTTTGCTCCCATAGCTTCAGAAAAAAGTGACAATTTTTGTGAGATTAGTTGTCGTGTGATCCCTTTTCTTACTCTGTAAGTGGAACCAGAGTAGTAGAGTAGATCTTTTCTCATCGGTAGAATTTTCATCAGCTCTAGGTGAAGACATATCTTTTGTGAGCCTGTTCGTTGATACAGGAACATATGCACCACCTTGGCGTACAGAAACCACTCAGCCATTTGGAAAAAGTGCTTTTCCTGCACCTGGACATTTTGTGCATCCGTGTCTCTTGTAAAGCACCATCTCCAGAATTAGATGTATCTTCTATAGCTCTGTTCTGAAATTTAGGTGCTGTTCTTATCCTTTCATCTGCTTTACACTGAATGAATGCTTTTCTTGCTAAGAATAATGCATCCAGGTGCTTCTTTAAGGTTTCATTTGAAGTCATGGCTTGTGGTGCTGGAACCTTTTCAGTTGTTGTGTTTAGTAGTTTTGGATCCCTACCTAAAACAAGCTAGTAACTACTCAAGCCGTTCCACTTTTTAACAGAATTCTTAGTTACATTTGCCCATCCTAGTAGTGTAATTTTGTCTGTTCTAGGATTATCTTCTCATAGAATATCCGACATGCTATCAGTTATCTGATGGTATCATTAGCATAAGCTATTGCTCCAAGGGCTTTTAGCTGGAGTCAGGACAACCGCTTGACATTGAGAAGACTTCCCAAATAATATTCCTGCCATAACACCTCGATCTGCACCAATCCAATGCTGAATAATCTTTGCTGTGATCACTTCTGAAGTCTTCTTCTTAATGAGAATTGACGCACTGAGCCTTGTAAACATGTCAATTATGTGAAATATTTATTGCCCTTTCCAACTCTTGGGATCCATGGCTACTTCCTCATAAATCTATGTGCCGTTGGCATATTTGCTACAGGTTTTGCAGGCATCTTTGCATACATTCCGAATGTCTGGCAGTAATCATAGATGTGAGAATAGTCTTCTTTCAAATGATCATTCAACACTCTTGGCAATAGTTGGGTGAGCAAGTCGTTTATGCAACTTTACAAAGGGGTTCCTTTCATTCCGATGGTGGAAGCTCACTTAAGACAACTCTGCGCACTTCCTCAACTTGGACGTCTTCTGTTTTTACAACAGAATGCAGATGTGACCACTTGAGGTGAAATGTAAGGGCACCTCAGTTCCAAGCATTTCTGCTGTATCCCTTTCAAGATTCAATTTTGCATTGCCTATCTTAAATGTTTGTTAACTAGGCAACAGAGGAATAGGAGAATCAACATCATCAACTTGAACTATGGCATCTTTTCTAGCAATTGTACAAAGTAACTGACAAGAATTCACGGGACTTAGCATTTCACCAACGCCAAATGTGAACAATTTGTTTCCTTAGGATTTTTCACAGATTTGGGTGCATTTTCTTTAAAAGTACTAAAACAACACTGCAAGCCCGCTCTGGCCACAAACGTTTGATGTACAGGCTATATTATGCACGGCACAATTTTTTGTTTCTTCACCAAGAACTTCAACTACGCTTTTGTTGTAGCCAGTAGATAAGACAGCTTTCTCTGCAAGCACAGAAGATTGTCCTTGTCACCCCATCTGGATATTTTCATAAGTGTAGGCGCATGCAGCAATAAGTTGACAGTAAGAGCTACATCTATGGCATGTTATAGGTAGGCCATCAAGTCCACTAGGATTAATTGATTTTACATAGGAGTCACCTTGATGAGATCAGATTGATCTGCTTTGCGAACTCCTTGCGTAAAAGAGGTAGCCTCTGGGTTAATAGCAGCAGCAGCAGCAGCAGCAGCAGCAGCAGCAGCAGCAGCAGCAGCAGTAGTGACAGAATTGTCAACAGAAGCAAAATCCCCTTGAGTTTCTGTAGAGATTTGTTTAGCCTGGTCAAACAGTATCTCTCTTCTCTAAATCTATGCCAGGCAAATTAAGCATTTTGTCTGGCATATTGATATTAGAGGTACTAAAAAGCACAAAATTCCCTCAGGTAGGTGAATTCCTTTCTTTCAAATGCGGTTCTATTTCTAATTAAACTCATAAATCAAATAGCATATATTTTGGCCATAAGCTCGTTCACTAGGCTGAAATTCTTCATACTTATCAAGACTATCTTCAAGATCATCTTTGCCGAGTTTCTTTTCCATAGAAGCCAAGAGTCTGCATGCCATCATCTTGTTTAAGGTCGTCAGGGGCGATTCCTTCAATCACCTGTTCACAGACGGGACCATTGCCTGGTAGTGAAAGTGCCTCAGCGATACCCGTTTTGTTCTTGGCCACATCGGTAATTTCACTCCACAAGTCTACTTCTAACTCCCATCTGGCAAAATTCCTCCTGTTACTGTTAGGTACGGGCGGGTTCAGCTTAATCACCATGACAGAAGACGATACGCATGTGGTAGGCTCTGGATGAAAATCCTTGCAGGACGAACAACAAAGCTGGCGATGCTTGCACCAAGAGTGAACTAAAAGAAAATGAAGTACTCAAAAGATCGAAAACACACTATAAAGTCCCGTTTCTATGCTACCACAATTAAAGTTGGTATCCCTCTACTCTACGCGACTTATATCGTTCCCATCCCCACGCCACTATCCATATCACTCACTCACTGACAACCGCAACAAAACAAGCTAACACTTCCAAGTGTATTCTTTACCTATTCCCAAATATTCTCCATTGAACATCTTTCACATATTTGCTTTACGTGCGATAAATACTGTCAAAAAGAATTTTGTCTCCTTTTTTGCTTTTGCCCATGTTCCAAAATTATGTGTTACTAACACTGTTTTAGCTGAACTCCTATATAACTATAATTTTCCCTGTTCTGTTGTGTTCAATCAAAAAGCAATTTCCCTGCCTCTGCAGCTATGTACAGTAAGTATTTGTATACTATCATTATCTTCAAAAGCTACCATAGCAAGAAAGACTGATTCGTGGAGGAAGGAATTTATTTCTTGTATTTTTACGAGATATTAGACTGTTCCTATTGGTAGAGGTTGAAAGAAGTTGACAAGTTGAAGTGAAAAAACTGCCTTATGAACTGCATTCCGAATGGTTATTAGGAGATACTGCTTTTCAGAAAACCTTCGGGCTGGCTGCATCGCGACACAGGTTGTCTCACTTATGTTGTCTGTATGGGCTGGTAATGGGAACATAAATTAAAATGAATAATTATCAGGGGTGGACTGGCAAGAGATGCCGGGATGCGATCGCATGCGATCGCCCACCTTGCTTTTTTCTTTGCGGGTCCCCTATCATCCTGAGCAACTTGATTCATTCTTGTTATCAAGAAGGAAGGCAAGGATCAAGCAAGTTGCTGAGGATAATAAGGGACCCATAAAGATAATGAATAGGGCAAGCCCGGGATTCGATCGCATCCTTGGTATCCCTTGCCAGTCCATCACAGGCTCTTCATTAACTGTTACAGAAACAACACTGCTAAAACATACTCACCCACAAGTGAGACCTCACAAGTGCTCATTTACCCACCTTCTTTTGACAAACAAATTGTAATGAAATTGTTTAAAAACATCAGTTTCAATAGTAGCCACCCGGCCAAATGTCCTAGAAACTTTATACTGCATTTATTTTCTCAGATATTTGCAAGAAAGTCACTCTTGAAATAAGAAAATTTCAAAAGCGTTTGAATCTAAAATTATCAAAAAATTAGGAATATCGGGCCCGGCAAAAATAACCTGATTCTTTCAACTTTAGGGATTCCTTTCCTGTTCGCATATTCACTCCTTTTACTCATTATAAGGCACAATGCTCTGCCCGTTCAATGAACATTGTTTACATGAGTCTTGTTTTCTCGATCTATCATTTTGGGATCGACCCCCTTGAAATGAGCTCGCTATAAATGGAATGACATAGCTTGATTACCATATGAAAAGGGGAGCCACACGCTTTAGAATTTGTTCGTTTTAACAATAGGTTGTTTAACATTTATGACATCGCGACTTCTTCGCCTCGTATAACTCGAGCACGCCAAATTCGTCTACAGACATGCTGCAGGAAGAATTAAATCTATTTGTGTGAAGTGTTATAGAGGTTGTGATAAGCGGATACACTTATACACTGAATAAAGTGTGATAATTCGGAAGGGATCCTAGGATAAAATAGTGTTTACTCAAACTGGATTGCGAAGCTTCAAGGCTGTTTGTCGGATTACAGCAGGGTTAGAGGGTTAGATAGATCATGCAAGAATTCCTATTGCTAGTCATTGCTGTTGCATATGGAACTTGCCAGAAAAGGAACTTATGCAATTGGCAGTATGAAAGGTATATAATTGCATTTCTATGTCAGATTGTTGTAGTCTAAGCTAAGTGACTTTGTGGTTTTGGGATTTACTGTGTGCATATAATCTGTCCTAGTTTTCATTCCGTTACATAATGTCAGCGCTGTCCGTTGGCTGTGGTTGTTATACTGTCATTTACATTATGACGTATCCCATCATGTTTGGTTTTCAAAGAATTTTTCATTTGTACATAAATTGCTAACAAGGCCTACATATTTGTGCACTGACAGTGAAGGCTGTTGTATGTAAATAATCCTGGGTGCACCCCCAGCTCAGACTAGCTTTCAGTTGCATAAACTACATATTAGAGAAATATTATCGATACAAGATAGGCCTGTAATTTAGTTTCTAGCAACCCTCGTAATAACGCACTCTTATACACGTTGACATCCGTTATAGGTCGATAACCATATAAATATATATATATATATATATATATATATATATATATATATATATATATATATATATATATATATATATATATATATATATGTGTGTGTGTGTGTGTGTGTGTGTGTGTGTGTGTGTGTGTGTGTGTGTGTGTGTGTGTGTGTGTGTGTGTGTGTGTGTGTGTATGTATTTCCGTACTAGCTAAGAAATTTATAATTCTATCAGTGCTGTGGGTGGAAATCTATAGACTGGAACATGAAAGCTCCTGATAAAATGTAGTTATTAGCGAAAATAATGATGCATTTGGTTTTCCTAAACACTATTAGCTGTCATATTTCTAAAGCGATGAGCTTCGTGCTTGTTTTAGGTACATTGTGAGAAATTCAGTATTACAGTTACTTTCACAAACAGGCTTACTGATCATATATGCTTTCCCATGCCAATATATCACATTTGTGTTTTTACTTTGCACAGTTTCAACTGTTTGATAACAGTTTCACGTGTTTGCAAATAGTTCAGGGCACATGTGCATCTACAGAGAACAGGTTGGCATACATTACGATACGGCTCACAAGTTACTATAACGCCCTGTGCATTAATTGGATTAATACTACTTGGGTTTTAATGACTTTTCACTTTTACACACTTTTACGAATTTTGTTTTATAAGAAACAAGTATATATGAAACCTAGTACTGAACAAACTAAATGTTAAGAAACTTTTAAAACTATGAGGAAAGTGTTAAGAAACTATAGAAACTTCAGTACAATCCTTTTTAGTTTCAGAAACCCCCTTTTTCCTCCACAGAGTGAACAAGTTTCCATTGCAGTACGTTTTATGTGCTAAATTTTAAGTCCACTGCAAAAGACAATGTTTTACGCTTTTCTTTCGTTTTTACTGCAGTTTTTCATGACAGAAAGACAATAACTTTTGGAATTAAAATTTGGTCCAAAATTCAGAAACTTTTACTACTTAGCGTTGAGCCAGCTTCTTTAAAAGCTTACTCCTATGTAGCTCTCCATTCTCGGATTTCGGATCTCGGATTTCGGATTTCAGATTCTCGGATACGTGTAGGAGCCCCATACATGGTTCAGTATGGACGTATGTGTGTTTTAATATGCTATCTGTTTTGATCTTCGCTTTCTCTATAGAATTGTGAATGCATTGTGTAGTCCAATGGTCACATCTGCACAGGATAAATGCCTCCATTTGGTAGCAAGCAATGTAATGCAGCTTTCAATACCTGCTTACAATAAGGAAAGCGCAAGAGACATGAACCATCTAATCCTGAGTTTTTCATACTGTAGTATCTTTGGCACTTGATGAGCCTTTTCTTGAATTCTTTATTCGAAGCTTAATATAGGGGTAGAAATTAATTCTTCACCAAAACATTGATGTTAGGTACAATACGTCGTCAATATTTGAAACATTTGAGATATCAAGCAATGTCGTCCCAACAAGCTCTTCTCCCCGATTTCTAGCAATGAAAGATGTCGAATGTTAATAACCCCCCTTCCACCATTTCACCCCCATAATGCATGTAAATTGGAGAGAAGATGAACGTTAAAGGAGCAGCTATTATTAATGCTTTCTCCTATATAGAATTTGTGACTTTTCTAAAGAAGGCTAGTAATTTAGTCCAATTTTATGTCCCTTTTGCCAATCACCCGTCATAGAAGAACAGAATTGATAAATATTAAGTCAAACTTTAGATGGAATATTCTAGGAGACTATCATGAATCTGCTCAAATTTCGAGAATTCTTGTGACGACATCGATAATAAGACACCCCCTCTCCCTCTAAGCACACGTCGTCGTAAAACATCGAGTATTGACAATACCCCCTCTCCCTACCAGATGACGTCACCACATATGTATGACCCTTTATGGTGTTTCTTTTCTTTCTGAGAAAAAGAAAATTTAGTAGTATCCACATAGAATTGTTTTTGTACAGCTGATAATAGGAAACGATACTAGTACACGCCTTTTTTATAAGGAACCTAGCTCCAGGCCTAGTTCCAGAAGTTCCTTATTTTTGGACCTCCAATACCCAAATTATAGTACTAAAAGTTCCTTTATAGTTCCTTAATTTTCACTGCACATTTAGTGCCTTATATATGGTACAGACACAAGTATACATGGAAGTTCGGAATCTTACTTTTAAATATTAGTTATAACTTAATACCAATGAAACATGAAACACTTGAGACAAGCATAGCAAGCAATCTATGCTGATTTTGTCTGCAAAAGAATGGAACTTGCTTCATAATTCTTGATTGTTTGCTGTTGTAGTTCCTCATGGAATTTTCCCTTAGTAGTTTAAGTTCTTGAAATATTTTAACATTCTACATGTAGGTTCTTTATAAAGTGATTCCTTATAAAAAAATGTGTATTGGGAGTATAGTTAATTCATACAGCTGTTAAATCGTTTTGAACATGAGCCAATGGAGATTATTTCATGCTTTGCAAAACACAAATCGGTTTCTTTTGCTTTATTGAGATGCTTTCATCCTTTATCTGCAGCCGTTTCCTCGCTTATTGCAATGGTATCACCTTATTGTACATCATCGTGCAAAAGCAAAAACACTGATCGCCGATTTGTTCATGATACAATCTAGCATTACAAAGCACTGTTATTTTGTTAATTAAAAGGTGACTGAGTGGCACAGCCAAGCCTCTGTTACTAGATATCTCTAGAAGTAATTCACGACAAGAAGAATCACAAGTAATGTTTGTCATAATCACCACGTTCTCTACGAAGATCTTGATTAATCAATATTTAATTCGGTAATATGATACGAACAATCACAATGAGCTACCATTATATCATAATGTATATAAAGCAAGCGTCAAGCATCGGAATGCCCTTCTATGAATGTCTTGCTGAACCTTTTGAATGTCTGACGTTCTTTTTAGCACTCATTCACGAAACGAATCCAGCCCGGGTGTGATTCCTGTTCAGCTCAGATGCATGAAAGGCTATTTGGAATGGAAAAAGCCAAATGGAGGCCTTCAAGTAAAGTTTAGAACCCCAGTTGAACTTCTAGGAGCTGAATTTGTTGTAAATCTAATATCGAAAAAGAATACGGCAATCTTCTATGAAGAGACAAGCGATAATGGCCTCAAGATTTTAAGAAGCTCTAAGCAGTACGACCCAAAATCTGCAATTACTTTAACATCGAGAAATGGAGAGGCCGGACTATATCTGGCTATTCACCCGGATGGAAGTCAGAATATCGAGAAGGATGCATTGCGCATTGACTATGAATTGGAAAGAAAAGAAGATTTCTCTATGTTACAAGGTATCGTACTATCTATAGCTTTAATCGTCATTTCTTTATTGTAAAACCTCGTAATCGTTTTCATATGACGTAAGATTCAATCTCCTTGTGGCTTTAATTAATTTTTCAATAGGAATTTTCTGCCTAATTTGCTAATGACACTATCTACCGTACTGGCATAAATTCTATTCCGGCTTACGCATATGCTGATGTTGGAATTTTGCTCCTCTTTAATTGAATTCAATTCAATTAAAGAAAGCAGGTAGCCAGTAAATTTCGTTGAACAGGGAAAACCTATTAATTGTCATATATCAAGGATAGAAAAGCGTTTTACGTATCATTGAAAATATTTTAGAAGCCATGACCCCTTGTTCCACTGCATCTCTATTCTTGCATGACCTACGCACCTTAGTATTGAAATATCTACTATCTTGAAAAGTCTGTTGGTACTACAGAACTTCACTATAGCACGAAAAAGCGGGAACATTGCTTTAGCATACTGAAAGCTTTTTTTCGTCCGACACTCTCAGAGTATGAAACGTCGGATAGCGACCGAAAGGTGAAAAGAAATGTATAGCCAGATGCGGGTACACGTGATATGATGAATAATGCGTCTATTTGGCTCTATGATTGGCCAATTAGCACCTATTCACCATTGTTTACTTGAAGAGTCCAAGTGAAAAAACGAACTCTTTTTGTTTACACAAGACTGGGTTTTGAGTCTTGATGTAAACCGATTCCAAAACACCTAAATGAAAGGACGATCTTGCTTGCCCAATGATCCGAAAATTATCGTCTGTATATGTTTTGGCGCATTCTGGATTTGTAATAAGATGTTGTCCTATGGCCGAATCACTTTTCATTTTAGAAATAGAGTTTTTACACATACGAGGTGGCTGTTCTCTTGTTGTTGTGTTTTTCGTCCTGATGCTCGTGGGGACATGTTGTTTTATTCTGTCTGCTAGTCTCTGCGTGGTGCGCCCTACGTACCGAGCTTCACATCGGCACGAAAATTCGTAAACTACACAACTTTTTTGAGTGGTAGGAACGCTATCTTTTTTAGCAGATGGTAGCATGACTCTAGTGTTATAAACCGCACGGGGCTTCACAGCATAGAAGCAAGATGTAATGGCTTTGTTAATTTGGTTTTCAAATTTTGAAGAAACATTTCCAATCCAGGGCAATTTTAGGTAGACCGGGCACTTTTCAGGACCAAACTGTTTTTCTGATGAAATGTTGGCTAGTTTTTCCTTAATGCAAGAAACAAGGACATCTTCTGGATCTCCATTGTCAATAAGCAGTTGTTTTATTGTGCCCAGCTCAGAATCTAACTTGGTTTTAGAGCAAATCATAAGTGCCCTGTGAACTAAAGTTTTTATAAGGTTGATTTTTCTAGCTTTTGGGCTAAAGGAATTCCAACGGATGTATTGACCAGTAAACGTTGGCTTCCTGTAAATGCTGGTGAGAAATCCAGTGCCCCCTTTTTTCAACCGAAACGTCTAGAAAATTCAAGGAGTTGTTTTGCTCCTTCTCTACTGTAAAATTTAGGGCTGGATGTAGTTGGTTGAGGTTGACGTGAAAACGGTCACATTCCAGCTCAGAACCGAAAATGACAAAAGTATCGTCAACATAACGAAAGTAGACACCTGGCTTTATGGTGTTATTGAAAAGTCTACTTTCATGAAAACCCACGAAAATATTTGCCAAAGCTGGCCCCAAAGGGTTGCCCATTGCCACTCCGTCTAATTGTTTATACATCTGGTTGTTAAAACTAAATTCCACTCCTCGCGTCCCTGCCCGGTCTACCTAAAATTGCCCTGGATTGGAAATGTTTCTTCAAAATTTGAAGACCAAATTAACAAAGCCATTACATCCTGCTTCTATGCTGTGAAGCCCCGTGCGGTTTATAACACTAGAGTCATGCTACCATCTGCTAAAAAAGATAGCGTTCCTACCACTCAAAAAAGTTGTGTAGTTTACGAATTTTCGTGCCGATGTGAAGCTCGGTACGTAGGGCGCACCACGCAGAGACTAGCAGACAGAATAAAACAACATGTCCCCACGAGCATCAGGACGAAAAACACAACAACAAGAGAACAGCCACCTCGTATGTGTAAAAACTCTATTTCTAAAATGAAAAGTGATTCGGCCATAGGACAACATCTTATTACAAATCCAGAATGCGCCAAAACATATACAGACGATAATTTTCGGATCATTGGGCAAGCAAGATCGTCCTTTCATTTAGGTGTTTTGGAATCGGTTTACATCAAGACTCAAAACCCAGTCTTGTGTAAACAAAAAGAGTTCGTTTTTTCACTTGGACTCTTCAAGTAAACAATGGTGAATAGGTGCTAATTGGCCAATCATAGAGCCAAATAGACGCATTATTCATCATATCACGTGTACCCGCATCTGGCTATACATTTCTTTTCACCTTTCGGTCGCTATCCGACGTTTCATACTCTGACGAGTGTCGGACGAAAAAAGCTTTCAGTATGCTAAAGCAATGTTCCCGCTTTTTCGTGCTATAGTGAATATCTACTATCTGCTCTTCGATGCACTTATATGGCTAACATAGAGTAAAGGTGAAGAAAATCAACCTTGTATTAGGTCCACGCAGCTGAAACTTGATAATGAACCCGTTATTTGGGACTGGGACAATCATATAAGACTTTTTTATCCATTTGCTACGGAAAACTATCTACGTTCCGCAAATAGAAATCTTTACGCTTTTCTCAACTCGGATAAATGCTTGCATAATAACTGATTTGATCATAATCACTGATCACTTGATTTTAACAGTTACTTTTACCCCCCTCTAACACAACGCCAAATTAGAGCGTCTGCAAACAGCTATAGTGCTTTAATCAGAGCTTTAAAACAAGAAACCAATTACGGCACGCTTTATATTGATGTACAAAACTCTTGAAATAGCAGCTAAATACTCGCTACGTAAAAATATGCAGTTTTTATAAGTGACCTTGCAAATTTGCTCATTTCTCCTTAGGTAGTTGCATCTGTAACATTGATCTGTATTTAATTTTCTTTGAGCTGAAGAGCGACACTTGTAATGAATATGCTCATTTATGCCATATGATCATTAGTATCATTATTATTGCTAATATTGGTTTTGTTTGATACTAATGTACACAGTAATATATTGATAGAATTGTCCTCTCCATCTGACTACAGCGGACATCGTTAGGTCTTGCGGTTCTTTGCGATGTTAACCGTTAATGATTATATTCCCAATATGCTTCTTATTAATCTAGCAGTTCTAAGGAGCGCACTTTTCTGTAACCTCTCTGTCCTTTTGTTAACGCCAATTTTCTTAACAAGCTTATCTTATCTTGTTTAGTAATGTAATCTTAACATGTTTATTAATTTCTTTGAAGACTGCAGAATGTGTAGTGTAGAAGAGATGGCTGAACTATTTTGTAAAGGAGACTACGGTACGTGAATGAATCAATTTTTTGATAGAAATTTTGTATTATTATTTGGGTTCTGGTTATGTTTGAAGCAGCTGTTCAAGTAAAATAATAATTCACAATGACTGTCTTATTGCTATGGAAAATTGTTTGTGAATTTTTCTACCATCAATGACAAAAATAGCTTCAGCTTTATTTTCTTAGTTGAAATTTAAGCCACCCTTCGCTTCAATACTTTGTCTTGCAGCTGTGAAGGCTAAAGTTCAAAACAAATTTCTCCACAATGATGGGATGACTGTATTTTTGGATCTTCACGTTTACCATCTTTACCATCAATCATCGCAAGTTTTCTTAAAGTCGTACGAAGGAGGCTATCGCATTGGGCGTGTAGCAATGGATGGCAAGTGCTCACCACCCAAAGGAAGACATCACTATTTGTTTCTAGGTCACATACGACCACGGGGCTTGTCAGCTAAAGTTGACTGTTACTTAAAATTTGGCTTATGGAAACGCATCAGAGATCAAATAAAATGTAAAGGATCAAAGGCAAGAAAGAAAGACAACTCTGTACATGACATAAAAGATGTTTTCTATGCAACTGAGCTATAGTCTAACTTACTAATTGGGGATGCAGATTTACATACACATTCTTTGCAATTTTGTGCATACATTCTCGCGAACCATTTGATATGCTATAATTGTTGAAATGGCTTTCTCATACATAGAGTAAGATTATAAACTAATTTTGTGAAATGCAACAAAGCTCCACACACAACTGCCAATTTTAGGTGACAACCGACGCGTTGTAACTGATGAAGAAATTTTGCGCTAAAACATTTGATGATATTAAAAAGAACACAGAATTTATTTTATGGTTTTTATTCATTATGTTTCTCAATCTAGTTAGCCTCGATGTTACTTTGAAACTAATATTTAGCTTTTCTTTTATTATTTGAAGTTTCATAGTCTCTCTTACCGAAGTTGAGATTGAATGCGTTTTATGTCTTTATATCGTCTAATATGTCTTTATATCTCCTATATTTACTCTGGAGCTACGATGGATTTGAAAGCTTTAATTATCGCTATTACTCCCTTTTCACTGTTTTCTTCCTTCTCTTTTTGACGTTTTATAAATGGCCGTCGATACATGATGTGAAATGATCTCCAACATCTTCCCACTTTTTAGATTATCGTTTAGAGAACTTTAGAAAGCTTCATAAGTCATTCCATTCGATGGTTACACCATCCATCCCAGATATTGACAGGAGTAGGTAAACTACATGAATAACTCACCCGTACGGATATGTCTCAAACTATGGAGTTAATCAATGACATGTAGTCCAGTAGCCGTGGAGGGGATTTGTCAGGGGGAACATTTGCTCCGTTCTTAGCTGATTATTATCAATCTGCTGAACAGGCCTGAAGGAAGCTTTGATGATCTGGACAACTCTACAACAAGCAGTAAAATAGAGAGCACAGGGATTTCTTCATAAAATGTTGCAGCTAAATCCATCATCCCAGCCTAATATATGAGGAGCAAAGCACTTTCTATAGAAAACCAATGTCATTTGTCCTTGACAATGTCAAACAATAAAGGAAGAAATAAATTCCAAGCTTTAGCTGCTACTACTTCAAAGGAGTAAACAACCATGTCAAGTTTCATTTCTTCTTTAGAATCTTGCTTTTGTACGAGAAATATGCAAAGCTACATTTTCCAGTTGTCTTTACTTAGAAATGCTCTGGAGAATTAATTCTGCCCAAAGCAAATTTATTTTCTTTCAACCTTGGCTTGTTTATGTAGATAAAGAGAAGTTGTTTGCGAGCGTCGAAAATAGGTAACAACGGGAGTAAATGCTCAAGTCTTTGGAGTGTCCATGATTTCTAAGTACCGCTATGTGAAGTTCTACTTGCGGTAATCTGCTTACAAGCGATCGTTATATGAAAAATGCGACAGTGGTGCAATAAATTCTAAAATTTACTATTTACTTAGGAGGTACTCAGGCCAGTTCGATTCTCAAGGGGGGCATACCCCCATATTCTCTTTAGCTAATGGCATGATTACAGGTGGACAGCAACGAGGGGGATGGTAAATAGGCATGCAAAACAGCAATGATATTTTTTAAGGCAAAGCACGTTACAGGGTCGTAACTATGGGGTAGTAGGTCTGCGTACAGTCAAACTTAAACCTGAAAGTAGTGAGCTCATAAAACTTCCTCCTTTTCAAATCCTAAAACTTCTTATTCCCGTCTATATCCTCTGTAATAAACGTTTATTGATCCTGTGTAATAAACTTTTATTATGCTTTTTTGTGGGTCTACCCCTACCATACAACATTCCTGGTTGTGTGCATGCATTAACAGCATAATGTTAAAAAAGCAAACGACAAGGGAAAGTTGCTCAGAAATTGTCATGAGCCAGATTTTATTCAAAGGATAATGGGGGGAAAATCAGTCAGATGGACGCTAATAAAGTATGCTTCAAAGCATGGTAGCGGTATGAGTGTACATCATAAGAGACAAAGAATATCAAACTCCTGACTGACAATATGAACAAATGAGTGCGATTCAGTGTTTCAGTTTTATTCTGAAACTGCTGATATATACTCTTCAGCAAGAATTTGTTTATATCTCCGTTGTTATTGCTGTCCTTTGTCTTGCAGTGGCTGAGAATGACAAATTAAAGAACTTTGAATTTGTTTTTGCAATTCCCTTTATACGCAATAGAATTCCAATCGTTTTCGTAGAATACATAACATGGTTTCGACCAGTGATGCCAATGCTGCTGTTTCAGAGAACTTTGGATAATATGACGATACTTCACTCATTGATGACCATCCTTCAATGTTAGTTTCCGCAAAGCTACCATGCATTTCCTTTGCAAACTTTGGTCAATTCAACTTCACAACTCAATAACTCGCATGCAGCATGGTTTTCAATGCTGTTAGGAAAATATCTGAGGCACTCATGGCTCTATAGCGAGGTTTCACAACTTTCAGGAGTTCGCATAAAATTTTTTCAATAAGTTGAAAACAAGCTGCATACTTAAAACACTTTGCAATTGGCCCTAAACGAAATGTCTTGTTTCTTATTTATTTTCAGTACATTTTTTATGCATCTAAAAATTTACTTTATTTCACATATTCACATATTTGATTTACTTCATATATTTTGCACTGGATACTTCTTGCACATTTTTGCAACTAATATTCCTTTTTGATTAGTATTATTACAAGGTAGCCCTTAATTAGCTGCTTTATGCTATTTTGACCTAACCTGTAAATAAGTTGATTATATTATATCTCTATATTACAAAGTGGCATCACCTCCAATTTTCTCCGAATATCCCTTAATTTGTGAGTAATGCTCATGTATCTCTAATACACTGCCTGTCATTACAATGAAAGTGTGATCGACTTTGGCAGTAGTAGTGAGAACATAAAGCTGAAATTAGTAGACACTACACTTTGAATCTTCAGCGGCGTCAAAAATTAGAATGGGATCTTGGTTTATTGTAACACTCAACAGTGGTTCATAAATTGGCTGAACACACTTACCTTTGAACCCATTTTTGATTCCTTTCTAGAAGTTTAGATTTCCTTGACTGCTAGTACCCAGGGGTGCAGAAGACGTAAGGCTGGGAGCTGAGACTCCTTTTTTATTTTTGAATAGTGGCTGAGTCCAGTTTTCTTTTATACTTTTATGTAATGTGGTTATAGCAACGCTAATTTTTTTCCCAAGCATTGTTTGATTGCACTAATGATAGTGCAATCAAATCACTGAACACTGTTACAGGAGGTTGGCTTTTAGGATGTTGTGCCATCGCTTCGTGAGCACCATGTCAATTCATCTCCCTTCTGTGATTTTGAAGCAGGTCGTTGACTTTATCAAACCATACACGTTTACTTTCACTTTTATGTCACCACACATAAGAAGATTCCCTATTGACCTGGAATAGAAATCAGCCAGACTATCCATATCACCTAAAAAAATACTTTACGGTGCAATTAGGAGGTCTGTATGTTGGAAGAGGTAGCTATTCTGTTTTTCTCAAGAATGGCTCAATAAATACAAGTGGTATATCAAGAGGTAATTCAACCTCCCTTAGTTCTCTTAAAGTAAGGTGGTCTGTAACATAAACTAGGAGACCACCGGCATTGGCAGAAACATAACTATTGATAGTTTTTATAGAATGGTCCTTTCTATGCTTTTTGTTGATAAAAACTGAGGACATCTTATTTTCGTGGAAAAGCAAGAAACCTCACCATCCTGCTCTCAAATTAGGGAATGGCGAAATCAAGTCATAATCAGAACTTACGCACCTGGGAATGATTTTAGACTACAAATTCGATTTTCAAAGTGAAATAAAAGACCTCAAAGTTTGAACAGTAGTTAATTTTAATTATTCGACCTGTCAAAGTTCTACATATCTAGTATCTAAAACATTTTCATCCGATAAACAGCATGCCAACACTAAAACCTAACCAAAAAAATAAATAGGGGCAACGCAGTGGTAAGCGATATGTAAGAATATAACACTACGCTACCTTAACATTAATTACCTTCATAAAATCCTTTGGTCTATATTTGACACTCTCAAAGTCATTACGAATTGTGTTAAGAACAACATCAGGAGGTTTATGACTCTATCAATGGTTTATTGACAGGCTATTTTTCATCTGCAATGAGGAATGTGATTTCAACGTTAATTTCTTACTTTCACAAACGTGACCTTTTCCACGTAGAACTACACATCATTTCCGTCTATTTGAGCCCTTTATGTGTACCCAGTGTGTTATTAAGATCATTTTCTCCCTGGATTATTCTCTACTGATGATGACTCTCGTTTGAGTGGAAACTTTTAGTCTCCGGATATGTTGCTAGACTAAATTATTGGATGTGTCGTAACTTTTAACTCATGAATATGCCCTTAATATAATCATCATGGCGAAGAAATGTCTCTGTTCTTTGTTGCGATCTTGGTACTGTACTTTCACAAACATGCAAATACTGAAAATAATCCAAAATACTTTAAATCGCTAAGGTCTTACTCAACTCCTCTTCAAAAAAGCATAAAATCTACCACATTTAGGCAATTTCAAGTTTTAACAAATAGCTGACAAACTTACAGAAAAGCTTGAAGTTTCCGCTGCTTCCACAGTGCTGGCTATCATGAGGTACCAAGGTACATATGACACTCCATATTCACAAGCTGATCCAGAAACATAACATAAATCATATGACATTTGAAGCAATGGAAATACTAAAAGAAAATACAGTTTGCAAGTCCAAAGATGATTAATTTCCAAGAACTATTTTACTTCACTGTCCTACTAGTAAAATAAGTCTTTTATCATTAAGAAAATCACAAATTACAATGATTGAACTCCAATGTACCATCATCCAAGCAGAATCAAAGATAATGTCGTCTTGTCCCCACCTTTGATGACGCTTGCAACTTTAGTACTTTTTTCAGGAAACAAAGATCAGTACGAGATGAAAAAACAGGACCGTAATCTGGTACCATAACAGGCAATAAAGAAAAATTAAATGATATTTGAAATGATAGCCTTTAATTTGGAAGCATCATAGATAGGGAAGTAAAAGGGTCGCTGCTATTAATAAGTAAGTATTCAATCAAGCCATTTTGCTGCTATGATGGATAAGATTGTTGCTTCAAGAATTAGTCTATTAGCGATGTTACTGAATTGTGGATATTTCCCAAGAGGAGCAGTTCACATATAGGCTCACTGCTAAGAGTAAGAGCAAAGTTAAATGAATGGTGAAGTCTGCTATTCGTTTCTAATGGAAAGTTTCTGCTCTGCTACAATTCAACTTCTTTCAGCAGACATGGAGCTTCGCTTTCATTCATCTTGAATACTCATTCTACAAGAGGAAGGTTACGGAGTACCCAAGGATAAGAAAGGTCTATATACTTCTTTACTGATCCTGGGATGCATTCAGCTGCAATATAGTATACTGGAACAGCAGATAAATGCATGTAGAGACAGATAACACACTGGATAGGGCGTTTGAAAAAAGGGGCCACTATAATATAGCCTGACAAGATAGTAGTTAACATTGGATATATCAGCCATGCATTGTAAGGTCTTTCCAAATCAGGACGTCGGAATCTTAAGACAATGACACCAAACAATTCTGTTCAATATGCCAACCATATAACAACCATATACCAACCATATATCAACCATATACAATGTTAGAAGGTTCACCAATTGAGATCCCAACGTCACAATCCAAAGGATTGATAAGACAATAGAAGCAGCAATGCTGGGATTGGAGTACACTTGTCTCTGTGAATAAATGGCAGTGCCGCGGGAAGTGTCCTTCTTTTCCAGCCGACAATAGACTTCTTGAACCGGACATGATCATGGACTTCAAGCTTAAAAAAACAGCTGAGAGCAATAATTACAGGAGCCATCACAGCATACTTAGCTCCAATTGACTTCTCAATAAAAGCATTTGCAACAGTAATAGAGCGTCTTATTTCTGCATGGGTTAACAAAGACACGAGGGCAAGATTTAACAGAAGAAATCACACTATTATGAATGGCATCCCAGTTATGATTCCCAGCCTTAGGTTTCGATTCATATCGCGCAATTCTTCATTTAAAGAAACTGTTCCTCCCCATCCGTTATATGACCATAGTGCACTTATGAAAGCTAAACTGAGGCTATTGAAGTCCATGTTTCCAATTCCGGTACTCCCAAGCATCGTTTTGTAAGCTAGTGTTTCTCCGGTAGACACCTTCCATATACTGATCCAAATGAAACACCCATATCAAGAACTTGCACGGCACCAAACACTGTTTGAACTTTTGCATTGAATGAAGTGCTCATACAGTTAATCACAACAGAAATGGCACAGCATGAAGCTGTCATAATCCTTACCAACCATTGGTCTTCCTCTCTCAAAACATCAGACAACATCCCAATAACATGTTCACTGATAGTAACAGAGATTATAGCTACGCCTGTTGCAGATATAATTAATGTGTGAGCCCATATTGTACAAGACCCAGCTAAATCTCCCCATGTTTCTTTAGTAAATATGTATCGATTGCCTGTCTTCCTCAATGCAACTGCTAATTCATAAAAGCAAAGTGCACCAAATAGGCAGACAATACCGCACATACCCCTTATGATAAACGATATTCCCATATTATTCGTGTATCTCGGCACTAAACCAGGAGATACATATATGCCAGCACCAATAATGGCACAAATTGCATAAACAAATATGTCAGAACAGCCAAGGCTCCTTTTTCAGCTGCTTTGCTTTGCAGCTGACATTGGTTGGTCGTGGCTTTTCGTCTTGGTCAATATCAGTGCAGATCTGCCGCTATGTTCCATGGCAAGGATATTGGAGAAAACACCGAGAAATCTCCTCATTTGCGCAGCCCTTTACGTTACTATGAGTGGCTGACTTCCAAATCAGATTCTTCAGACACGTTTGGATTCATTTATAATAGCCAACCAATCCCAAATAGAGCATTGGGGTTAAAAGGTATGACAGCTGAAGGGTCAGCATTGATATGGTATGTTACGTCTTTAGAATTTCCTTGTGGTCCTTTTTAATTGCTAAATCACGGTTTACATTTCTTGTAGCTTTTCATAAAATTTTTGTGTGTGCATATAGGGTAGCCATTGGAAACAATATTGGATTCAGAAACTATGTCCTGATGTAGAGTATGCTAGAAAACACAGGCAGAAAGATGCCGATTCTCTAGGCATGTGGTTGCACAATTGTGGGGGAAACTCGAGTGATCATTGATAAAAGCAGGGAGAAGCGAGAAGAGAGAAGGGAAAATGGAGGAAATCTGGTGCAGTGTGCGAGGTCAACACTGAAAGTGCGGCTAGTGAAAGCATTAGTTTTACCTGTAATGACCTATGGTTGTGAGAGCTGGGAAATTAAGAAAAGCGAGAGAAGGAAAATTGGTGCTTTTGAATTATGGTGCTGGCGCAGATCGCTGGGAATACCTTGGACAGAAAGAAGAACGAATAAGTCCATTTTAGATGAAATAAGGCCAGAAACTTCTCTAGAAGGCATGATTATCAAACGAGCTCTGATCTTCCTTGGTCATACTACGCGAGCTAGCTGACTAGAGAAAGATGTCATGCTAGGGAAAGTAGAAGGGACAAGAAGACGTGGCAGGCAAAGAACAAGATGACTCGACTCATTACAAGATATAACTGGGATGACATTGTATGAATTAAAAAAAACAGCTATGAGCAGAGTAGATTGGAGAATGTTTGTTAAGAGAATCGCCAAAAGTCGACAGCGATTTGATGGTGCCTAACAACAAACCAAAGAAGGTAGCGATCAGTTCGTAGAAAAATCATATGACGGAAGAGAACATCATGCAGAATTCAGAAGAAGAAATTAAATGTAATAATCCTTGATTGTAAATATACGTTTTTTTATAAGAAAAACACTTTTTTTCCTGAGGCTCAATTTTCTTAACTTTTCACGAATTTGAGGCTGAGATCTTCTTAAGATTTTCTTAACTTCTGCAGGAAAAAACTGGCTGAAACAGGCTACTCTGTATTTGTTGGGCCTCCATAAGTCTCGATCTTTGTACCAGAGTTTGCAAAAATGAGCCAATATCAATTTCTGGCATGTAAAGTAGATGAACTGTAATTTTCTTAGCATTTTCTTGAACTTGAGCCTTGTGATTTTCTAAGGATATTCTTCAGATTTTGGCCATTTGAGCCTCATTTTCGTATAAACTTTTTTCTTATAAAAAAAAAACGTGTATGGAACCAGCTCCGCAAATCTCGATTATTTGTAGTGATAAAAATATTTATACATTTTATTCTAGCTATAATTTTCTTAAATTGTCTGGATTCTCTACATGTAGGGCCTAGGGACCTTGTAAAGTGTACTTGAGGCACTAATCCGAAAACAGTCCTGTTGTATGTGGCCAGCAAGTTCTCTCGAGAAAGACAAAAATCGTCGTCTTTTCAGTACAAAATATCTTATGTGTGCTAGGCTTTAGCAAAACGTTTCTGCAATGTTTTATCCATCACTGTCATATTTCCTCTCATGGTTAACAACCGTCCGTCCTACGCTTTTATAACGTTTTGTTTCGCCGGGTTGCCAGCTCACGGAAATCACATAGAACACACACGGAAACCAATAGTGGTATAGTCTAATAAAACAACGCGTGGACCAAATGGTAGTAACGTCCAGCCGTCACCCAACATCCTTCGCGGTGTCTCTGAAACCCCGCGCAGTCCAGTTTAGGAACTACCGATATAACAAGGCACGTAGACAGCTGAACCGGATTGGGGGGGGGCGCAGATGTAGAAGTCAAGTTAGAATCCTTCCGGGGGGCGTCACTTGTTATATATAAGTATATCCCAAAATAGTGGTTTTTCATAGGCTGGCTGAAGAAAAATGGTGGTCTGGGGGCCTGCCCCCAGAAGAATTTCTCAAGTAACGCCCTCCAGAACGTCGGAAAACGCCCTTTTGCAGAATAGAATGTAGCAGTTTCCATCATTGATTGTCATGCTCAGATGGAGAAACTGGCTCCTTTGCACTATTTTTTATATGAACCAGTAAAATTGAGGTTAAGGCTGGTTGTTCTTAATTTTTTCTAAATTTTTGAGGCTAAATTGTTCATAAAATTTGTTCTTAAATTTGTGGGGAGTGGACAATTTAGACATTAAGCAATATGCAAGACAAAATTAGAAGTCTATGAAACAGGTACTATTTTTACGAGGGAATGACATTTCATGTTAATATATTATTGGACAGTGTATGCATCTTTGTGCAAAATACATTTTACGATAGTACTTCAACCTCAATTTGTTCTTAACTTGTTCTTAATTTCCAACAATTTTGAGGCTGTTGGTCTTATAAAATTAGTCTTATAAAAAAGGAGTGAACCTAATTTCATCGAAATTTGAAGATTTAAAACGACAAAGGAAAAAGCTACACCGTCTTTTCTCTTTGGTACTACATGCATGTACACGAATTATAGAGGCAAAACTATCTCATACCAACACATTGCAGTAAAGACATTTCTCACCCTCAGATATCTGGCATGGGCTACATGAAATGCACTCAAAAGGAACAATGCCCTGTTTCCTAAAAAGGGTTGCCATCTACACAAGCATAAGCTCTTAGATACTCTTAAAACACTCGTGTCGTCACTAAAAAAGGTTAACAGTTTGTCGTACAACAAAATCAAGATATCTGCATGCCATATATCTGTGTTATGGTGCTTCTAGGTTCAAAAATGATTAAAAAGTACAGTGTAGTATAATTCTATATACAACCTCGGTGAAATATTGGGGGGGGGCAAAGCCCCCCTGCCCCCCTAGTGTCTACGGGCCTGTATAACCAGATACATTGAACTGGCTAGCGATGGACTGAAATAGGTCCAGCTGACAGTGAAATAAAATGTAGTTATAAAAGCGTATTTTGAAAGCTCTAGGGATAGAAATTTCTTTCCTGTTTAAGGTAGCTCCTATACAACTTAGGGAAGTTTTTTGGTTGTTGTAACTGAACACAGTCTTGGGGTCAGTATGGAAGTGTCGTATGTAAGAAATTTTTCTGACACCTTTTTGGTCACGTGATTTGCATAATTATGACGTCATTGGCATATTTAGGTTACATTTGACAGGGAACTTTGAAAAAAGATATAAAATCAAAGGAACTTCATATGTCAACAATAATTCACATGAAGGTGGTCAAGATGATGATGAAGGGCAAGGACTAAAATGTTTGTGTAAAAATGAGCTTTCATATAGTTTTTGGAATCATTTACCAAAGAGAACATAAATTTCAGCCCTGGTACCCACAAGCCCAAGAATGCTATAAAGCCATCCTCTAATCTAGTTATGGTTTTTTTAGTTCATGCCCTTTGGCAAATAGAGGACAATAAATGTGTAAAGTTTCAAAACCATATCTATAATGGTTTTTGAGAAATTCTTCCTCAAAATGAGGGAAAAGCCCTAAAAACACAATAGCCGGAAAATGACTTCAAAAATTTTCCTTTCAATTATGCCTCAAAATCCCCCAGAAATATAAGAATCACCCCCCTCTTGCTCTTTCTCCTTGTCTACAAATCCCTTTTTAAGACTTCTGAGACATTTTCTCCTCTTTTTCCCTTCATTTGACATCTTTCTTGCAATATTCCTGTTCCGCTGTTTTCTCTTTTTATCAGAGTCAAAGGCTGTAACAATCCCTGTCTTGAAACCAAAGTAGCTGAAAACATCTGTAAGTGCACATGGTCCCTCATTGTAACTCAAAATTGCTGAGTGTACTGCACATTCAAGGGTATCTTTTTCAACAAAAACTGATTTTGGGCACTTTTTCCATATTAGACTGTTGAGAGCTTCATTTGAATTCTGTGTTTTGCCATGGAGACATCTTGACAGCAACTCATCTTTGCTCAGATCTTCAAATATGGGTCTCAAAATTTTGTGTATCCAAATTGGCAGATTTATTGACTTTTTGTATTTCTTTGTATCTAGCACCTTGTCTTTCTGATATTTGCACCAGGAGCTTGGGCTTCTTGGGCAATACTGATGTCTTTTCTCATCATCACCAAAATCTGTACAGTGCCAAAGAATAGCACCAACAGCTTTCTTCATTGCATATAAATTGCCTTGATTCTCCCTTATTGCCTGACCATAGAAGTTCTGAAGGCTATTTATGACTTTATCTGTAAGTCTGCCTCTACCAGATAATGGGGTATGTGTACCTGTGTGTGACTTTCGTAGTTCACGAAGTCTTGTTCCAAGTCTTTTCTGGATATGGCCAATGCATTCAAGCTTTGAGGGTAATATTCCATAATCTTTATATGGATTTGCCTCACAGACATCTTTAAATGAAGAGGTATCACCATCACCAATGTAATTTTCATAAATTAGATTGTGCTTCTCAACAGAAGATGTGAAAATTGCCAATGCTCCTGAACTTTCCATTTTTCCAGAAGATTTTGCATGATTTTTCTTACAAGTATGTGTTTCCTTCCATTTATTATATGACTGTGTTCCCTTTTTGGGCTCCCATTGCTGACAAAGTCTGCAATACTTTGACATAACATGCTTGTCAATACAAAGACCACTACATATTCCTGTCACTACACCATTCAATGAATTATGCCCCCGTTTCTGCCATATACCATCAATGGAGATGTCACATAATGTAATTGATGGATTAGTAGGAAGCTTGTTGTGATTTTCATTATGAACTTTATGAGCAGCTTTTTTCATTGAAGCAGTACATGCATTCTCATAAGCAGGAATCAAGTCTTTTTTGATGTTTTCATATGCTGGCCAAGAGAGCCCATACATGTTCATCACTCTTAGAAAATCCCTAATGCCCTCATGCCCTTTCCCAATCTCTCTAAAGGCAATGACCATACGAATATTTGCTTCATAGAACGATCTGCCACCAGTTTCTTTCGGTTTTGAACTTTGGGAAGTGAACTGCTGGCATTCCCACTCACAATCATTACAAAAAAGCTTCAATTGATGTGCTAGGCCCATTCTACTTTTTGTGACATCAACCAAAGATATGCCACCCCCACAATTAACACAGGTTCCAACACTACTTATTATATCTTTAAGAATTGAAAAATTTATTAAAATAAAATAGTTATCGGGCTCAGATGTCGATGACTCGTCCACTCGTAATCTTTTCGGATTTGGTGGAGTTGAAAAAGTTTGTTGACTACACGAGTCTTGTTCAGCAGGCCTACCAAAGTCCGGTTCAATATCAACAACGCTAGCACACTCATTTGCAGCCCTTTTGTGTGTAAAGCGATTTCCATGAAATTTGCTCTTTTTCCTATATATTTTATTCTTTTTTCTACTTATTTTGCTACTTCAATTTCCTAATGACCTCCTAAAAGTATACAACGAATGTAGTCAACTCGATGTCTGTCAGTGAACGATAGAGCAAGAGTCTGTTCAGAGAGTTCAATGTTTCTAGTTTGTGTTCTTACAGGTCCCGTATGAGACCACAGGGTGCTATCAGAGGAGCCAAATAAGCAATTCAACATAAGGGTGTCCATAAAAGGTTCACTGACACCTAAAGGGAGAGTTCTATGGGGGGAAATGAATACCTATGTTTGGAAATGGGGTTGCTAAGGAGTTGCTAAGGACAAAACAGCTACCAACTTTGAAACAATGAAATAAATTCCATACTTCAGGGCAAAAACCGCCTCTACAAATGAAATAGACGTAATCTGCTATTGATATTCTACCAAAAAACACAAAAAAAATTTTTTCTAAAAATATCACAAAATTCACTTTAGGTTGTATAGGAGCTACCTTAAAAGATACGTGTGCACTGCACTCCCAGATTATGAGCTCAGCGGATCTCATGGGAGGAGGTAATGAGCTATACTTAGAAATGAGGACATCGCAGTGTACGAGGAAGTTATTGTAGCAAGCGTTGCAGCAGCCTTAGGTTGGTGCTGCATCACAAAGATCTAGTGTTCTTGTTAAGAATACAAAGAGAATTACCTTGACAGGTTTGGTCTATAAGTCATTTTTATAAGGAGTTAGAGATAGATTTGCGAAGATGACTGTGTGCAAAACCAGGACGTATTGTGTATCGTAGAGCTTTGATAGTGTTTTATCCACTTGTTATCTTAGGCCATAGTTTGTAAGACTGAAGATGTGATGTGATATTGAATAACTTTCATTCAATATTGACGAAAAAGTTTAATCTTTTTGAAGTCATCACAATATTCTGCAGAAACTGTTAGAATTAAAATTGGAAAGCTTTCTATGGAGCAGACTTGCTCTGTCAAATTTCACAGTGTCCTCCCTCTACGCAACCTTTATGATGTACATATTGGAACTATCTGTAAGATAATCCAGATTATGTGTAGTTTCTTCAAAATAAGAGATTTGTTACCTATTAGTATGTTTGTTTTTACTTGTTATTCTTTATTTTCATCACTGCTACAATATGGTAGGTTGAATATACTCTTATTCGTTTTGACTGGTTGCGTTTCTCATGTATGCATTTTGAAGTACAAGGAAATCTAAGAGATATTTGCCAACAACTCTCCTACATTTGCACACTCAAGTAGTTCACAATAAAAGTAGTTTCTCTTGAGTGCTTGCAGTACCAGTGTATTAAACAAGAATGATAATGAATCTCTTGACACTATGACATAACATAACATGACCTAGTGGGCAGGGTGACACCCATGGGCAGGGCCAGATACATAGGAGCAGGGTGACAGACCGGGACAGGGGCAGGGGCAGAACATTTTGCCTATTGTCCAGCATTGTGGTACACAACAACTTAGTAAGAACAATATTTTTTTGACTCAGAAAGGTTAATACATTATATTGGAGCTAAGTTCTGGAAGGAAATCCCATTTGGATTGAAGCTACAATTTGCCAATAGTGTTTGATGGGAACTCAAAGCCTACCTTCTTGAAACTAGTTGATAAATTAGAGTAAGCAGATCTATAGTAGTGTACCAGTCTGTGTTAGAAACATATACCAGCTTATATGAGCAACTGTAGAGTGCTTTTCCTTGATAAGTCTAACTACTGAAAGAGCTCCTCCTTTAAGTAATATATATAATACAGCCTCTTCTTGAAGCTATATATATATATATATATATATATATATATATATATATATATATATATATATATATATATATATATATATATATATATATATATATATATATATATATATATATATATATATATTCTTGTGACACTTGTCAGAGTATGAAACGCTGGATAGCGACCGAAAGGTGAACCGAAATTTATAGCCAGATGCGGGTACATGTGATATGATGAATAATTCAGACGATAATTTTCGGATCATAGGGCAAACAAGATCGTCCTTTCATTTAAGTGTTTTGGAATCAGTTTACATACAGACTCAAAACCCAGTCTTGTGTAAACAAAAAGAGTTCATTTTCTCACTTGGACTCTTCAAGTAAACAATAGACGAATAGAAGTAGAAAGAATAATAGGAGCTCTACCCCTGAGGATAGAGAGCAAGTGCAAGGCACACAAAAGATGTGGTAAAGAAAGGAAATGACAGAGTTTGAATTGAAAGATGCTGCATGTTAATCCATACAGATATAAGAAATAAGCAAGAATGGAACCTGAAGCAAAAAAGTAGAGTAGCACCTAGCAAAATAGCTATACCGAGGCACAATGCTGAAGACATGGAATAAACATAAACCACAAAAGCCAGAAGAGATGTAGGTAGAGTAAAGTGTAAGACAAGAGAACAAGAAAACTATACTAGCACAGAAATTCCCAACTGAACATCCTATTCCTCAACCTGCTTAATATTAAGGCTCTGGGGCACATAAGTTCCCAGCTTTTGTTGCCAGAAACTTTCACGTTGCTTACCATTCTCATTAAGTCTATCTATAATGATAACACTACCATCTTTAAGGAATCCCTCATGCCCTCCTCTGGTAAAATGCTGGAAAAACTCTGCCTGAGGTATCCCCGAAGAACCACCATAAAATTTACAACCTCATGCCTTATAGTTATTAAACCTATTCGTACAAGTTGTGCATGTACTACCCACATACTGTACACCACAGACCCTACATTCCATCAAATACACAACATCAGACAAATCACAATCAAAAGAAAAATTTATTTGATATTCCTTATTAGTGCTATGGGATCTAAAAGTCTTATCGTCACACATAACAAAACAAGCCTGACATCTAGACTTACCACACAGAGTACATCCCCTTTTATTACAATTGCCCTCCTCCCACTATGCAACTTAGCTCTTACCAACACATCCCTAAGGTTCTTACAACACTTAAAGGAAACAAGTGGTGGTAAAATTGGAATGGAATTTAGTGGACTTATGTAGTGGAATTATGTAGTGGAATTATGTAGATATCCTTCAAAGTATATCTAATGACATAGGGGTATGATAGTGGGTTGTTAACCTGCAAGCCATTGCAGAGAGGTATAATCCAGACATACAGCCTGTGCTCTCATTTGAACATATGTATATATATGCTGCCATACCCCTATGTCATTAGATATACTTTGAAGGATGAAAAAGTTTCAGTTTCCTTTTTCTCAGTTTCATATTTTTAAATTCCACGACATACAATTCAGTAAAAGATACTGTAGCTAAACTGCAAGGACATAAGGCAAATTACAAAAAATTATTAAAGATTGCCATAGAAATTAATATAGTATGCAAGCATAAAACAAGGAACAGAGATAAATTGTATTCCGGGAATTAGGCCTACTTGAAGGAGGAGCTCTCTCAGTAGGTAAACTAATTGAAGAGAGAGCCCCCTCCCATCATAAAAAGTCATCAATAGACTGGATGAATTGAAACTGTCCTTAGAAGCAGATTGAATTGCATTAAATCATGACATGGAACCCATGCACCAGAACATGCAGACAACCCCACACCAGATGGGCCACCATCCCATACAGGATACCATCCCAAATGGGCAGGTTGTTAGGCTGTCTTGTTCTTTTGTATCAGGGATCTAGTTTTCAGAATTGTAGCTTTACTGTATAGATGCATGTACCTGTCTGTAATTGAATCATTCACTTCCTTTAGCTGTCACCTGCTTTCCTAAAAGTGTAGTATGTGGTAAGAGAAGTAGCACACTATAAAGATGGCATGGTATTGAGTTGAAACATTGTTTTTGTCTTAGCAATCACTTAATGTTACAACAAATTTTCTTTGCAGTATTTTTGATGGTTGAAAATGACTGCAAAGATTTTTAGCAATTGCCTGATATGTTTGGAATTGGACTATGGATTCCCTTATAAGAAGAAGAAAGAATTAAGATCACAAATAGCTGACAATGATGGGATAATCTCATATATTATCACCAAGAAGGTAAGTCACTAATGTAATGTACTTCAAGTTTTCCATTTGATGTTGTTGATGTCACCCCTTAGATGATAGATAACCTAAATATTTCCTTGTAGTTCATTGCTGTGTGGAAATCTACATCATGTTTTGTATGACCATTGTGCGGAGTGTCATATGAAAAATCATCCCCATCAGTATCTCCTACAATTTATTATCATTTTGCATTCTTGTGCCCCTGACAGTATATCCCTTCAGGTATCCATGCATTTGTTGAAATGGGATGATTTCCTTTGAAGTAATGGGTAATAGTCTCCATTTATGATATGTTCTTGTGCAATGTGTGTAATGGTACTACATTTTGGCTCTATACATGGGTGTATGGGGGCTTTGCATTTTGGGGATTTGCATTTTGGGGGCTGAAAGCTGTTTGCCCAAATCATTGTTATTTAGCCCATTTAAGCTGCAGTTATTTTTTGAAAAATAATTTTTGTTAGAAGATATTGCCTGAATGAAATAGGTTTCTGCCCAACTGGGAAGGCTGCAGCGCCCCAGCCCTATGCCTCCTATGCTTATGGCTCTATATTATCAATTTTTATAACTATCTTCTCTAGGTAACCCATGTGGTAGTGTCTTTATCTCAAGATAGTGAGCCTTCATATAAGATTAAAACTGCAACAAAATATGGCATACCTGTGGTGTCAGTTGATTATATTGATGCTTGCATTGGAAATGGGAAACTGCTAAATACAGATGAATATATCTTATTTGGAGAGAATGCATCTAAAAGCTTTAAAAGTGGAAAAATTTTGTCATCTGGTAAGTCAATCATATAGAATCTTTCATGATGCGCAGTCTATTAAGTTTAGTTTGGGTTTTTAACATATTGTTTATTGAAATGATTGTTTTCCTCTGTTCAACACATTGTTGTTACAGAAAATTGATGGCAGTATTTGTCAACAAATGTAAGTTGATATTAGTTCCAGTACTATGGATGCTCTTATATACCCTATTTCCCTGCGTATAGGAACCCATCACATAAAGGTGCCCCCTGCTTAAAGCACCTCATCATGGTGGTGGCCTGGCTAGTTCTAGCTGGGGTGGTCACCATAGTGATGGCACCCCCTCCGCCAACAACTAGAATGCTAATGGTACTGGTTAATGATGAGCTATATCATTTAGCAAATTAAGTTGCTTTAATTTTTCAACTTTGTCAACACATATATCAAAAGAGTTCCAATATTAGGAAAGCAAAGGAATATGACTATGATACAGTTGCACTGTGCTTTATAGACCCGCTATGTGTACTTCTGACGAAACGGCGCCACAAGTTTATTCCTGAGAGCTGATATACTTGCTTTGTGGCGTAGGAGAACCCACCGTGGTTGGGTCCGATCCAACAGGAAATTTATTAAAATTTTTCCTCAGGAATGGCTAGAAATGCATCTCCCAGACTAGATTCATTTAACAGATAGTATACTGCATGGATCTAGGAAGAGTCTATAAAAAAAAAACGAAGAGGAACTAAGTGTAGTTTGGCAGAAGTTGTGGTGGCTTAAAACCTTCTCAGCCCATTAGTTGCATCGTGCATGTTCTGTTTGATTATAGTGTATAATTGCATCATGTTGTGACTTAGAACAACGTTTAGAACATCTCCAACAAATGCAGTCTTGATCAATTATTTAGGGGACATTGCTGTACGTGCCCCCCAACTACTTACAGGCTTGCAGGGGATTATGTTTGGACGCATATTATCACTGTATATACCCATTCAGCTCTCTGAAATTGTTCATAGGTGTCTCTGCTGCGTTTATAATGTATAGTGAAGCGCCCTCAAACCAGTTTGTTAATTATATTTACGTGCATGCTCGCTAAATAAAGAGCTACCTGTAGTCTTAGTTCGACTCCGACCTCGAATGTTTGTAGCGTTTTAACCTACTTTAGCAGTTTTCACCCTCTCTCCGTTCTTAATACGACTGAAGTTATGCTATTTTACCTCGAAGCTAATACTAACTGCCCGCTATAAGCTCTATAGCTATTCAGACATTGCTCTAGTGCACACTCTAGCGCCTTTCTATATATTCTGGCAATGCTTTGGCATCCTTTTCTTTATTTTAGCGCCCTTTCACACCTCTCCGTTGGGGAGGGGACAGGGCCTCCCGGCCCCCTACTAGATCACCCCGGCCAATTATTGGAGATAATGTTAATGATTATCTCAAGTAATTACTCCCTAAACCAGAGATTAAGGCATCTCTGATCCCCGAAACCTATGCATGTAGATCTTCCATTCATTACTGAATGTTAAACTTTGCCATTCAAATACACCTACACACTCACTTTGTCCCAACTCTTTCCTATTTATATTTCATTTCAATAATGCAGATCCCACTGCATATTTTCCATTAAAGCCTTGGTAAGTAGAGCAGCTTGACTAACTGGTGCTTCTCGTTTATAAAATACACAGGATTATGCATCGCTTTTGGAGTTGCTTTATTTTCAGGAAGAAGCTTCAGCAAACTTTCACATAAAACTGTATAACCCTTGGAGGTTGTGAAAGCTAGCAGTAAGTAAGGAAATGATTCAAAATGTATTCACCATGACAAAAGTAAATACTACGCTATAAGGCGGCTAAAGATGCAGTGCCAGTGCCAAGGCCATTGGGAAAAGTAGCTGTTTTTCATTATGAAACATAGCAGATAAAGCGCATGTATTCGTTAGAAAATTTTAAATATCTAGTTTATTGGTAGATTACGCGTTGGATATCAGCACACGGAGTTCTTGCTGTGGGAAAGCCTGAGGTACGCTGTGGTTGACAGATGGGAAGCATTGCGTATGCAATCGACATACATATCGAGCTACTCAATAAATTGATTTGTTCTGGACCGGTTGAAATTTTTAGCCTCTAGGATTCTTTCCTACGAAATAGTGATTGCAAATATGTTAAACTGCTGCGAAATTGTAGGAAAAGAGATTAAGACGTAGTAGAGGTAGTGCTAAATTATTTTAAACCAATAGAACCAAATGATCAATCATATAAAGTAATTAACTTACTTCCATGGGACCCAATGACACCTATCTTAAGATACACCTTTGGAACTTTTTGTTTTTCTTTTAGAATTGTTTCTTTTCTTTCGCTTAGTATGTTATATAAATTTCTAGTATATCATAAAACTCAGTGATCCTGTGTCTTTTCTGGCTATGAGTGGTACATTGTACCGCAAAGTTGTGTTAGAATTTTTATATAAAAAGAAAGGTAGTGCCAGTATGGTGATTGCTTTTGAACGAGAGCTGCAGAGAATTTCGATAGACGCTGTTCTAAACCAAGGGCGTCATTTGTATCTTTAGAATTGTTCCGCAAAGAACACAGAATGATCGTATGTTTCCAGTATGCAAGTATCTTCCTCGTGACATGTTATATGTTGTTTAATTTTAGTTTCTTCCACCTTTTTTTGATTTGTTGTATAAATTAGATTGCTATTGATTGTGTTCCTAGAAAAGCCCATTATACAAAGGACCATACAGAAAATTGACGCTTAGTAAATGGTTGTTTTTGACCTTAAATAATACAGTTTTCCAGCGTTTGTTTATTACCAAAGAATCAATATGAATGAAACTAGCATAGATAGTATATCAATGGTTTGTAGGATTGAGATTTTAGTCAATGCTTATCAGAGTAATGGTTTGGTGGGAATCTTAAGCATTTCACAGATCTTTTTGTAACCTGACAGCTCGCAAGAGAACTCTGCCTGGGGATTTGGATGCGGTTAAGATTCCTTACCGGAAAAGATCTTGTAACTTACTAGTATCTTGTAATCTTGTTCAAAGGTGGTAGAAAATTTGGGCAAAGCCTTGACTAACGGTTATCCGGTTGGATATTGATTAGCAAATAAAATATTTTGTAGAAACAAGAGCAATGAAGAAGCCGGCTAAAAAGGTTGCACAAATTAGCCTCAGTCAATACCGGTTTGTTGTTTTGTTCATTTCTATGTTATTCTGTCTATCAAATCTACTTTGCTTCGACCTGCTTTCTGCACATCGAACTCTTTTCGTAGAATTGCACACATTGCATTATTCAGTTATACATACGTATATTGAGATATAGATTTCTGTTGGACACAGAAATGTGCCTGAAAGTTGTTTCGCCTTGAATAGTGAAGGAATTGCTCAGTCCAAGTTCCATCGTTAAATTTTTTTCCAGATTTTCGTGTGTTGACTTTCTCTAACATGTTCGATAAAGTTTTGTTGCTTGAGAACTGGTTCCTGAATTCGTTGGATGTTAATAATGGAAGGGTTCCCTGCAGTATATTGATATTTCATATAGTAAATTATATTTATATCCTTGTAGGGGCAATTGCAAACATTCACTCTTCTGAAGTTGCGCCATAATGCTTGTTTCTTTTTCATAGACTATGGATAGCCAGTGAATGTAACCTTCCTGGTTTCCCATCAAGTGATTATGATGTGGCAAACTATAATTTTTTCAAGGTAGCTCTGTTTATGTATTATTAGCGTAAAATAGAACACTGAACTTAAGTTGATTAGTTTTGTGATTGATGTTTACTTTTATGTAGTTTTGTGTTTTTGTCAATTGGTATACACATTGAGGCAACACTAGTGGGGCTGCAGTGTCATGCAGTACCTCTCAATTACCAAATCAGTTGATGTATTCAAGCAAAATTTCTGGCTTTTTGTGTACTTCAGCTCTCTAAAGGAAATTTAGCCAGTGCGAAAGCTGTGAAGCGTTTAATGTAACCGTAATAGTTTAGAAGCTGATGCATATGTACAAAAAACAAGATGCAATGGTAAACGCAAACATTTATCAGTTAGCTGTCAACTGGATATTGTATAGGGGCACCACATCACACCACTCCACAACACACCAAACCACACACACACACACACATACACACACACACACACACACACACACACACACAAACACACACACACACAAACACACACACACAAACACACACACACACACACACACACACACACACATATATATATATATATATATATATATATATATATATATATATATATATATATATATATATATATATATATATATATATATATATATAAACCCACAAATTACTATATAAATATATATCTAAATATAAATACATTTATATACACTTAACGTTAGCATTGAAATTCCATTAATTTTATTCGTCATTAGAACAGGATTGGATAAAATTATGTATGGTGTCATCTCGCTGAATAAGAGTATTCTAATTTCTTTTCAAGCAATTGGTTACAAAAAGGAAACTAGAATTACTTCATGTTCTTGAACTTCATGCGTCTACCTCTGGTGCTACAGATTCATCATATAAATTTCGAGTTTTTCATCAAGTCGCTAGTGTTTTGGATGGAGAGGTACTTTCATAGTCTATTCACTTCAGTTCATTTGAAACTTCCATGGTCTTAAATTGTATTGTAGGTTCTTTGCTGATTCTTCTCGTATTATTGGCCTCAGTATATTGAATAGTGTTTCCTTCAAGTGTATGTCCATCCGCTGATCAGAACGCTACTTTTTTAGATAGCATTTTGTTTGATAAACTGGTTTATGTTTACAGCTTCGAAAACTGTAAAATATAATTTTCAATTTGAGTGATTATTTCGTAGAAACCTGGATTTTATCAGAAATAGAGATCACCAATTGTCCCCATTTGCTGGTTTTTAGCAACTTGCTTAAATGTAGGCAAAACATCTGTGAAGGTGAAATACCTTGAATAGTCGGCAGAGCCATGACGTCTTTTCATTTATGTAATATGAATCTCTTAAAGTCTATGCTAGAATTTTTCTGTATTGTAAATAGAGTTTGTACTCGAATTCGGATTTTGTAGCCAGTTACTTTGTTCTTAATAGACACTTTATTGTTGAGAATAGAAAATTTACTTTGAAAGACACAGGTGTATTTGAAAGCGTTTTTGACTGTAATTTTCCTTAATATTTGACGTCATGACAATGAGGGGCAAAGTTGCTGATGTCCGTGAACATTTGTGTGGGTGGTCAAGGTGATCGTGGAGTAGGAGTATGGAAGTAAAGGACCTTACGCGGCTCTCTTGTTCTGCCTCGGTAATATACGTGACTGTTTATCGCCGAAAACGAAGACAAGTCGAAAACCAAACGAAACGTAAGTGTGTTCAGATGCGCAACTAGGAATTTTTGAGGGCAGGGATCTAATTAATAAAAAAGGGGATACTAAGTGCTTTCCAAAGGGAATGTACCATGAAGTCATACTCTCCAGACTTATAAGCAAAAGAAATCGTATGGAAGTTTTCAGGATTTTATTACTTTCCTGTGTATCTAGTATTGTAAGTAGGTCTACTCAGCAAAAGTACAATAAACATCTTCAAAGTTCTCCAAGAAACATGGAAGTTTTACCTTTGTGAGAAAAAGGGCAGGGCCTTGACTCCCAGAACCTACCCTGTAGTTACTCGCTTGAGGTTAAAGATTGAGTATCAAGAAACCATCCTCTGAACCTACCTTGCTGTACTTATGGAGCTTCGTAAGACCGACTTAGGCCAACAATAAATCTTTTCAATGATGGACGTGGATTCGTTTCTTGAACTGTTGGCGAAAGCAGAAAGCAAAAGTCAGAAAGAAAATACTCATTTGTGGCTTGCAATACCTCTTAGAGCCTATTAGCCCTTATTCTACGATTTCTGGATACAGGTATTCATAGGTATCCTTATATACCTTCAGATTGACTTCATAGAAGCATAGATGGGCTTCATATATCGAAATTATCGGAACGGTTTCACCATGATTCCAACTTTTTTCCGTTTGCTCGAGAACAATATTTCGTGTCTTGTCTGTCTTCGCGATAAATTCCAATCGAGAGAGTATATACTCACGTGATCGCATACACGCGTTTGATTGGTTCACAGTTTGAGCAACCTTGAGCATTTGTTCGGAAGAATTTACTCGCCAATTAAAGTTTGAACATGTCGCACGGATTGGATGTTGTTCAAGTATGTTCGCAAACGTCTCTCTCTACACGATCAGACATTGTTGCGAACATTTTCATACAAATGTATGATGATGTTCGGGAACAGATGCATGATCGTTTTGACGAGGCTTTAGTCTTACAATAGTGCCCTTTGTGTTTTTAGATCTCAATTTCAAAGGAGGAGTACCGATTTTGCAATGATCCCCGTCAGGCTGAGGGTATTTTTGCGTTATGGCATGACTCTCTGGTGGCATCTGGCTGTCATAAAGTGGATGAACTGCAAATTAGAGATTTAGGATCCCGTAGTTTAAAAAAGGTAAAAGGCAATACTTTGTACCTATATTTCTATTGCATATGGCTACTTAGGTTGTTTTCTGTTGTGACCACCTTGTTGAATCCGCATGCACTACATTTAAAGGAAGAAAATCAACTTTTGAATGTTGTTGCCTGTTATTTGGATTGTGGATCTTGATCAGTATTGTTAAAATCAAAGCTTTAAATGTCCAGGACAGGCAGTATATTGATTTTCCAACATATTGGCTCATGCTAATTCCTAACTTTGATGCTACCGAAACACTTTTACGAGTTATCATGCTATTTTTAGTTTTCCAAGGTGCAAATTATTCATGTCCTATTTCTAATTTGCCACTTTGGTGTACTACGTGTTAATCATTCCATGATAAGATACGCCTATGAAATTGAATTGAAGTATTTGGTACAGCGTAGTCTTTTGACTCATGGTATGCCTTCAATTACAAAAATTGCTATTATTAAGTTGGAAGCAAAGCTATGATATGCGTTGGGGATTTAATGAAACTGTATTCAATTAACGATTTCTATATCACTACTTTTGTAATTTTTGTCTTTACGCTTATGACTATGTAGATTTGATTGATAAGATATTGGAAGTAACTGGCTTGATACTTTACAGTTTTTGCCCGTAAATAATGATCAGAGACCCAGTATTTTCCTAAATACAACATCATATTATTGTCGATATATACCGAATGTTAAATAGTGTTTTTTGTGGTGGATGACTAGACTGCTTTATTATATAATTGCTTGTATATCTTTAAAAGAAGTGATTATAGAGAGATCTAAGGTTTATTTTATCTATCTTCAATAGCTTTTGATTGAAATGGCGTTACCGATGGTTGATGGCGATTCTCAGGTGGATAACAGTGTTCTCTCTCTTGTTGATCACATATGGACAGAAGCCCAGGGAGATTTAGAGAATCTTCTTAGTGTTCCTATCAGCTCAATTAGTCTTTCATCTGTTGACCAGGCAGAAAGTATCTTGTTGTCAATAACCACATCAATTAAAAACAAAAGTCTTGGAACTTTTGATTCAGAGGACCTGAAAAGTAAATTCTATGGACTTGTTCCTCATAAAACCCGCCAGGAAATTGATTCGTTGAGTGCAGTACACAGAAAGTTGGATTTGTGTCAACTTATACGAGATATTGTGACTGTTAGTGAAGCTACCAATTGGAATAAATGTAGTAGCATAAAAGCTAGGTACAAAACACTTGGGTGTGGCATAAAATCGCTTCCTGAGCATAGCGATGAATGGAGTGCAATTGCAGAAAAGTTTTTGTCAAGTCAAGTTGGTGATGAGAGAATCATTGTCAGAAATATCTACGAAGTTTGTCGACCAACAGAAGACGAGTCTTTTACGAATGATATTGGTAACAAGAGACTCCTTTTTCATTCCTCACAAGCAAAGAATTTCGTAGGGATTTTTTCTCGTGGAATTTTGCTACCCAAGGTTGTAGTAGATGACTTTGGTGGGACAAGGACAGATCCTGGGATGCTTGGATCTGGAATTTATTTTGCAAGTTCTGCAAGGTAGTTGGATATTTAATATTATTATATACTTAGTGTAGTATTCCGTCTACTAAATGATCCCTTCTTGAATAGATTAGTGTTCACTTTTAGAACCTCTGGATTGCTAATGGTCCTACCACTTTTGATCTAACATAACCTTCTTTTGAACTAGGCATCTCTCGCACTGGAGACAGCAACTTAACCTATACCCCTCTAGGTTGTGAAGGATATCTGAGATTTTCCACCGTCAGAATTACTAATTTATTTGTTGAATACTTGTAGACAGGCTTAAGGTCATGCGCTGTCTTCTAAAAGAAGTTTTTGCTCTCTGTTCTCTGGTTTCTATCTGGGCCTAATTTTGTTCATATGTACATGAATGTTGAGTAAAGTATAATACCTTACTTCAGTATGTGACCATTTTGGTCTTGGTTGTGCCTTAAAAGTGTCATTTCCTAGGGGAAGATTTGGTGATACTGTAACTTTCGATGGTCAGATTTTTTATCTAGAGTTGGGTTGATTAAGCTTTTTCTTTTCAGTACATGTTTGAAGTACTCAAAACCCTCTGATAGTAGAGGAACTCGTTTAGCGTTGGTAAATGAAATTGCTCTTGGGAAGTGCAAAGAGTTTTATGAATTCGACCAGTCATTAGCCAAACCGCCAGATGGATTTGACAGTGCTCATGGTGTTCGCAGCGAGTGGAATGTACCTTCAAAATTCAAGGACGATGAATTTGTGATTTATGATACTACTCAACAGAGAATCAGGTAACTACATTGCAATTGTTTTGTCCATCCTTCTCCTTTGAATTCTTTGGAACTTTCTCTGTATTCAAGATTAATAATTTGCATCTCTATAGTGTGATGCAATATAATATGGAACAATGTTTTATGATAGGATTGCACAAATTATGAGTAGAGTTGGAGAGAATATTGGCTGGATGATATTTTTTAGATATTTTATTTCCTGTTGTGGAAAAGCTCTGGAAATACCATTGTATGCAGTAGACTCTTGATGTTGCAAACCTCCGATATAGCGAACATCTCGAGTTTTACGAACTTTCGATATAATGATTTTTCACTTTACTTCGAGGTTTCCTACATCTAGAGTCTACTGTATGTTGAAAACAAATGTACTTTACTTGCTACAATAAAAATTCGACTACAAATGCTTAACTTAGTATCGGTATTTCATCTTTTCGTAGAAGCAAATTTGTTTTGTATTTCGCTCTTACTTTTACAACCAATAGTATTAGCACAAATGATTAAATATCTGTCATACACGTATTTTTATAAGAAAAAGTTTATAGGAAACAGGAGGCTCAAATCAAGCGGAAATTAAGAAAAATGTAAGAAACGCAGGCATGCTGAGTTTCAAAAGTAAGCTTGAAAATTCTGTTTTTGCATGAATATTTTTATTGAACTGTCAAGAATTTTAAGAAACATGAAACGTTTAGGGCTGGATTTGAGAAAATATTAAGAAACATTTAGGCTGAAAGGAGAAAGTTCGTTTCTTATAACAAAAACGTGTAATCAATATCATTATTAAAAATATTTTGTTTAACAGATATCTAATAGAGTTTAATGCAAAGATAGACAAAGAAGTTAAAGTTACAATTGACAACATCTCAGAAGATGAAGGTATTGTATCGGATACAGAGAGCATAATAGAGAACGATATTAATTTGGATGATGTAAATGAAATTGAAGATCCTTTGAATAAAGTTGTCCCTGGGTTGCAGACAAAAGATGAAGTGCAAGTACCTTTGAAATCAGTTCATGTAAGGGCAAAGCTAGTAGATCTAGCTGCTGAAGTTATCGTCTTTCAAGAGTATGTGAATGAAGGGTCAGACTCAATCGAGGCAAAGTATGTCTTTCCTCTTAATGACATGGCTGCTGTTTGTGGCTTTGAGGCATTTATTAATGGCAAACATATTGTAGGAGAAGTGAAAGAGAAGGAGCAAGCACACAAGGAGTACAAAGAAGCTATAAGTCAGGGCCACGGTGCATATTTAATGGACGAAGAAAAGCCTGATGTGTTTACTGTAAGTGTGGGTAATTTGCCAGCTGGTGCCGACGTGATTATCAAAATAACATATGTTGCAGAACTTGCACTTGAAGGAGAACTGATCAACTTCTCTATTCCTGGAACAGTTGCCCCATGGAGACGAGATAAAGCGCTCGAGGATGTCACACAAACAGAAGTAAAGAGAATTGATGTTCTTCAGACCGAAGGGTCATTTTCTCTACAGATTGCTGTTGACATGCCGTTCAAGATTAAAGACTTCAATTCACCAACTCATCCACTGAAAGTAAAGAAGACAGATACGAAAGCAGTTATTGAGCTGCAGCCTGACACTGGCCTCAAGGATGGCTTCCAACTTTTGGTATCGCTTGCAGAAATTCATGTCCCAAGAATGTGGGTTGAGCAAAGCCCCTCTGATTCTGAAGATCAAGCATGCATGTTGACATTCTTCCCAGAATTTGAAGATTCTTCAGACGGTGATGTGGAAGTTATTTTGCTGCTTGATTCGTCAAATTCAATGCTATCTTCATGTGAAAATATGAAAAAAGCTGCAATATTAGCCATTTTAAAGCTTCCAGAAAATTGTCGATTCAACATTGTGAGCTTTGGTACAGGTTACATACAACTGTTCCCCACATGTCGGCCCAAAAAGGAAATATATTTAGAACAAGCTAAATCATTTATTAAGAGAATAAAAGCGAACAAAGGAGGAACTGACTTATGGCGCGTTCTACGGAAGTTTTATCTTTTAGCAGATTATGAACGTCCTCATCCTTTGAATATATTTCTATTTTCTGATGGTCACATCTCAGAGGAAGTCTTGACTAGAGCTGCAGTGAGAAGATTTTCTTCAGTTATGCGTTTGTTCACTTTTGGGTTTGGTTCCACTGCAAATCGACATCTGTTAACAAAGTTAGCACAAATAGGAGCTGGAGCTTCAGAATTTCTGGACCCAAAAACGAAATCGAAATGGGAGCGAAAAGTGAAAGAGCAGATCAGGAAAGCGCAGCAGCCAGCGCTGACATCTGTCACAGTCAGTTGGCAACAGCATGACGATGATGCACCAACGCCAATGCAGGTGAGGTGTCACTCTACACTTTTAGAATACTTTAGCATACTACTTTTTGTTAACAGCAAGCTTTTTCGTTTGTTCTTCGAGTTTTTTCCGTTTGGTTTGGTTGCGATCATGTGATCAATAGAGCTGATGCAATTCTCTTAAAGCTACATTTTTGAGAGGAAATAATTTGCTGTTTGGTAAAAATGATCTTAGTGTCATAGTACTTTTTGGCTTTATTTCGCAACTGGTTTCTTGCAGAGCTATCTAGTTCAATTCTAGCTTTTTGCTATTTCAATATGCAGACATAAGTTTCCAAACATGTAATGAAGCAGAAAAGAAATGTTTGTCATAGTTGACATAATGAAGTTGGTCTAAGATTACTTGGCAGAATATTTCTAGAATATAATCTCCAATGATGTTCTTAACTCCTATCTTTAAGTCCTGCTGATAGATTCATGCATCTGGATTCTCATCTGGTTATATACTTCGGTCACTATGTGACCTTTCATGCTCTAGTGAGTGTCGGATGAAAAAGTATTTCAGCTTTTTCGAGCAATAGTTGATTCTGTAGAACCACGCATAATGTTTGAGAACCCTGTCATGTCTATTTTCTCCCAGCCTAATAGACCAATCATCATGTTGGATTCTGACCACTCATGCTAAAACTAGGCCCATTTTGCATGATAATTGGTCAATTTGGTTGGGAGAAAACAGACCTGGTAGGGCTCTCAGACATTTGGCGACTATGCTATAGGACCACCATACTATTCAATTGCAATGTTATTCTCATGTACCCAAACCTATTTCAAAGTAGCATTATTTTATGCATTTTTGTTCACGTATTTATTTCAGGCGCCAAAAGATATGGTTTGCCTATTTAACGGATATAGGCAAGTGGTGTATGGATTCGTGTCACACTGTAGAATGGCTACGCTCCGTGCAATGATTGGAGACCGAGAACTATCGACAATGGTGTCAACTACAGATTTGAATGTTACAACTGGAAAGGTAGGTATTGCTTTTCATTATCGTAAACATGAGAAATCTGCTGTCATTTGGAGGGCTTGACTTCTACACTGCCGTTCAAAATATATGTGGACACTTTTGAATTTGGTTGCTAATTCTCTTCGAGAGAAAGTTTGTTTACAAACTTCAAAAGCAATTTTCATGAAAAATCCCTTATCAATTGTCCTTGAAATTTACTTGAAGCTTCTTCAGCCTTTCAACCTGATTGTAAGTGAAAAAGTTTGAGTTTGTCAACATGTAGGCAATCGCTATCAGGAGTTTTTGTCAAGATAGTAGCGACTGAAACGAAAGAGCTGACTTACGAACAGAGGTTAGAAATGGTGTTGGGATGGTAAACAACCATAAAGAAAAACAAGAATATGTACAAAGAGTGCCTAAAAGTAGAACCATAGGATTGTCCCTTTGAATAGGAAGACTTTCATGGATGAGGAGATCTAAGGAGTTATCGGTCTTGCTAATTATTCTGAAATCCTCAAGTGACCCAGTGTGCCCAGTTTGCTTAAGATGGTCCCATATGGATGATGGACTGGGAGATGTGAGTTTAGAACCGCTTTTTCCAATACCCAAGTGCTCGTTACAATGAATCTTAGGATTTCTCGATGTTTTACCGTAATACGTGGCACTACAGCCACTACACGAATACTTATAGATAACATTGGAGCATAGAAGGGTGGGAAAGTGATCCTTAATCTTAAATAGGGACGACTACCGTTTAGGTGATTTAAATACAAATTACAAATTATGGTATTCAGACCTTTTATTTTGACTGATGGAGGCCCAAGATTGGGTTGAAACGGTTCCTATATGTGTAAACTAGGACTATCAGCTAATGTGGAATTGTCGTGTAATATGGAATGGTCAAATAATATGGAATTGTCGAAATAGAGCTGATGGTCTCTCTTTTTGACGTCGTATTTATTTTCAAATTCATTAAGAAGCTGCGTTTTCCCACCTTCTATAAGATATTGCACATTGAACGATCTATATTGGATTTGGATTGCCGTAGCAGAGCGTTTTCCGGTGCATAGCACCAATATTTAGCATGCTAGGTTGGGTAGACGAGTGGATGCCGTGCTGCTTTGGTTGGGTTTCGAAGGAATCGCATATGTGTTGTGTTGCGCATTAAGACTTTGTACAAGATCATGGTCTGTTCATCATGAAGGTCGTTTGCTATCCATTGGCCATTACTGGAAATGCAAGACCGTCTTCTTTTCCAAGAGCTTTCCTTGGATAATCTTTTGTTGCCCAATGATATATTCTACGCTGTCATATGTCATTATAACATCAAAAAGGGAGATCCTAGATACTTATATGTCCACTGAATGGAAGTGCTCATGGAAATTTTATATGCCATCCTTTTCAAGTGTAAATACATATAGATTGGCACAGTGGCCATGTTAATAAGACTGTCAGCAAGTCCTCTAAATTGAAGTGAATAGTCTCGTTTAAAAAAGGCCGCCGATTAGAAAATAGTATCTTTTAGAAGGATTTATATGAATACGAAATATTGAAATCCTATTCAGTACAAGCGAAGCAGTACAGAGTACCAGAATCCGAGCACTAAATTTTAATTTGCCCTGCTTCATAGATTCTTCACAGACTTGCTGCTAGAGCTGTCATAAAAGACTGGGAAGATGGCAGCTTGAGTGAAGATCGCACACAACACGAATTGTTAAAGCGCGAGATGAAAAAGAAGATAATAGATCTAAGTATACAACATTCGATTGTTACACAGTTTACCAGTTTTGTTGCCATTGAAAAGCGTGAAGATGGAGAAATATTTGATAAGTCAAGTGGACCCTCCATTGATGAATTATTGAGTGAAGAAGACGTCGACTTTCTTAGTTATATGGCTTATAGTGATGATATGGACGAAGATGTTGCGGTATTATCTGATTTTTCGGGCAGTTCAGATGCCGAGGGTGAAAGTGATGATTATCTTCCAACTTCTCTAAGGTATTCCTATTTTTTTATTCTAGTTTGCTTTCCGGAGCTAAATTTGGTCGGCTGCTAATTTAGTGTTCTGCTTATTATACCGCTTAGCTGACTCGGTATGTCATTAATACGGTAGGTTGTTTAAATTCGTGCTTCGGAATTACTTCAAAGATGGTAATTATTGCTCTCAGCTTTTCTTAGTGGGTTGCATGGTATTCAAGTTTACAATTCTTTATAGGTTGCAATTTTCGATCTTCTCGTAACATGCTACCTCTTACTTTCGTTCTGAAGGAAAACTCCCAGCATCCAATTATTCTATGTTTGATTAGATTAGATTTTGAAACATCACTATCAGAATGCTTGAAACGGAATATAATTTGCCAATCTATTGATTCTCAAGCTTTTTGAAATTTTGCTTTTACTATGGTCGTTATATGTTATTGTTTCATACTTTTCAAGCATAGCCTCCAAATGTTTGAGAACCCTGTCTGGTCGATTTTCTCCCAACTTAATTAACCAATCATTATGCATGATTCTGACCACGCATGCTAAAACTAGGTCCATCTTGCATGATGATTGGTATCATGATAATAATCATTAAATAATCATGATTAATTAATGATTATAATCATTTTGCATGATGATAACACACAGGCACACACACACACACACACACACACACACACACACACACACACACACACACACACACACACACACACACACACACACACACACACACACACACACACACACACACACACACACACACACACACACACACACACACACACACACACACACACACACACACACACACACACACACACACACACACACACACACACACACACACACACACACACACACACAGGTACGCACAGGTACGCACATGTACACGCATGCACCAGACAAAAATAACATACCGACAGATGAAAAGCACGAAGTTCCGGTTTTCAAGGGCTGTTAATTTTCATAGTCTAATGATGCAAAGCGTCTGCATGATTTGATGTATTCTAATGTAGCTTCAAGAATCATTCGGTTGACAATATATGGAAGTTCAGAATTTCCATACAACATCAGTGAACAAACAACATCGCTATCGAAGTTAGAAATAGCCATACTCAGAACTTCTGAGAGCTGGCCTAGGAGGTTTCTGCGAAGATGATAAAACATGGGGCAATGCAGGAGAAAATGCTTACTATCCTCGTTGGTAGTACCGCAATTACATAGTAGACTTACGATGTTAAATCTATTTCGAAACCTATGCTCATTTAATGCACCAAACTTCAATCGCCATTTTGTTAAGATTCTAACACCTTCAATATCATATATGTTATATACAGAATTTTCTGTAGGTCTTATTTTCAACAGGAGTTTGCGCTTAATTCTCGTATGAACTGTATGCTCCTGCAACACTGACTCATACTTTTTGATTTCGACTGTAGTGAACTCTTTTAGAAGAAAATAATGTATTGCTGTTGTATTTTAGTTCTTGGATGGGTAAAGACAATGATGGCACCTTTGACTATGAGGGAGCATATTTGAATGAGGTAAATTTGAGCGAGGAACGTTTGGATCATGGCGCGGGAGTGCCGATTGTCCTTGATACTGGTATTTATACCTTGAAAGCTGGTTTTGCAGGTGAATGTATGCCAGAGGTTGAAGTTCGAACTGTTGTAGGAAGACCTCGACACCAGGTAAGCATTCCTATTATTTTTCTGGTTTTAGTGTCGTAGTTATTAGATACAGAGTCACCTTTGAACACATCTATGTTTCAGGCGTACAAACTTCAAAGAACCGGTTGTCCACAATAAAGAACATTATTGTTTTAAAACCAGTTTTTAAATCAAAAGTATGTCCCGCTTAAAGCACATCGTGAATTTAGGAAGGTATTTCAAAAGCATCATTTTCCTATACGTAGTAATTATTTGCATTGAGACCATTGTAGTGTACCCATTCCAGCTTTTCACTGTATGGTATTAAAAGTTTTAATGTTAGTGCCACTTACTGTTGTGGCATATCTTATATATGCGTGCTTTCAGAGTGATATAACTACCTTGCGTTTGTTATTGATACTAACTACTGTACAATCTCGTTATAACGTACTCGGTTATAAGGCACTTTTTACAAGATAACGTATCGAAGTGGTCTGTCCCGGCAAAACGTTCATACGAACCCTTATAAGATTACCCCGCTTATTACGTACTCGGTTGTTACATACTTTCGATTATAATGTAGTTGTTTTTTGATAGCTACTTTTACTAAAGAAAGGGATCACTAGCTGCTGCGGGAATCCACTTATATGCCTAGCTATCACACATTAGCATTATTTTTTATGGGTACCATATCTCATAAAATTGACCACAAACTGGATTTTCACGTTCGCAAATTTGCCTAACGCCGAAGAGGAACTGAAACATTTAATTGAAATTGATGCAATGCAACAAATGCTTTGATTAGAACAATTATTTGGAGGCATATTAAGGACTTCTTTAAACTTTGCAATAACTATTCATGAACATTGGAACCAAATGTATGCTATTTATAAAAGCTTTGTATGATTTCTTAAGTAATATCTCGGAGTTCTTTAAAGAGAAGAGTCTTATGAGCGTCTGTACTTAAAGTATCTTCTGGTTCAAGAAGTAGTAGAAGCAGCTGAAAGGCATATATCGTTCTCTTCCCTAGCAATTCTGGTCTACATCCGTTTTCCCCTGTTAGCCAGTCCCGTGTTGGGCGTTATATCCGGACGATACTGTATTGAATACCAATGATTTCTCATTTAGTTGCAAGCTACCGGACCCTTCCGATCTACTTCATCTAGTTTCTCAAGGCTCTCTCTGTTCTACTGTCATATCATATTTCTTACTGAAACTAATCAACGCCAGATTAACATTGAAGTTAGCTACATCAATAGTTCACTTCCTATCAAAAATGATCTCTCAAAACGGTGCGTCTATTCCTCCACTGATTGTGGCATTCCCCTTATGCCAGAATCTGTCACCCTTATTATCAGAATCTGTCACCCTTATTGTCAGATATATGTTGTTGCGAAGAAGTTCTCCTTTGATGTCTTATTCTTGAATCCTAATCATTGAGATTGATTTAGTGTAGTGCGTACATGGTTATTACGGTAACTGCACGTTGTTCAAGATTGTCTGTCTACGGCACATATTTAACTTTTATGTAGTATGCCATTATTGCAACTTAACTTTTCTCAGGGTGTAATGGTAGGAATGGGTCAAAAAGATGCGTATGTTGGGGATGAGGCTCTTGGGAAGCGAGGCATTCTGACCTTGGCAAGTCCATTTTCGCTACCTGCAAAACAATCAATGATAAAGCAACCAGTTGGTATGTAAAGAACATATTTATATCTTAGTTTGTTGTTGACTGTGGTAGTGAATTCCGATCATAACAATGTCTTTGTTACTCGGGGGGGGGGGGGGTGGGTAACTAAGCCAATTTTTGACGGGGACGGGCTATTTTGATTCAAAATTTGAGCCCATATTCCGCCCATGTCTGAAGAAATGTTACCCATAATTCCGCAAACATGATGAAAACTATGCCCATAATTTCAGAAGTCAAAGAACACTTTCAATAAGCAACAAAAATTTTGCAACATTTTTCTAAAATGGAGCCCATAATTTTGCATTTTTCTTCAAATGGTACCCATAATTCCTCACATATTTCAAAAACTGATGTCCATAATGCAGCACTTTTCAGGAAAACGCACCTCTAAATAATGGCACGTCCCCATGTCCCAAACCTACTACGTTAACCCCCCCGAGCTTCGTGGTAAAAGCAACTAAAATCTTGTTCCGCATCCTAAATTCTTTTGAAAAGGTGGTCTGGCTGATACTGTACAGATTATGGAATTCAACATGTTTGGGAGGTGATGATCCAAAACGAGTACTAGTACTTTACGACTGTCCTCCTCCGCACTTTCAAAGGTTGAACTCGCACTTTTACCAAGTTCGTGGTATTGTTTAGATATTTCTTTCAAACCAACCGTCAGATGTACCGAACCGAAACGGTGATAGCTGTAGCCACAGCTGGGTGTATTTACTCTCTAGACGTCATCATCAGCATAAGTTATATCAGATATGATATGATATTAGTATAATTTCATAATTTATTTTATTTCCTTATCCCCATCAGTTTTGCAAGAAATAGATTTTGTGATTAAACATGCTCTACAAAAGCTATCAAGTTTAAAATCTTAAATTCTTATTTGATGGAATACTATTTAAATCTAAAAGCTACTTTCCGTAGGGATCGTGCTCTAAAGAAGCCTTCTCCTGGATAAAATTCCATAGTATCTTTTTGAGAATCGAAATTGTTGGATTGTTTCTTTTTGGCAAAGGAATTGGTTTCCGTTTCTGTACTCGAGACGTAGAATGGTACTTTTGTAATTGCACGTTTTCTCTTGTAAACTCTACGTTTCTTATCGGCGTGATCAACAGACTCAGTGTGTTAGTGTTAGTGTTAGTTTGTTCATTGTAGCCCTTTCGAATTAGATCAGTTTTGACACACACAGCCAATTTCATCGGACCTTTAATTTTCTGTTAGTTTGTGGGTACTGTCTTTTGGACACTGCGATGCATCGATTTAGTTTTAAGTTTGCCTTACACTCGTTTGTTTTTAGACATGATTCCCTATAATTCACCGTCAATTACTGTCTACAAGTGCCTTGTAGGTGTAGTTTAGTATACGTTGCAGTAAAGTGCTTTGAAGCTTTCCTGTAGAAGAGAGTCCACTCGTCAACAGCTACACAAGGTTCATGGAATCGAAATTATGGACTTTGTATATTGCCAGTGTTGAAGCTTGCTTCCCCTGGTGCTTTGATGCTGTTTAGATATCTCCAAAGACCGATGGCCATAAATTCGGTTATTAATGCTGTCAGACTCATTTTTTTTGCTATACCCATTCAGAGATTCATAGATGCTAGTTACCTCCATTTCTATGGATGTTGCAGAGTGTTCCTAGATTATTTGCTGAATACACAGATTTAATTAGACAGTTTAAGGTGGCTGTCATAACTAGTAGCAAGAGAGAACCATGATACGACGCTTCCAATGCCCCATAGATAATTTTGTATTTGCTTAATGCATGAAAATTTCACAAAACATGCCGCATGAGGTCAAGACATAGACATTAGTAAAATAATTATTATTCTGCAGGATTTGCAGGATTGTCGTGAGGTTCGATGTGGCAAGTATGAATGAGGATGAGGAAATACATATAAATATTTGGCAAAACTCAGCTCTCTCACCAAAACTTAAAATTTGCATCATGTGCAGTAATAGTTGAATTTTTACCGACTTCTCAGAGAGAGCACTGTGCTGCTCCATTTTCCATTCATTACCTCTCTTGTACAAACAGAAATGTGACTTTTGACGGCGTTATGTGATGGCACTACTAATGAAGAGCCTTAATTGTTGTTAGAACGTAAGGTTTTTTAGCTGACGTTGAGACTCTTCAGCCTTGGTTATTTTGCAGTGCTCGTCCCAAATAGAAAGTGATTTGGAATATTAGAGGATTTGAAATTTCAAAAGAACTCTGTAGGCTGGGTGGAGGGTTAGAATAAACGGGATGAATGGTAAATATCTTTAATTATGATAGCTTTGGTTGGTATCCCCCATATTATTTCAGCCGTAAGCTGAAGAAAAACACGATTTCACATGTTACTTATTGCTCTAACGAAATATCGACTAAAATCTTAGACGGAGGTATGGAATAAAGACGTCCTTGTGGACTTTTTCAAGAAGCTAAAACGTTTGGTGTACCTTTGTTCAGGACTCAAGAGTTGCCTATGTTTGATTTTGAAAACGTGTGCTTGCCATTGACGCTATTATAATTAACTATGCAAAGCCATTCCGGTTTCAAACTCGATTGATCTCGAAGCGACTGTATGAACAAAAGGGAGTTGAAGCCGGAGTAAAACTATCGTAGATTGAACTTGGGTTATTTTCGGTGGATCGTGTGAACAGGGTTTGTAGATGTTTGCTTTTTATGAAAACTGTTCATCAGAAACAGTAAAATTTGGATATAGAAAATTTCGATGTTGAAATGGAATCCAGCACAACTTTCTTAGTTTTCAATCATCCAACTAGCAGTCGTGTTCTTTTGTTGAGGAATGTAGGGTATATGCCTTAGGAGGAAATATTTGATTTCCTTAGGTCTCCCATATGCACTTCGAGAGGCCAGTAAAGATATGATCGTTGAGCTACAAGAAGCACTTGCTACAAGAGGTAAGAATCTGAAATAAGAATATTGCCAAAGCATTCCGCAAGTCAATAACGTTTATCCTGTTGTGCACCCGATATATTTTAAGATATTTCAGGGTAATTCTCCAGGAAAGGACAACAATAGCTTTTGTTTAGACGAGCCATTTTAGAAGGGCCTCTTTGTAAGAGTAAACTGACTTTCTTCCTGAATAGTATTATACATTGAGTGTAAAGTACGATAGGCTTCTTTACTTCCCGTTTCGTAATATACGTGGTCTGAACTTATAAAGTCTTCTTTTGGAGAATCTAAGAATGTTGCTCAGATTTGAGAAACGTAAATTTCGTCGCGCCTCTGAATTGTGTTAGGCTGATTCAGAATAGAACTCTGTTCTAAATTGTATAAGCTTTGCTATGACA
>OZ025275.1:6873888-6896388 GCA_964019165.1 Mastigias papua | reverse complement strand
TTAAAAGGAAGGATTTTGGAAGCAACAATATTGTAATGGCCACCCATACCGGAGATGTTGTACGACAAATGCATGAGGCTTAAATGTCCCTAAGCTGTTCGCAGAGACTTAGCTAACTCAATAGTATGCTACTCCATCGATGGCCGATCTTTCAAAGAAACTGTACACGGAGCGCACAGGGAACATCATTGTAAAAGTGTAGCAGACAATTATTGAATGCTTAAAGTGATTAACTCCTTCCCAGACTACTTGCACTTAGAAATTGCTACAAAATGCAACTTGTTTCATAGTCCTTGAAATGTAAGGAATCATTGCCAATGTTTAGAAGAACAACTTGATATTACAAAGATTTGATTGAAAATTTCACACATGAATGGAAAGTGCTGAAAAGTTACGCATGTAATTCTGCATCAATATTATCTGAACTTAAGTGTAAATAGTTGCCATGCTAGTTCTTAGCTAAATTTTGCGTAAGGAAATAAATTGAACTTTTAGCAGTAGAAACTTTTGAAATCAAATGAACTGAATGAGTATTGATATCTCTATATACTAAGATGCCTATATGATAATTTATGCCAATCCAATCAGATCGCTCAGATTTGTACCACATGACCCGATTCCGCATACACGATCTCCTCCCAGGATATAAACATCTAACTTGTCAGATCCTGTCTCCTTCAGTGGTACACCTGAATAATATAGTTTACATTTTCTCTTGTAATGCCCTATATTTAATTCATTATGATGCGATTTCCTTATTAGCTGTGTTCTTGGAGACCTATGCCTCATTTACGGCTATACAGAATCTTGCTTTGACCTTTATCGACATTAGGATGGCAACAAGCTTGACAGCAATTTGCGGCAACGAAAGGAGTTGTTTTTTGTTTGCTTTACGGCTGATAGTGCTGATGTGATGTTTCGTGTTGGCTGTATTTTGCTCCGAATCTTGTTGGTGCAAAGAGAATATCACAAGGCTGAATTGGCATTATCTGAGTACTAGAAATATCTAGACAATGGGTGGTGGGGGAGATATCCTTGATTATGGAATTGAGTAGGGTAGTTAGGATGGTGGAGGCCATCATACAGTCATAATATGTCTCGCGATCGTCTGTCACGGAACTTGCCAGAGGAGAGTTTGCTGTTTTTGCTGTTGCAAGAAACTCATTTGTTGCGAGGAAATTCTGTGTCGTTGCTGCAACTGTAGCTGGTTACTTTAAAGGAAGAAACTGTCGTGGGAAGAAACTGTCGCGGGAAGAGACTGTCGCGAAAAGTCGCGAATGATTTGAAATTTTTGTGTGTAAACTGTCGCGGGACTTAACTGTCGCGAACGCTGGAAAATTCAATTTTCGCGGGCATTAACTGTCGCGAATTACTGGATGAGTAACATATTTTGATTTCTTCTTTCCACGAAAGCCGAATCTTAAACAAAACCAAATAAAACTTTACGACAATTAAAAATGTGTGAGCTCACTGGTGCTTTAAACCAGAATATTTGCAATCAAAAAAGGATATCACAACCTGATTACGAGAGTCCGTTAGGTAGAAAAATGAAGCTTTTGAAATGACCAAAAACAATTGCAATGATACACGCTTTTTTATAGGTAGATTTGGCTCCAGTTTCAGCTTGGCGTTTCTTATTTCTCAGGTTTTCTTATTTGTCCAGACTACATTAGAGTAAGTGATATCAATGCCGTTGAACTAGCTCTATTATGATATGTCTTTAATCGTATGTGTGTTTTATGTCTCCAATTGAAGCAACTTTGGTGTGTCATATGTTATCAATTACTTCTACAATTATTTTTGGTTTAGAAATGTAATTCTGATGGATGCAGAAAGGATAAAAGAGACATGTTGCTTTCAAAAATTGTCTTTGAAGTTCGTGTTTTGTACCTGACGGACCCACACAATTTTTAAAAAATTCAAGATTTGTGTTGAAGTTTCCTTGAAAAATTTAAAAGTCGCGGGAGTTAACTGTCGCGAAAGGCCCAAAAAGGATCTCTCGCGGAAGAAACTGTCGCGAAAGTCGCGAGATTTATCTCGCGACAGTTTCTTACCGCGACAGTTACTTCCTTTAAAGTATTTAGTGCAGTAAAGTTCCAGATTTTTCTTCAAATGCCAATAAAATACTGCTTTGCAGGGGTACGGGGAGAGGTCACAGGCAATCATTTCAGCATGATCCATGGCAGCTCTTCACCCCCAAACGATGCATGTTAGCGCCTCTTTCTTTACTATCAGTGTTCGACATTTGGCTATATATTCACTGCGAGTGGTTAAAGGATCTTTAGTATGAATACTAAAAAGGTCTAGCACCAGTCTTTTGATTAGAACATCTACTATCCCAAATTCATGTTTCATCTAATATGTCCGGTGTGTTTTCCACGCGTGAATTATTTAGCTGCAAGGACTGTACATCATCATAGTTCTTCTTCCTGTCAGTTATCTTCATTTTCCAAACTGGCGAGCAATACCTTTGACCTACGCAACACTTTTAAACGATACATCACCCTGTACTTATGTGATCACAAAGACCATTTGTCACTAGTTTATCATTGCTCCAGTCAATATAGTACATATACTGTAGATCGAAATGCGACAGCAGATGTACTTTGCATTATTAATGTCTCTGATACCGAGTGTTTAGAGTCTCCAAAAGTTTTTACCGCCAACGTATATCTTATTGCCATAAATGACGTATCACTTCCTGTGTTACTGTTTGATATTTTTGTAGCAATGGAGCAGATTCCACTTGCACGAAGGATGAATGTCTTATCAGAGTCTGACAGTGAAGATGACTTTGGAATTGGTTTATTTGACGAATGTTCTGAGGCAAAAGACCAATCAGGTAAATGTTGATCTCCAGTTTTGTATCCCAGAATTCTCATTGTTAATGAGTTGTAATTTCTTATAACCTGTGCATATATGTGCATAAATTGCATACACTGTGAAGGATGGCATTTGCATGCAACTAGTTTCATGAGTCGTGTTCTCCCAATCTTTGCTTTATAGTAATACGAAAGTAACTAAGTGGGAGGGCTTGTGAGCAATGGGATTGTATTATTCTTATTTGCTACTCTAAATCTTACTTAACTGTCACCTGTCGATTGTTATCCGACCTCTGCTATCTGGTAGGTTTGCCTTTTTTCTTTTTTGCTTTCCATAAAAGGCACAAGATAAGTTACTTAATACTATCGATTACAAGCTAGTTTGCTTACACTGCAAAAACGATACCAGGGGAACAACATCTATGACTATCCTGGGGTCATAATAGAGAAAAATGTGAAAACGCAGCAGAAAATGATTATATTTTGCAATTAACAACTGCCAAACATTAACACATTATTAATAGGTACAGTAAAGTTTAAGTAGAATATTCTCCATGTTAATTTCCAAGTAGGATCATGTGAGTAAAGAGTGAAAAGGACCGTAAACACAGGGGACTTAGAAAGAAAGTTGTACACTAGCAGGAAATGTATACCTTTGATCCTTGAGGAGGCGTTAGTGGTCTTTGGTCAAGGCGTGTAGTTTGAAGCTGATGTTTTATTGTCAAATTTTAATATAGCTTATTGGATTCCAAAGGCAGATTTTATCTCGTATAGGAGAATTGGCCGAATACTGTTATTTAGGCCTGTAGGATTTCCATGAGCCTTGAGTATATAATTGACACCGACAAGGAGACTTCTTCTATTTCCTTTGAAAGAATGGCATAGCAGCAAAAAAGTGCTCTATTTCTTCGATGCCATCTGTTTAGCTGGATACAATGGAGTTTGCTTAGACCAACCCTTAGTTACGCGGAGTAAGAATTACCCTTTTGGTTATGGATCCGCTACATGAAATTATGTGAAGAGTCCTTATTTGCCCCACTAACGATTGAGTTCTGAGGGAATAGTTCCGTACATGTAGAACTGGAATAGGGTCGCGTTTGTACTCAGGAAATAAGTTATTGACAAATTTATATAGTAGAACAAGACTTTTACACCATTTTCTAGCATTGAATGACTCCCATTCTATTTCTTTGTAAAAATTTCATTAGATGTTCCCCTCGAAATTCATGATAGTGCAAGAGCAGCCGAATATTGCACAGATTCGAGGTTTTCCATCAAGTATTTTCTAGAACAGTTATCTCATTAAGGGATATGATAAGTAACATCGCTTTAGTCTAGATGGGGCCTGAGGTCTTACATATACTTTGAGTAGCCTATGTAACGTACTTTTGGAAAGCTGGTTTGATATAAACTACAGCATTCTAATCCGTTTACTTGACTTTGTTGTTGCCACTTGTATGTGAGCTGAGAAGGAGGGTTTAGTATCCAGAAACAAACCTATCTGTTTATCCTGGAGCACTGTCGATACGCGTTTGTTATTGAAAGGGATTACCTGGATGAGTTAGTTTCGTATTTGTTTGAAAATACTAACTCAAATGCCTGCTTGCAGGGATCTGGATTGAATTACATTATCTAAGTGTGTGCCCATAATGTTATTAGATCTAAATAGTGGTTCATATCGCTAGCAGCTGCTCTAGGATCTTATACAATCGTAAATGCATGCTTATGTAGTAAAGTCTGCTTATGTCAGTGCTCTATCTTGCCTGTTTGCTACCATGACACATGGATATGGGACTGGCTGGATATAGGTCTTCTGTATTCCAAGCGTGGGTAGTTTTAGCTGATATTCTCATGTAGCTCCCTGTTAGGTGTGACTAACACTAGTACTAATAATAATAGTAATAATGATAATAGCTATAAATGATTTATTTACAGTTAATTAACTACTTACTAATAGCTCGTACTCATGACGAGATGGAGCTAATAAAACCAACCTAGGGACCATGCATTTACGACGTCTAAAAGAATATCGCGATTTTAACCCCCCCTTGTCATCATATTCTTAAGTCTATACACCCCTCCTTTACAACGTCTAAACTCTTTTACCCCCCCCCCCCCATTGACCACACACACACACACACACACACACACACACACACACACACACACACACACACACACACACACACACACACACACACACACACACACACACACACACACACACACACACACACACACACACACACACACACACACACACACACATACACACACACACACACACACACACACACCGACCGATCGACCGACTGACTGAGCAACCGGCCGACCGACCGACCGACCGACCGACCGACCGACCGACCGACCGACCGACCGACCGACCGACCGACCGACCGACCGACCGACCAACTCAATGTCTTCAACAATAGCGGGTTGGACACTTGAAGCTGGGGGTTTCACAGAAGAAGAGAATTGTCTCCAAATAACGAGTGAGAAAATACTCTCGCTTATACGAAGATCAAAGCAGGGATTACCACGATCGAAACAAACGTGGTGTGGCCAAGGGTCAAATTGCTATGGTTCTGAATAATGGAGTTGGATACTCCTTTACAGATATGATTTCAGGTAGCTACGTACGCTCGCTTACCCTACCTAAGTTGGAGTCATTTTGTAAGGAAGTTAATCGCAAATCAAACAGGATGTAGCTTAGAAAAACACCTTTGGGACACGTTATGCATAGAATATGTCATGGTTTACTTCTGTAATCCCTGGTATACCTCTGTAATCCCTGGTGTACTTCTGCAATCCCTAGTGTACTTCTGTAATCCCTGGTGTACTTCTGTAATTTGTATTCCTAGTCAATGCAGATTCTCTTCTGCAATGATTAATATTAGAGCCCTCTACATCTTTATAATAACTGCCTCCTGTCTGGTAGCTGATGTAAATACATGTGGTCTTTGAAGCTATTTTGATATTTTCATAAATTTCTAAGTAAATTGGAAAATTTAAGGTCATATTTTGGGAGAGAATATACAAATGAAAGGGAGATGAAACCTAAGTTTGATATGTTGAATCGTGACAAAAGTCGCAAATACTATTTACACGCACAGTGAATCGGAGACCGTATAATCTTAAGAATCTGGACGATTAATCGTTGCGTGCAAACCTGCCTTAAAAAACTGATTTTGTCACAAACAAGATAATATAGTTAACAGTTAGTACCAATGGCAGGGTATATCTTGATATTTAAAATGTAATAGTTTCTAGTAGCTGAAATAACTGACCTGTGCTGGAGTGGAAGATTTGAATTAGGACAGGCCAGTTGATGAGGGACCTATGGTATGAAGCAAGGCAGGAATTACGTCACGCTCTATGGGTAGGTGGTTCTGCTCATTTTCATGACTCTCCGTGATAGTAGGGAAGGCGGTTGGGTGTTACGGTAAAAAAATGAAATTAGAGGTTTTGTATAATTAAGTAAATACAACAGTCATCACATGGCCTAAATTAACCGGGTTATCGAAAGATGCCTTGTTTATGGTTGTTATCTATTCCTTTCCCACCTTACGTTGTAATGTGGACAGTGCTTTTGTCTTCAATTCAAATTACTTCACTGTTGGCACTTACAGTTGTTGCTCTTATTAAAAATATACATGAAGGAGCACTGAAATTTCTTTGATCCTTCCCTAACTTTTTACTAGTTTTAATTTTCGTTGTGCATCTGGGTGTTTGTGCTGAGCGTGAAGCAACTCAAGGGGTCTTGTGAGCAAACGTGAAAGAGCATGATGGTATGGTATAGGTGGGTCAAAAAAAGCAATTTTAGTGCTACGTACTCACTGAACTGTCCCTTAGTTTTGCGTAGATGAAAGTATGGCAATGAGCTTTTATTGAAAAAGTGCAGTGAATGAATGAGTGAGTAAATGAATGAATGAATGAATGAATGAATGCATAAATGAATGAATGAATGTATAAATGAATGAATGAATGAATGAATGAATGAATGAATGAAGGACTGAATGGATTAAGGAGAACTGAATCCCATCATTTCCACAATGTAGTTCTTCTCGTTGCATTTTATTTCAATGGTTTATTGGTAAAATAAAAAGAAACAGAATGGAACGTCGAAGTTCTAAAAGACCCCGTCTCTATCCCCGATCTACAGCATCTAACAAGTCTTAAGCTCATCGTACCCCCTCCCATCTCTTTAGTCGACGTCATATATGTATGGTCCCCTTGGAAAATGAATAATGAATGATGCATTTGGTGAGATGGAGAAAGAAATATATACAGCAAAAGCCTGCATAAATGAACCATAGTATTTTAGAACCTGTAGCCTAAAATTCTTCAGATTCCTATAAACAAGATACGAAAGTTTTACCTTGACTGGTTCAACAAGGAAACTGGGAGCTCTCTTACGAGAGAAGACCCTTTCTCAATGTATGCTAAGCGGGACACCGTTTTACTTATGAATTACTACCCAACATTAATTGTTCGTATTACTTTTGTAGGAACCTTATTAGCTTTGATCCTTAAAACAGAGGTTCTTTTGTGCGGATTCTTACTGAACCTATCGAGGAAATGCGTTAATATGCTTGATATACGATACATTTGATTGCAATAAGGACAACATATGAAATTTCTACAGATTTGAATCCAAAACAGGTTTATTTAAAGTTGAAATTATAAATCTTTTGTGAAAAGGCGGTGTTAAAATGGTAAATAAATCACTTGATATAGCGCAGTTTTTGATGAAATATCTTCAAGAACGCTTCACAGTTCCTAAAAATCCCTAATAACTTAGCAAGTCCGTGTCTCTGTATGGAAGCTATACTTCTTATACATAATAAGTAAATATATATATATATATATATATATATATATATATATATATATATATATATATATATATATATATATATATATATATATATATATATATATATATTACGTATAGGAAGTGTAGCTTCCATACAGAGGTTTGAACGGCAAATGCCAAAGGCTTCCATTACCAATAACTACCTACCACAAGAGACTTATTTTGTATCATTATCACAAATAATGAATACTACATATTCAAACTAATGTATTCAATTGGTTAAAACAATTCATAGTGAAGAGGGCAAATAGAACTATAGGAAGGAAGGGACGTAGGGAGGATCAAAATGCACACCGAAAGATTCTCCTCTGCTTTCTCTTGATTCTTCTGTCTGCTCTGCAGAGCAAATTGAGATATGAATAAGATTGGTAAACTATTTGAGATTAATGGATTACAGGTACTCACATTTATCATACAACAATTATCATTTTATACAGTGGACCATGATATCCTGTTAGATGTACTACCCATGCACTTTGATATTGAAGGAGTAGTTCTTAGCTGGCTTGAATCTTATCTTCCAAGTCGCCAGTTGAAGGTCAATATAGGATCAGAATATTCTCCACTAGAGGATGTGATGGGCTCTGTCCCCCAAGGGTCATGTATGAGGCCAGTTCTTTACTTAATCTATGCCAGTACATTAGCAAATGTTATTCTTGAAAACCTGTAAGTCTATGGTTATGCTGATGATTATGCTCTAAGTGCATCTTTCAAACCAGGTTATCAAGACGAATGTGAGGGAAACCAGCAATTACATGATATGATTATAATAGTTATACCATTCTGTCGTGCGCAACCTTCGATGTCATATATATATATATATATATATATATATATATATATATATATATATATATATATATATATATATATATATATATATATATATATATATATATATATATATATATATATATATATATATATATATATATATATATATATATATATATATATATGTATATATGAACTCAGTAGCTTGCGAGTAACCAAGATTTCTCCTTTTTCAGTGCAGACAGAAACATTATTATTCTCACAAAAATCAGGAGAAATTAATATTCAGGCTAATAGCGTAAGGAAAGCCAATAAGTATACTCCACTACTTCAAGACCTGTCCTCTTCCTATAATAAAGTTATTTTTATCAATGTCTCCATGGGTGCTCTCGGCGTTATGGGCGCCTCCTGTGATTCCTTTCTTTCTCTACTCCAAGATCTGAGTTTTGACAAAGTTACATAGCGAAGAATTATTATGAAAACAATTAATATTGCCATTAGGTCAACGTATTACATCTCCTGCCAAAGAAATAAACCATGGAACAACCCTGAACTCCTGAACTTCTGAACATTCACTTTCTTTTCCTGCTATTATACCTTTGAGTTATGGTACATGTCAATTATTATTGTTATTATTTTTCATGTGCTTAGTACAAACTAGCCAATGGTACACTACCAATTATATGCGAGGTGTATTATTGTAAGTAACAGATATATACATATGAAAGTTTAAATATATATATATATATATATATATATATATATATATATATATATATATATATATATATATATATATATATACACTCAAATAGCTCCAATCATAAAGAAATTTTTAAAGACATAAATAGACCTTCAAGAAAAAATTCCAACTTTTAAAACGTTTCGGCACAAGCCTTCATCAGTTCATGTTATATATATATATATATATATATATATATATATATATATATATATATATATATATATATATATATATATATATATATATATATATATATATATATATATATATATATATATATATATATATATATATATATATATATATATATATATATATATATATATATATATATATATATATATATATATATATATATATATATATATATATATGCAATCAGTAGCTCGCGAGTAACCAGGATTTCTCCTTTTTCGGTGGAAACAGAAAGGTTGATATAGTGCTCACAAAAATCAGGAGAAAATTAAAATTTGCCACCACCTGGGATCGAACCAGGGTCTCTCGCATTCCGGGCAAGCGTCGTAACCACAAGATCACAGTGGCTTGTTTTAACTCCCCTGATTTTTAGCAACTTATTGCCACTTTCGGCTTTTGCCTTTCTCAAGCAGTTCTAATATATGCAATCAGTAGCTCGCGAGTAACCAGGATATATATATATATATATATATATATATATTTATATTACGGATTATCTTTGAATTGTCTCGATATACTGGTAATGTGTCAAATTAATTTTTACTTCCCTTTGTTTATCATCAATCAATGTCTTCCTGATTTTCTTGTACTACACTAGAACAAGTTAGTGAAGTTCTTGGCAAACTTCTTTGATAAAATCTAGCAAACCCTGGGTTTTTGATGCCGCTATGCTGTTCTTCTACTCCTGTGAACATACCATAGAAGATCCCAAGCAACTAGTTTCAATAAACTTTGCTGTTTTCTACATTGGTGCTAAACACGATCACAGCACTGATAAGCTTCTCCATTGTTGTCTTGTTTGATCAATTCTTGTTTCACTTGGCTCCAAATGTTTTGATTGGGGCTCAAGTCAGGTGTATTTATTTATATCTATGTGTCAATATCTAGGCAAGTGCCATTCACAGTTGAATGACTTGGCTGTAATCATTACTGCCAGAAATGGAACTATGATAACAGCCGAGAACTCAAAAGGCGAGACTTTTACACGAAATATTTCATTTTTTCGGAAAGTTAACTTGCTCTTTGATTCGGACTTGACAAAAGAATCTTGCAATGGCATCGGTGGAGTATAAGAAGGCTTATGACATGGCACCCCACTCTTGGATAGTCGAATGTTTGCAATTGGCACAAGTACCACAGAATGTGACAACTTTTCTTCAGCGCTCTATGGTAAATTGGCAAACTGAATTAACTTCAAGTGGTACGTCACTCGGAAATGTACATATCAGAAGAGGGATTTTTCAGGGAGACAGTCTTTCCCCATTGATCTTTGTAATTTGCAGGATACCATTATCAAAGGTGTTGCAGAAGGCAAAAGCTGGGTAGTTGCTTGGAGATGTGAAAATCAACCATCTGTTGTTTATGGATGATCTGAAGATATTTTCGAAGAACAGAACTGAAATTGATAGTTTTGTTTTCCTATAAACAGTAAAGGTGATAACCCATGATATTGGAATGGAATTCGGAGTAAAGAAGTGTGGTGTTGCAATCATGAAACGAGGGAAACTAGTCGAAAGTGAAGACATACACCTAGGTAATGGAGAGAGTATTAAGGCGATTGATCTTGAAGTATACAAATATCTTGGTATTTTAGAGGCTGATAAGATAAAGGAGAATGAGATGAAAGAAATGTTCTCAAAAGAATACCTGAGGCGCACTAAACTAATTATGAGATCAAAGTTGAACGGTAGGAGCAAGATAATGGCAGTAAACATATTGGCAGTATCACTCATTAGATATGGAGCAGGTATACTTAAATGGAATACGGATGAACTGCTAAAGCTTGACAGAGAAAGAAGAAAAATTATGACAATAAACAAGGAACTCCACCCAAGAAGCGATGTTGCAAGAATATACGCATCACGAAGGAGAGGGGGAAAGAGGTCTTATAAGTTGTGAATGTTGTGTAAGGGGAGAGGAAAATAGTTTGAGTTGGTACATATTGAACAGTAGAGAGGTACTTTTGAGAAAGATCGGGGATTCAGACATAGTTTATGTTGCTGAAGCAATTGGACCAAATGAGTATAAAAGGTTTCATAGCCAGAAAAGAGAAGACGAATGGAAACAGAAAAGAATGCATGGACAGTTTTTGAGGGACAAAGAGGGGGTGGATTGAGATAGGTCATGGCATTGGATTGCAAAAGGAGATATGAAGGGATGTACTGAGGCATTGATCTGCAGTGCTCAAGAACAAGCTTTAAGAACAAATTATACAAAGTTCTATATTGATAAGAGTTCTGAGTCTCCTATATGTAGAATGTGCGGGGAGAAAGCGGAAACTATTAGTCATCTAGTTAGTGAGTGTAGTAAGTTGGTACAACGAGAGTATAAGAGAAGGCATGATAATGTGGCACGATACATTAATTGGCAGCTCTGTATCAAAGGAGGGTTTGAGAGAGCTGATAGATGGTATAATCAGCAAACTGAAGCAATAATTAATTGAAAATGCGAATTACAAGCTCTTATGGGATTTTACGATCCAATGTGATAGAATGATTAAGGCAAGACCGCCGGACATTGTGTTGGTAGATAAAATGAACAAAGAAATCAAAATAATAGACATTGCGGTACCTGGAGATTCACGAGTAAAAGAAAAAGAACTTGAAAAAATGGAAAAGTATCAGTACTTGAGGAAGGAGATTGGACATGTGTAGCAAATGAGAAGTGCAGCAGTAGTACCTGTAGTGATTGGAGCACTGGGAGTTATCTCAGACTAGTTTGAAAAGCATATTAAAAAGATTGCGACAGATGTTATCCAAAAACAGCATTGCTTGGTTCAGCTAGGATATTGCGAAAAGGTTATCTCTTTAGAGATCACAAGAAAGGAACTTTGAGACCCTTGGTGACTTGTTGTCACCCGCTCTCAAAGAATAACACATTAGAACATTCCAGAGAACTTTATCTGTGATGGACATGATGGACAACAATAACAATACATTTATTTAAAGTTGGCTAAAAAGAAGGAATAGTTAAAAACTAACACAGGCCAACTGATCTTATTTACAGTGCTTATCTACACACCATACAACAACGCGTGGATCCTGTCCAATTTTTGATTTTGTTTTTAAACTGCTTGTCATTTTTGGCAGATTTTATAGTGTCGGGAAGTGTGTTCCATAGTGTGCTTTCTCTAAATTTGAGTGAATTTAATCCGTATCTTATTGTTTTCGTACTCGGTAATTGGACGAGATCCTTTATCCGGAGATTGTATTTTGTGGGCCTACGTTCGAAGAGATCCCACTGAAAGGAGGGATTTTTTGAGGTTAAGCACTTGTAGACCTCCAAAAGCAATGTTTGTAGATTTTTAGTATGTATTGTCTGCTCGCCCTTCTTCTGCGGGAGCTCTTCAAAGGTAGACCCATAATCATCCATTAGCACTCTCAGGGCACGTTTATGGAGTCTGTTGATTTCGTTGTTTGATGATTTACCACTAAACATCCAGATCAGTGGACAATAGTTAAAATTTGATAGTGATATAGCATAACATATGTCATAACATAATTTTCCGTATTCAAGGTTTTTTTTTTTTTTTTTTTTTTTTTTTTTTTTTTTTTTATATATTCAATGTCAAAGCTTACAAACCAAATTACTTAATACAATACTACGAACTACTATACTACACTTACAAGAACGATACCAGGGGGAGCAAAAGATCATGACTACCCCCTGGCATTTAACATAAAGCTAAACACAACTAGTATATAACCTACAAAAAGCTATTAGATTAGCTACAAGAACGAGAAAGGAAAAAAAAAAAAAAAGCTACAAGAACGAGAAAGGAAAAAAAAAAGCTACAAGAACGAGAAAGGACAAAAAAGCTACAAGAACGAGAAAGGAACAAAAAAAAGGGGGGGGCGGAGGAAGTTCTACATGTTCTATTCCTGACTTATTCAAATCGTTTGGAGGCCTGGATATATTTCAGCGTTGCTGTTAGAATCTGTGCGTTTGAATCAAATGGTAACTGTTCATGGCCATAAAGGATAACTTTTAGTAACTCTTCATTTGAAAGACTTTTCAAACCATGAGACAACAATATCGCCTTTACACTGTTGAGAAGATCGCGTCTACTTGCATCATATGTATGGCAGAGCAGGAAATAGTGTTCCGTATCCTCAACACCATCGTTTGTTGGGCACAAAGGGCTCAAAGTATCCCTGAAATTGTGTTTAAATTTATGAGAGTTTAGCTTGCTGAGTCCAACTCTTAGCTGTGTTAGGATCGATAAACCTATTGGGTCATGAATGCGGTAAACAGATTTTGGAGGTGGACGGATAATAGACAATAACCTTTTCTTAAAGATATTTACAGAGCTGGATAGCCTAATCTCAGGGTCGAGCCTTTCCCATTCCGATATGCAGTTTGGATAGAAACTTGATTGGAAACCTTTCGTTCTTGCGCGTATTTGCCCTATAGTAGCGCGTCTGCGAAGATCATAGTTGGATTCTTTTAGATGAGGAATGGGATATCTAGTGTAGTCTAAAGTCACATTGTTAACTATTTTATAAAAGAGGATGAGGCGTCTGCTCCATCGCCGGAGGTTCAATGATTCCCATCCAAGTTCATCATACAGTTTATCACGAGCAGTACCCCTCCAAGCACCTGTTACTGCTAACGCAGCAGAGTATTGGACAGATTCTAGTTTTTCCATTACGTTGGTTAATACAACACTGTGACTAAATTCGCAAATATTATGTGGGATGTGATATATGACGTCACCATAATCAAGATGTGGTCTAACATATAGTTTATACATTTCGTTGAGGGTGTGGCGCGGTAAGTATTTAGAGAGAAATCTTAACATTCCTATTCCTTTCCTGGACTTGGAAATTGCAGCATTGATATGACTAGCAAACGACAATTTGGAGTCCAATATGATGCCAAGATGTTTTTGCTCCTGGACTTTCTTTACAGGGACATCATTGAAAAATATGGCTGGATGGTTTACGGGAGACCTCTTTTTGGAGAAGGTAACCTCGACTGCTTGCTTAGAAAGATCTGGATTAAAGGACATTCTCCACTGACGTGCCCAAAGGTTGATCAAGCTCAGGTCATGGTTCATGTCAGCAGCTGCTGTGTTTGGATCATGGACAACGGTGAAGATTGATGTATCGTCAGCAAATAGTTTTACGTTACATTTTAAACCATCCGACAGATCATTTATGTAGATTAGGAATAACAGGGGCCCCAGTATAGAACCCTGGGGAACTCCAGCTTCAATAGCACCCCACCCTGATGTTTTTCCATTCAAAACGGTACGCTGTTTCCTTTTGGCTAGAAAGCTTTGCATTAGTGAGAGCAGTCTACCAGAGATGCCACATCGACGCAATTTGTATATAAGACCCTCGTGCCAAACACGGTCAAAAGCCTTGGATATGTCAAGATAAACAGAGCGAACATCAAGGGTGGGGTTGCAGTCGAATGCTTGAGATATGGAGTTGACAATAGACAGGAGCTGGTTGACCGTCGAATCACCAGGACGAAAACCTGATTGGTTCGGATTTAGTAAGCTATTGGCATCTAAATGCTGATGAAGGGTATCAAATATTAGCTTTTCAAGAATTTTACCAAATATTGGAAGGAGAGAAATTGGACGATAATTATGCTTTAAATTTTTTTGATTCTTTTTGTGTACTGGAACTACATTAGCGCTCTTCCAGATTTCAGGGAAGATACCTTGCTTTAAACAATTTTCAAAAATTATTCTAAGGGGCAGTAAGAGTGATTTATCGCATAGCTTAATCATGCGAATCGATATATCATCCCAGCCGTGTGCTTTATTCGGATTCAATGACCGAATGATTTCCAGAATCTTTTCATCGGAAATGGTGAATTCAGTCAGTGGTGGAGCAATAGAGATTATGTTTTGAGGGATTGTGCTGCCAGAATCAAAAGTTGTGCATTGTTGTATGAAGTATTCATTGAAGATTTCAGCCTTCGCTTCATAGTCTAGTATGAATATATCGTTTTCTAAGAGAGGGGGGATTATTGGTATTTTAGCTTTGTTCAAGATTTTATTTAGCATGGACCAATAGGTTTTCATTCCAGTCTCTGGATTCGACAGAGTTTTGCCAATTTTTTTGAAGTATTTGTCCTTGGCATCTTCAACTAGTTTGGATCCTTGAGATATCATGTCATTTATGGACTCCAATTTGTCGTTTGGCCGCCCATTTTTAACAAATGTCTTATATGCCCTGTTCTTTTTCCGGATGAAGTTTTTGATAGATTGTGTTATCCAAGGTGCCTGCCGAGGTCTAACTGTGTTTACTTTATTAGGAATGAAGTTGGAGAATATATTAAGAAGAGTTTGAGTCAGCACTTCAACTTGCTGGTTTGGACAGATTAAGTCACCAATGCTTTCACACCAACGAAACATTTGGACACTTTTGCGAATTGCTAAGACATCTGCACGGTCATAAAACCAGATCCTACGGCGATAAGGGGGTGGTGCCAAATTTCTTACACTGAGCTCACCATAGACAATTTGATGGTGGCATTGTTCGTGCAGGGAGGGATGAACACCTGATTCAAGAAACAGATTCGGTTGATCGGTAAAAATAACATCAATACAAGATTTGGAGTCGCCCATGATATGAGTTGGCTCAGTAATCAGCTGGTGCAAGCCAAGGTCAGAAGTGAGTGGTTCACAAATTTTACCTTCTTCATTATCAATGTCGTCTTCCCACCACTGAGAGGATCTACAGTTAAAATCACCAGTTATGATCACAGAATAAGGGTTTTCGGCAGACATCTTGGATACCATCAATTCGAAGTTGTTCATGAAAACTTCGAATTCTGCAAAGGATTGGCTGGGACTCCTATAGAGGACTGCGAAGAAGTATTTGTTCCTATTTAGCTGTATCTCACACACAATGCATTCAGGAAGGGTCTCGAGGTCCGGTCGATTTCTAGCGGGGAAGGATTCTTTGATATAAAGACCAACACCACCTCTCTTTATATTTTGGGGGTGGTTGCTTTTCATAAATGAATAACCGTTCAGAGCTAATTTCCTTTCATCAACAGTACTGTCAAGGTGGGTCTCAACAACGCCTATCAGGTCATAGTTATATACAGAATTATATGCGTTAATTAGGGACACCCGAATAAATTCATGGGCGCAAATGCTATTAAGGTTCCATGAACAAAATTTAAAGGTACCATGATCGGGGCCTGGGTTTTTCTCGATGTCAGCACTTCGTAAGATATGCCTATAAACTGTCCATTGCAATTGCAGAGTATAGCATACTAAGCAGACTGCATAGAAATAACCATAGCTTAACATATAAAATTTGAAAGATTTCTTCCGGCCTGGGTATGAAATGAGAAAGCAAGTTCTCTTGATTAGTTTAAAGACAATGTAAAAGAGTGACTTGGCTAATGTATACAATTTAGCAAAGACGTACAAGAAACGCGAGTTTGGGAATATTGAATGCTTGGAGATAGCATGCACAATCATAGAAAGGGGTAGAAGTGGAACTGAAATCGAGATGAAGGCATAACAAAATAGGTATAATTTCAAGATTAAGTAAATTTTTGAGAGAGTGGTTTGAGCACATTTATTTTTTTCCGTATTAAATAATTTACGGAACAACCCTATAGCCGCTCGCCATTGGCAAATATCAATTGGCATCGCTAGATATTGATCTTCTCAACAATGTCAAGGGAAAAGCACGTTGAATTGAACGCAATTTGATAGGGTTTGGAGCAATCCTAGAAAAAACTCTTACTTTATTTGAAGTCTTTTTGCAGATTGATTGTACATGCTGGTTGAAGTTTAACATAGAGTCAATTGTCACACCCAATAACTTTACACTATCAGTCATTTGGACCACAGTGCCATGTATATCAATACATAAATTAATGTGCTGTTAGAACTAAGAACATTAGTTGAAATTTTTCAGGGTTTGCAACCATTGCGTTGTTTTTATACCAGCTCATTGCAACTTTCATGTCACTCTCGATGTTTGAGGTAACAGAATCTAAGTTTTACCCAAATGCATATATTGTATTGTCGTCTGCAAAATTGCATACCTGAGACTGCTGTATCTTATAGAAGAAGTCATTTATGTATATACTAAATACGAATGGTCCTAGAACAGACCCCTGTGGAACACCTGATTTAATTACCTGCTATGCACTGAAGGAAGCACCTATTTTTTGCTCTTTACCTCCTTCCAACAAGGTAACTATGCATAAGTTTTAGACTGTCTATGCTGAACCCATAAGCCTCCATCTTAGCTAAAAGCAGGTCATGGGGTAAGCAGTCATATGCTTCTGATAGATCCATTAATACCATACCACATACATCTGATTGGTCGATATGCATACGGATTGTTGTAATGACTCTAGGTAGAGCATGTTGGGTACTTTGCCTCTCTCAAAATCTACATATAATGTTCGCTAGCTTAGGTTCCATAAACGGTGCCATGTGCTTTTTCAGGAGACATTCAAATACTTTCGAGAAAGCCGGTAGTACACTGATCAGTCGATAGTTATTTTTTGAAGTGCTTGGGTCATCTTTATATGCTGGTGATTCATCTGCTAGTTTTAATGAGTCAGGAAAAATGCAGGATTGGATCATTGAGTTTGCAATGTTTGTAACCCTGCTGAAGGAAAGGTCTGATGTCATTTTTAGTATGTGGGCAGGGATATCTCCACTAGTTTTTTTCCTTATATTTAGGTTGGCAGGTTTGTTGGCAGAAGGACCTTTATGAACCCGAACAATTGATTCGAAAGAAGAGGAGAGGTGTAATGTTTATGTTATGTAATTATGATTGATATCTTAATCCCTGTATATATGTAATCCTTGTAGCCCTGTGATTTTAGTTAAGATTGGAGATATGCAAGAAATACACGCGCGTTTCCTCACCTCGTCTAGTAAGATTTAGAAAACATTAAATTGGCTTTTTTTCATTTCAATTAATATTTTAACACGTACATCCTTTCAGCAAGCTTAAAAAGGAAAAAGAATATGTAGTTACAATAATTAAGAAAAAGAAAGGTAATTAGAGTAAAATGTCTGCTCTACCAAGGGGTCATGTTTGAGTCTTGCAGGTTCCGAAGGTACTTTCTAAATCTCTTTTTGAAATGAACGGCTTACATACCTTAGCCAGCCTAGGAAATATTGTCCATTAGATACTCGCGTCTTATGAGAGAATAGCCGCCATATGTTTGAGACCTCTGGCCAGGTCTATTTTCTCCCAACCTACTTGACCAATCATCTTGCAGTATTCGTACAACACTTGTGTTTCACAATTTATGGTCATTATGCATGATGATTGGTCAACTATGTTGAGGAAAAATAGGCCTGGTCAAAACTGTCAAACATTTGACGGCGTTGCTTCTTATGAGTATTTTTATAGTTACTCTTATTTGCTGTTTACTCGTGCATTGATTGTGTCATAGTTTTTTGGTCAAGTAGGTTGGGAGAAAATAGACCTGGCCAGAGATCTCAAACATATGGCGGCTATTCTCTCATAAGACGCGAGTATCTAATGCTAACAGCCATTTCGACAATTTGTCTTACATTGCAAATGAAAGAATGATTGGCTGCATTGTTTTGTTACATTTTGGTAGCCAAGAGAAAGAGCTTGCCTAAATCGAAGAAGAGGTCCATTCATTCTTATGGTAGGCTTGACAGTAGAAAGGATGCTGGATTATTTGGCGATGACGATGGAAAAGGAGGAGGTGAGTTTTCACTGGTAATATTTGTTTCCTTGCAAGTTCTCTTTTTTCTTAATTTGTGCATATATGTGAAAATGTCATACTTCTCCCGCATTAATACCTTTCATATGTAAATAAGGCAAGTATATATTTGTGAGATTTGACTGTTACTTAAAGGTGCTCTCTCTTGTTGTTATGGATATGCCACTGGTCATAGACTGACTTCTTCCCCATTGTGAAGGCCCTTTGGAAGCTTATTTTATCATTAAACCTATGTGAAGTTTTCAAGAGTGTAGTGAGTATCGTTTCTGGAGCATTGGTTACTCGAAGACGAATTGGCCCCAACCCGGGGAGGAGGATCAGCCCTTCTCTAGCCTACTCTTTTCAACCTCTTTCATGAACGTACAATGCCTGCCAAAAGTCTTGGAACACTTGCTATGATTTACGCTATAGATGAGCTATAGCATCCCCTCCCCCGTTAAACAATGTTGTATGAAGCAAATATGGGCAACTCGAAGGTGATGCGTGTTTTTACAGCTACTGGTCTCCGCTATCGAATCAACATTGTTTCAGGGGGGGGGGAGGGGGTCTATATTTTAAGTGGTGTCCAGGAGAAGCGGCAGGAGTCGGAAATCAGTACAATTGTGTGGGTGTTCCAACTACTTTTGGCAGGCATTGTAGTAGCCAACATAGATCAACCTGCCTAAGGGAATAGCACTTCTGAAGGGTAGGACTGATTCGATGAGGCGGGTTGACCTCTCACAAAGTCTTTCTATTTAAGGGCGAGTCAGCTCAACCAGGGGTCACATGAACATTTTGAAGTAGCCAACTCAGAGTCATTCATAAAACAGCTTGGTCGTTAGGTCATAGCTTTCAGAGCAATAGATTCACCAGCAAGCTCACCCAGATTTGGTCAAGAAGCTGCGACTGAAGTTACCCTCGAGGTCCTGTTAACACTAATAAACCGTTTCTTAGTGAATTAAGCTGGTAAATTGGGCCTTATTATGCAATGTTAGCTGAAGATCTATCGTCACTTATTTATATGCAACTGCATATGAATCATCATCAACAGAGGAAATGAGAATAGATTGGAACATCATTTAAAAGTAAGGATTGTGGAAGCAACAACATTGTAGTGCCCACCCATATCGGAGATGTTGTGCGAAAAATGCATGAGGCTCAAATGTCCCTAAGCTGTTCGCAGAAACTTTGCTAACTCAACAGTATTCTACTACATCGATTGACCGACCTGTCAAAGAAACTGTACACGGAGCGCACAGGGAACATCATTGTAAAAGTGTAGCAGACAATTATTGAATGCTTAAAGTGATTAACTCCTTCCCAGACTACTTGCACTTAGAAATTGCTACAAAATGCAACTTGTTTCATAGTCCTTGAAATGTGAGGAATCATGGCCAATGTTTAGAAGGACAACTTGATATTACAAAGATTTGATTGAAAATTTCACACATGACTTGAAAATGCTGCAAAGTTACGCATGTAATTCTGCATCAATATTATCTGAACTTAAGTGCAAATAGTTGCTATAATAAGTCTGAGCTAAATTTTGCCTAAGGAAATAAATTGAACTTTTAGCAGTAGAAACTTTTGAAATCAAATGAACTGAATGAGTATTGATATAAACATCTAACTTGTCAGATCCTGTCTCCTTCAGTGGTACACCTGAATAATATAGTTTACATTTTCTCTTGTAATGCCCTATATTTAATTCATTATGATGCGATTTCCTTATTAGCTGTGTTCTTGGAGATCTATGCATCATTTACGGCCATACGGAATCATGTTCTGACCCTTAGCGACGTTAGGATGGCAACTGGCTTGACAGCAATTTGCGGCATCGAAAGGAGTTGTTTTTTGTTTGCTTTAGGGCTGAAAGTGCTAATGTGATGTTTCGTGTTGGCTGTGTTTTGATCCGTATCTTGTTGGTGCAAAGAGAACCTCACAAGGCTAAATTGGCATTATCTGATTACGTTGTGTTTTATATTTTTGTCTCATTTGTCTTGGATGGTTTTTGTACATTTGTATATGTCTGTAATAGTTGTAACTTCATCTATTCATATTGTGTTCTGCACTGTAGACCTATTCCTATTGTCTTAACTTGAGTTAACAGAAAACCGTAGTTGCAGATTAGAAGACCAAGTGTTCATTGTTTCATCACTATCATCTTTTGTTCTATCATGTGAAACCGGCGACCAGCTCATGCCAATAATTGCTGCTTTCCGTACACTGAATAAAGTCAATCGCTAACTTTCCATTCCATTCTGCATTTCTTTGGAGAAATATGACCCCCTGTCTTCCTCTTGCTCTGTTTCCTGCCATCTTGCACGTAAGTGTGAGCTTTCCTATTCCGTGCTTTGTTATGCACGTGGGTAAAAACCAGAAAATTTGCTTTAATTATTTTTTGTGTATTTGTAGTACTATTGTTCATTATGACATTTTGTAAAGTTAATCTAGTTTTCTATATTTTTGTGTAAGTAGCATTTATGTAGGTTTCTAGCATACCCCCTGTAAAACAGACATTAGATCTAAAGGGCCACCATGTATAAATATTTAAAAATGATATGGAATATCTAAAGAACTTTATGTGTTGTTTCTTAATTATTTTCATCAGCTTTCATTTATTGTCGTCTTTAATTAAGCCTCTTCATTCTGCAGAGCTACTATTTTCCGTCTTTTAAATGTCTAGTCAATCCAGTAGTAGCAGGATTATCATATTTTTTCAGGGCGGAGCTCGCTACCAGCAGGTGGTGTAGAACAGTTAATGCCTGAAAAATTATTGTATTCAGCTAGGATCCCCGAGCTGTATGCTGAGCGTAAGTTATGACCTATACTTTTCTATTCATGATAATACACTTCAGGAAAGTTTAGAGTATTCACACTGCATGCTTATGTTTCCCATCACTCATTTTTGGACGTATGTATAAGGTGATGTATTCTTTATCCAACTGTGATGCAAATGCTGTTATATATTGAACAATTAGAAGCTTGTTTGCTTCATAGTTGCTTTGCCATGTGCACTATACTTGAATAAAGTGTTTTGGGATTTTACTTTTACCCGAGGTTTCCTCCACCTATATATCCAAGGGCGAAAATACAATACTCGCCAAAAGTCCTGGGACACTTCGCACTGTTTGCATTCTGCAACGAACTTTCATCCCCCTCTACCCCTGAAACAATATTGGTTTTCTGGAGAAGTACCTGTGATAATGGGAAAATTTCGCGTGCACGCCAACTTCAAGTGTCTCACAAGCGAACCAACATTGTTCTAGGGGGAAGGGGGGTGCTTGTTTGTAGCAACTATGACAATATGTAAAGGAAAGTGGTTGTTTTATCTGTTTCTCTAAGTGTCCCAAGGACTTTTGGCGACTGTTGTAGCCACATTATGTCAAGTGAAATCTGACCTCATT